>CAWUFW010001333.1:600000-997500 GCA_963921515.1 Calotriton arnoldi
ATGCTGTTGTCTGACTTAAATAGCAAGGGAGGAGCATTTGGATGGACTCAGGAGATGTGTGTAGGACTCCACTATTCGCACCTCCTTACCTTGTACGCATTCCTCCTGTAGTGGATATTACCTGGCTGTCCCAAAAGCACTTGTGGAGTTGTGGAAAATAAGAGGGAAAATCTTGACCTCTCGCTGTTCAGGGGAAAACAGATTCCATTGCAAAAATGTGTTAAAGATTTCCTTACAAAAACTTTCTGGATGTTAAAAGAGGGGCTAAAATAACTTAGAGATCCATATCTCTTGATTTCAGATGTTGTCTCAATTGTTTTTCTAATGTCGCAAGCTCCAACACGCAGTGTCTGATTTCATCTGTCCATGTGTACCTGTCTATTATGCTTGCCTACTCTGCATACATTTGCTTGCTGTGTGCTTTTATGAGTGTTAGTATGGCGTGTGGTGCATTCCTCACAATTCTCCACGTGTCAAGATATTTATCCAGTCATTTTCAAAAGAAAACCTTTCATTAATTGGCAATTTTGCAGTAGAAACATAGGAGAGAATGTTAAGTACAGGACTTGTTCTTTTCAGGGTTTTGAAACAAACATGAGCCTCGTAGGGATTACCTAGAAAATCTTATATTAGAAATAAAATTTGGCAAGCTTTACACTGGATTCAGCCATTTACTTTGAGACTTTTGGTAAGGATTTCACACATAGCTTGGACCAGGTTAAGCACAGATGAAGGTCGTTAAGGTAAGTCAATCCAAGGATGTGCTCTTAACTGAAATTAGAATTAGGGCCTCATTTAGGGAATATCATATGCCGTGACCCCTTTATAGGTACTTTCAGTCTAGCAAGCTTCACCCAGCTCAAGAACACTGCAACACTCTTCTGAGCACCCATTCATTCACATAAGAAACTACAAAAGTCTTTATTTGGATCTATCTTGCAGGTATGTTGGTCTGTGTTTGTATTTGTACAGAGTGAACCCAGTTCAAGAGCAAAGGAGAGATAAACAGGGGGCATGGTCCTCGGGAAGATACAATTACTGGGTGTTAGAAATGGGGGTCTCTAGTTGGCAGAGGTAGGTACCTTTGTCCAAATAGGGACCGTTGCTTCTAGTCAGGGTAAGGGGATACACTACTAAAATAACCCTTGCTCACCCCCTTGGTAGCTTAGCACGAGCAGGCAGGCTTATCTCAGAGGCAGTGTGTAAAGCATTTGTGAACACATACAGTAACCCAGTGACAACACTACAGATGGACACCACACAGGTTGTAGTATAAAAATAGGTATTTTTATATAGACTTAACACAAGACCCAAACGACAAAAATCCACAATACAATACGAAAAATATGACTGTCAAATGGTAGAAAATAGCTCAGTTCAATAAAGATGATAAATGCGACACTTTACTCTCAATGTACCTTTGGATGCGTAACGCAAAACAAACAAAAGGGTCGCAGGGAAGGTGATGCTTCGATTCCTTACACGCAGAAAGGAGGATGCGTCGGTTTCTTACTGCGGCCCGGTTCCGATGCGATGATGATCCGGTGCGATGCGAGAAAATGGTGTCTTGCTTGCGGTGCGACAACATAGACGGGATGCGGGCACGCCCAACGGCCGTGCGGCGACTCGGCGATCTTCTGAGCCACAACAGGCCCTGCGAAAGGCTTCTCTGGTGATGCGCCGGCGTCCTCTGTAGCGGCGGCACGCTTCTCCGGTGATGCGAGGCGCTTCGGTGATGCGATGGCGACAGCGGCAGCGGCAGCACGCTTACTCTGCGATGCGACGACAACTGCTGCGGCGGCACGCTTCTCCTGTGATGCGGGGCGCCTCAGTGATGCGACAGCGGCAGCGTCGGCACGCTGACTCCGCGATGCGACGACAACTGCTGCGGCGCCGACACGCTTCCTCTTCGTTGCATCGCGCTTCCAGCTCCCAGCGACACGCAGTCTCTCAGAAGGCCCAACAGCAGTAGGCACTTCAATTCCTAGCAAGGGAATTCAGGAGGGGAGCTGGGGGTGAAGTCTTGTATCCCTGAGACTTCAGGCAGGAGGCAAACTCAATGTTCAAGCCCTTGGAGATCTTCTTCAAGATGATGAAAGCACACTCAGTCCTTTTCTCCTTTCTTTGGCAATAAAGTAACCACTGCAGGCCAACCCCATCAAGACACAGCATAGGGGTAGTCTCCTCCTTCAGTTTCCTGGTTCTTCTCCTCAGCAAAGGTTCGTCTTGATTCCCAGAAGTGATCTAAAGTCTTGGGGTCTGGGCCCCAATATTTATACCCAGAAATCCTTTGTCTCTGAAGGCAGAGAGTGTCTGTGCCTGACCAAAACCAGTTCTGTGCAGCTTCCTGGCAGGAGGTGGAGACAGCATTGTGTGAGAGCAGACCTGGCCCAGGTAGCTGAAAGGAAATCTCCTCCCCCTACTCTCTATTCTATGAGGTCTCAGGGGAGTGAAAGGAAATCCCCGCCCCCTACTCTCTATTCTATGAGGGCTCAGGTCAGTGAAAGGAAGTCTCCTCCCCCTACTCTCTATTCTATGTGGGTCCTATTCAGCCCAGCCCTGACTCATCAGACTGCTGGAGCCAAGACCCCCTGCCACTCACAAACCAGACAAGCAATACACAACCTAGCAGAGGCAGCTGGATGGTTAGGCAAGAAAATACCTACTTTCTAAAAGTGGTATTTTCAAACACAAAATGTTAAAACCAACTTCACTAAAAGATGTATTTTATCATTCTGAGTTCAGGCATACTAAATTCGTTTTTCTACCATGTTCACTGGGTCAGTTAGGATTATAAGATGCTATAATCAAACTGCCCATTCTGGCCTATGAGGACAGGTAGCCTTGCAATAGTGTAAAACGAAATTGGCTGTAATTCACTATTAGGACATGCCACACACACCAGGGCATGTCCTACCTCTTACATACAATGCACCCTGCCCGCAGGCCTACTTTAGGGGTGACTAACATGTAGAAAAGGAAAGGTTTGGGGACTGGTAAGTGGGTGCACTTACCAAGTCGACAGGGCAGTACTAGACTGCACACAGGCTCTGCAATGGCAGGCCTGAGACACACTTTCCAAGCTGCTCCGGTGGGTGGCACAACCAATGCTGCAAGCCCACCAGCAGCATTTGATTTACAGGCCCTGGGCACACGCGGTGCACTGTACTAGGGTCTGACAGTAAATCAAATAAGCCAATAATGGAGTCACTAATCCATACATCAATTTACCATAGGGAGCACTTGCACTTTGGCACTGATTAGCAGTGGCAAAGTGCCCAAAGCATCTAAAGCAAAACCATGTCAACAACAGAGGAGGCATAGCGAAAAAATGGAAGGGAGACCCACGCCAATGGTACCAGGTCTAACACGTGTCCCCTCCAGCTGAAATGTGGGGAGAACTATCCTACCTCTGGGGAGTTCTCTTCACTAAGGCGGAAAAATCTGGACAGACCATCAGCATTGGCATGTTCTGTACCAAACGGGGTTCCACCGTGAAGTCCATCCGCTGTAGGGAAATGGGCCACCTCAACAGCATTGGATTCTCACCCCTCATCTGCATCAACCATCTGAGGGGCCTGTGGTCTGTCTGAACCCGGAAGTGAGTCCCAAACAGGTATGGTCTCAACTTCTTCAGCGCCCAAACCACAGCAAATACCTCACGCTCAATAGCACTCCACCTCTGTTCCCGTGGAAGTAACCTCTTGCTGATGAAGGCTACAGGTTGGTCTAGGCCCTCCTCATTCAACTGTGCCAGAACAGCCCCTACACCATGCTCTGAAGTGTCTGTTTGAACAACAAATTCTTTTGAGAAGTTGGGCGCCTGAAGCACGGGGGCCGTGCACATGGCAGTCTTCAAGACGTCAAAAGCTCTCTGACAGGTGTCAGTCCAAATCACTCTCTTGGGCTGCTTCCTGGAAGTTAGCTCTGTCAAGGGTGCAAAGATGCTGCCATACCCCTTGACAAATATCCTGTAATACCCGGTGAGTCCTAGAAAGGCTCTCACCTCTGTCTGGGTCTTGGGGGGGTTCCCAAGCCAGAATGGTATCAATCTTGGGCTGTAGGGGCGCCACCTGGCCGCTCCCAACCTGGTGTCCCAAGTACACCACGGAACCCTGCCCGATCTGGCACTTACTCGCCTTGATCGTGAGGCCTGCCCTTCGCAGCGCCATCAACACTTCCCAGAGGTGGCGCAGATGTTCTGCCCAACTGGCGCTGAACACTGCGATGTCGTCCAGTTTGGCGGCACTGAAATCTTCCAGTCCAACCAACACCTGGTTGACCAACCTCTGAAAGGTGGCAGGGGCATTCTTCATCCCAAAGGGCATAACCCAGAATTGGTAGTGCCCATCTGGTGTGGAGAATGCTGACCTCTCTTTGGCCCCATCAGTCAAGGCGATCTGCCAGTACCCAGACGTTAAGTCAAACGTGCTGAGGTACCGGGCAGCCCCTAACCGATCAATGAGCTCATCAGCTCTGGGGATGGGGTGCGCGTCAGTCCTGGTGACTGAATTGAGTCCTCGGTAGTCCACGCAGAACCGGAGTTCGGGTGTGGCACCAGGCGCGGCAGCCTTTGGGACCAAGACCACTGGGCTGGCCCAAGGGCTGTGAGAGGACTCAATCACCCCCAATGCAAACATCTTGGAGACCTCCTCCTTGATGCAAGCTCTCATCCTGTCAGTCACTCTGTAAGCCTTGTGCTTGACAGGAGGACTGTCCCCAGTGTCCACTCCATGGACGCACCAATCAGTGACACTAGGAGTCAGGGAAAACAGGTCAGGAAACTGTCCCAACAGTTGGCGACAGTCTTCCTGCTGCTCAGGTGTCAGGGAGTTAGAGAGGTTCACACCCTCCACTGACCCATCTTGCTCTGTTGCAGACAGGAGGTCAGGAAGAGGTTCTGTCTCCTCTTCCATTCCATCATCTGTTGCTAGGAGCATGTCCACTTCGGACCTCTCAAAATGGGGCTTTAGGCGGTTGACATGTAGGACCCGCAAAGGGTTCCTGGGAGATCGCAAGTCCACCAGGTAGGTGACCTCATTCTTGCGCTCCACCACCTCAAACAGTCCGGTCCACTTATCCTGGAGCGTGCAAGGCTCCACGGGGGCCATGACCCACACTTTCTGCCCAGGCTGAAACTCGATCAGAGTGGCATTCTGATCATACCACCGTTTCATCTCCTCCTGGCTGGCTTCCAGATTCGCCTCAGCGAGTTGCCTGAATCGCCTAGTCTGGTTGCTAAAGGCCAGCATGTAGCTAAATACATCCTGGGGAGGTTTACTGGGAGCTGTCTCCCAGCCTTCTTTCACCAGACTCAGTGGTCCTCTTACCGGGTGACCATAGAGCAGTTCAAAGGGACTGAACCCTAAGGACTTCTGTGGCACCTCACGGTAAGCAAACAAAAGGCATGGCAAGAGGACGTCCTACTTACGCCTCATGGGTTCTTCCAGACCCATAATCATGCCCTTCAGGGTCCGGTTGAATCTCTCAACCAGCCCATTACCTTGGGGGTGGTAAGGAATGGTGAACTTGTACGTTACACCGCACTCCTGCCACAGGGACTTCATATGCTTGGAAATGAAGTTTGTACCACGGTCAGACACCACCTCCTTGGGGAACCCCACGCGGGAGAAAATCCCCATCAGTGCACGTCCCACCACGGGGGCCGTCACTGTCTGAAGAGGGATGGCTTCCGGGTACCGGGTGGCATGGTCCACCAAGACCAGGATGAACCTGTTGCCCATGGCTGTCTTGGGGTCCAGTGGCCCCACAATGTCAATACCCACCCGTTCAAAGGGGGTGCTGATCACAGGGAAAGGCTGGAGGGGAGCCTTGTGCTTCCTCCCACTTTTTCCACTTGCCTGGCAAGTCTGACATGTCCTGCAATGAGTGTCTGAACTCTTGCGCATCTGGGGCCAATAAAAGTGGGTGACAAGCCTTTCAAAGGTCTTGCCCTGCCCCAGATGTCCTGCTAAAGGCACATCATGAGCCAAACCCAGTAGGAAGGCTCTGAAGCGCTGGGGTACCACCAGCACACGGGCTGACCCAGGCTCAGCAACCTTAGGCTCGCTATACAGGAGACCATTCTCCCAGTAGATCCAATGTGATCCAGACTGATCACCTGCTGCCTGGTTTGTGGCCTGTTGCCGCAAACCCACAAGAGAAGGGCACTTGATCTGCTCATCGCAGAACTCCTCCCTGGAGGGTCCTCCTTCTTGCTGCCAATGGGTCAGCTCAGGCAGGTCCCCCAGTTCAGCCACTTGCTCCCCTGTAGGTTCCAGAGCATCCCCCTCAGGTTCTGCTTCCTCCTGGACCGTGGGAACTACGGGGGCCGGTTTCCCGTGCCCCCTGCCTCTTCTCTCCAAGGCAGGCACCTGGGCCACCCTCTCAGGCTCCAGTTCCTCTCGAACACCTCTACTGGCTGCCATAGCTCGAGTGGTCGCGCACGCCCACTCAGGCAGACCCAACATCTCTAGATGAGACCTTCTCTCCACCTCTGCCCAAGGTGAACACTCAAAGGGAACCTGAGCCACTCTGCAGTGGCTCTCTGAGTTGTCCGTGGCAACTACTGGGCAGAATGCATTGGGGATCACCTGCTCTTCAGACACCAGCCGACAACTGACAGCTGTCACACTGGCTCCGGTGTCTCTCAGAGCCTCCACCCTTTGGCCATTGATGGTCACCCACTGCCTGTATTTTTTAGTCTTATCAGGCAGTTGGGTCCTGGGGACCAACTCACTGTCTCCTAAAGAGACCAAGGACATTGCTACGGGACCCCACCCACCTTGGGCACCCATCTCCTCCCCCAGGGCTACACTAGCCACCTGCCGGGGTGGTGCACCAGTGGGTGCTGTCTTCCCATACAAGGGACATTTAAAATCAGAGGAGCAGTGGCCCGCTTGACCACACTTAAAACAGGTCTTGGGCCCCCTGTGAACAGGCTTATCTGTCGGGCCCCTGCCTTCTTCTCAGGGGGAGGTTGGGAACCCTTCCCTTGGTTCCCTTGGGGATTACTTTGGGGCCCTTTCTGGAACTCCCTCTGTTTACCCTTGTCCCCCCCCACTCCTCTGCTTGGGACCCTGCCCACCCTTGGCGGAGTCTCCCACGTGACCCTTGTGGATCCGGGTGCTCACCCAGCAGTCCGCCTCCTCAGCAAGCTTCCTAGGGTTAGTCAGCCTACTATCAATAAGGTGCTGGCGTAGCTCTGGAAAACAATTTCCTGACAAGTGCTCCCATGCAATCAAATCAAAGAGTGCGTCAAAATCATTCACTTTGCTATCCTTCACCCAACCATCCAATGCTCTGCAAAAAAAAAGTCACATATTCCACCCAAGTACTGGACTCCAACTTTTTGCAATTTCTAAACCTCTGCCTATACAGTTCAGGAGTCAACCTATACCTAGACATCAATGCTTCCTTCATATGGCTATAAGAATTGTGGACTTCAGAGGGCAAGTCTAACAAGGTATCCCGCCCCTCACTAAGGAACCGTCCCCACAACCCCGCTCCCCAATTCTTCTCAGGGACTCGGTGGGAGGACATAGCTACCTCATAGGCCTTGAACCACTGACCAATATCATCATTCTTATAAAACTCTTTCACCACATCTTTAGGTATATACACCCTGTCTTCAACAGGCATGGACGGTGTGCTGCCACCAGAGGGAGTAAGCTCTAAGCTCCTTGCTTACAACTCCAACTCCCTCAAACTTCTCTCATGCTCCATTTGCATCCTCTTTTCCTCTAGGGCCAATTTCTTAATTTCCAATTCCAACTGCCCACCCATCTTAAGCTTGGTCAGCTCCATTTCATGCACCCTACTTCTCTCCCTGTCCTCCAGCTCTCCTGGGGACAGGCCCTTGGAAGAAACACTGCTACCTGCTGGGGAAGGTGCTTTCCTCCCCCCTGGACCCAATGGCCCATCTAGCTGCCCCTCTGCATTCTCAGCCCCCTCCTCATGCTCTTTCACATGCTCAGGGGTACTTCTTGCTTCCACCCAGGCCCTCAGCGCCTTTTTGTACTCATCCTTCTTGGTGAGACCTGTAGTAGCAACTTTCAATTTCCTGCAGAAGTACTTTAGCAGTTTTACATTGTAACTTTCCAGCTTTTCTTCTTCAAAATCTAAATCCACAGATGCGATGGACGCTGCTTTGCTCATGGTGACTAAACTTGGCAGTTCTTGGCAAAAATAGAAATCCCAGGAAAAACAATCTACCAAAATGTATGTGGTTGCGTTTGGTCTGCACTCACTAGTAGTGTACACCAATTACTGTATATGAGTCACAAATGCAAGTCCAGAATCCCACAGCTGACCACCAATGTTAGAAATGGGGGTCTCTAGTTGGCAGAGGTAGGTACCTTTGTCCAAATAGGGACCCTTGCTTCTAGTCAGGGTAAGGGGGATACACTACTAAAATAACCCCTGCTCACCCCCTTGGTAGCTTGGCACGAGCAGGTAGGCTTATCTCAGAGGCAGTGTGTAAAGCATTTGTGAACACATACAGTAACCCAGTGACAACACTACAGATGGACACCACACAGGTTGTAGTATAAAAATAGGTATTTTTATATAGACTTAACACAAGACCCAAACGACAAAAATCCACAATACAATACGAAAAATATGACTGTCAAATGGTAGAAAATAGCTCAGTTCAATAAAGATGATAAATGCGACACTTTACTCTCAATGTACCTTTGGATGCGTAACGCAAAACAAACAAAAGGGTCGCAGGGAAGGTGATGCTTCGATTCCTAACACGCAGAAAGGAGGATGCGTCGGTTTCTTACTGCGGCCCGGTTCTGATGCGATGATGATCCGGTGCGATGCGAGAAAATGGTGTCTTGCTTGCGGTGCAACAACGTAGACGGGATGCGGGCACGCCCGACGGCCGTGCGACGACTTGGTGATCTTCTGAGCCGCGACAGGCTCTGCGACACGCTTCTCCGGTGATGCGCCGGCGTCCTCTGTGGCGGTGGCACGCTTCTCCGGTGATGCGAGGCGCTTCGGTGATGCGATGGCGACAGCGGCAGCGGCGGCATGCTTACTCTGCGATGACAACTGCTGCGGCGGCACGCTTCACCGGTGATGCGGGGCGCCTCGGTGATGCGACAGCGGCGGCACGCTTACTCCGCGATGCGATGACAACTGCTGCGGCGGCGACACGCTTCCTCTTCGTTGCGTCGCGCTTCCAGCTCCCAGTGACACGCAGTCTCTCAGAAGGCCCAACAGCAGTAGGCACTTCAATTCCCAGCAAGGGAATTCAGGAGGGGAGCTGGGGGTGAAGTCTTGTATCCCTGAGACTTCAGGCAGGAGGCAAGCTCAATGTTCAAGCCCTTGGAGATCTTCTTCAAGATGATGAAAGCACACTCAGTCCTTTTCTCCTTTCTTTGGCAACAAAGTAACCACTGCAGGCCAACCCCATCAACACGCAGCATAGGGGTAGTCTCCTCCTTCAGTTTCCTGGTTCTTCTCCTCAGCAAAGGTTCGTCTTGATTCCCAGAAGTGATCTAAAGTCTTGGGGTCTGGGCCCCAATATTTATACCCAGAAATCCTTTGTCTCTGAAGGCAGAGTGTCTGTGCCTGACCAAAACCAGTTCTGTGCAGCTTCCTGGCAGGAGGTGGAGACAGCATTGTGTGAGAGCAGACCTGGCCCAGGTAGCTGAAAGGAAATCTCCTCCCCCTACTCTCTATTCTATGAGGTCTCAGGGGAGTGAAAGGAAATCCCCGCCCCCTACTCTCTATTCTATGAGGGCTCAGGTCAGTGAAAGGAAGTCTCCTCCCCCTACTCTCTATTCTATGTGGGTCCTATTCAGCCCAGCCCTGACTCATCAGACTGCTGGAGCCAAGACCCCCTGCCACTCACAAACCAGACAAGCAATACACAACCTAGCAGAGGCAGCTGGATGGTTAGGCAAGAAAATACCTACTTTCTAAAAGTGGTATTTTCAAACACAGAATGTTAAAACCAACTTCACTAAAAGATGTATTTTATCATTCTGAGTTCAGGCATACTAAATTCGTTTTTCTACCATGTTCCCTGGGTCAGTTAGGATTATAAAATGTTATAATCAAATTGCCCATTCTGGCCTATGGGGACAGGTAGCCTTGCAATGGTGAAAAACGAAATTGGCTGTAATTCACTATTAGGACATGCCACACACACCAGGGCATGTCCTACCTCTTACATACAATGCACCCTGCCCTGCAGGCCTACTTTAGGGGTGACTAACATGTAGAAAAGGGAAGGTTTGGGGACTGGTAAGTGGGTGCACTTACCAAGTCGACAGGGCAGTACTAGACTGCACACAGGCTCTGCAATTGCAGGCCTGAGACACACTTTCCAAGCTGCTCCGGTGGGTGGCACAACCAGTGCTGCAAGCCCACCAGCAGCATTTGATTTACAGGCCCTGGGCACACGCGGTGCACTGTACTAGGGTCTGACAGTAAATCAAATAAGCCAATCATGGAGTCACTAATCCATACATCAATTTACCATAGGGAGCACTTGCACTTTGGCACTGATTAGCAGTGGCAAAGTGCCCAAAGCATCTAAACCAGCAAAAACATGTCAACAACAGAGGAGGCATAGCGAAAAAATGGAAGGGAGACCCACGCCAATGGTACCAGGTCTAACACTGGGGTAAGGTAAAGGGTAGACTGTCAGCTCAGAAGGTAGGGCTCTTTGAAGAGGTGTCTCTTTAGCATGATTCTATTTGTAGGAAAGTTGGTGCTTATCTGATGTTGTAGCGTCGCTGTTCTAGATCCTGTGAGTAAGAATAGAGAAGACTTCACTTCTTTTTTTGTTCCTTCCTGCCATTTATGTGTCTCAAGTCTGGTGATATCCAGGCTCCTCATTTGCCAGTGTCTCCCAAATGTGGCTAGTTTATTTGCCGAGTTAGCTGTGGTTTTCTTGTTGAGGGCTTTATAAGTGTTGCAGCTCATCTTGAGGTTGATCCGGGCAGGAATAAAAAGTAAGTGTAGATCTTTTAATGTGAAGTTTATGTGATTGAATTTCTTCAAGCTTTTGATGGGCTGTATGTAGGACTCCTTTTAGGGGTGCTAGGGTGGTATCGGGGAAACATCTGTGCAGGGTGGTGCATCCCTCCAAATAGGATAGGACTAATGCTTATACAGTTGCACTGAAATAATCTCCCAGGAGAAACAATTTCAGGTGCTCTTTAGGTGCACCTCACAGATGTGGTGTGGATGTGCCGAAAAGCAAGTAATAGGGAACATACCAAACACAGCCATTCTCACACACTAGATAAATGAATGATAGTGCAACAGACACCTCCCACTTCTGTTATTGCCCTTTGGGAAAGAGAAGTAGAGGTTCTGGGGAAAACCTGGCAGTAGACATAATAAATAACACAACAGAGATGGGGAAAAGGAAGGAAAGACACCACACTGACTCAGCCTGTTCTTTCATTACTGCAAAACGCACCACCCACCAGCTTACTCCAAAACCTGTTCTTTATTATGTTTGGGCATGGCAGCTATCTTAGGAGTAGGCAATCTACAGTGTAAATGAATAGACTGTTTAGCTTTATAATCATGTCTTTGTAACAGATAAGCAGATACAAGCCTTGATTGAAAATGTTTTGCAAATCTAATATTGGCTATGTAATAATAATACAATATGGTGGTGATACTTTTTCCCAGTTAGTATTGTTTATGGCATTTTGGATTTTAAAGCCAATGAATTTAGGTTTATTTAAGAAATGAAGATGTTTAATCACCATGGTTTTAAACTGTAATTTTGTATTTTTCAGGTAAACAATCCTGAAAAAGTTCTGAGTAGAGGAACAAAACACGTTGACTGCCCTTGTCTGTCTTTTTATGCATAGATCATTTGGAAAAATTAAATAAAACATTTTTTAAACAAAACTACATGTATTTCAAGAAACTGAACAAACAACTTCAAATTTGAAGAAATCACCAAAGGGTGGGCATCAAATAATTACTGACTGTATTCACCTGAATACATTGTTTGCTAGTGCCTCTCCCATGAAAGGCTTAATCCACAGTGTGTCATGTCATATTGTACCAGCTTTGCAGCTGCTTGCATGTTTGGAATGGTGTGCTATTGCTGCTTTTTCAGTAGCATCCAGTTCTGCCGTTGTTGAAGCTTGTGGTGGCACAGAAAGGGGTAATGGGGAGATGGTCCCTAGTAGGGCTGGTTCCAGCTGGAGCAGAGGGCAATAACAATGCACCTCCACTGTACTTCATATCATAGGGCTTCATTACGATGGCCAAAGGACCGCCGCCGACAGGCTGTCAGTGGCGGTCTTTCGGCCAGCTTACCAGGGATCTCCGTCCGCCATATAACAATGTCATTTTGACTGGTGGCGGTCAGAAACACCGACTGCCACGGTCCCGACAGGCTGTCTGTATCCAACCGCCTGTCGGACCTCCCTGTAATCCCAGAATTGCGGTATTACAATATCCCTTTCCGCTGGTCGTTCTGCGGCAGTCAACCCCTAGCAAAACGGCAGGCAGAAATTTATTTGGAGGCCTGTAGTGGGCCCTACCAAACCCCCTGGGCAAGGAACATAGGGCCTGGGGGGCACCTATGGTGCCCCCCTACATATCCCTACACCATGTGGTAGGCACCGCATGGTGCATTCCATGTAGTGCAGGGATATGTGTGGGGTTTCTGTTTTGGCTTGAGGTGGGTGCTGCAGAGCGCAGCACTCGCCACAATGCAAAACATGGGAAATGCTACCGCCACGGTGGCGGTCGCATCCTAATTTGCCATGTGGGACCGCCGCATAGCAGGTGGGCAGTCCCAAATACAATTGGATGGCGGACGGACGAACGTTTGTCCACCATCCTAATGACCCCCATAATGTGGGGATTGGTTCAGGGATTCCAAGGACAATCAGAAGTTACTGGGTTTTAATTGTTTACTGAGGCCGCCTACTATAGGGTCCAAACTGAGCTTCAAGTACACCACTTTAGCACATGGCCATCAGGATGTGAGGCAGAGAAATCCACGTCTTACTCAGGGAGGTGGTGTGGGTTAAAACCACAGAACTCTGCTAATCACACATAACCACTTAAATAAACTAATGTTCAGCCACTGATTTTTTTTTAAAGAACCATAATTTACAAACAAATAAATGCGTACTAAAACATAAATTTACTAATTACACAATGCAAGCAAGCCCTCTGTAGTCACTCTTTGACGTAAAGTCCTATGGTTCTATTCTATTTTTGAGTAAGCCACGACTCCATCTTGGGTACTGTACTTCGCCAACTTTCCTGATTTATGCACAATCACTGCCATTGACGCAGATGTCATCTGACCATGTCTTTCTAAGAACTGTGAAAATGTGAGGTCATTCGGCTAAAGACATAGCTATAACACCTGATGCAACATCAGTCTGGGACAGTGTCTACTTATCACCATGTGAAGGTTAAATAAGAACAAATACAGACATATTGCCAAAATAGTGTAGTATGAATTGATGTCCTTTCACCTTATACGTTCATATGGAAATATCTGGGACACACACCTTGAAGCACATAATCGATGTCAGACATTTCTAAACTTATGTCAGAAAATTCAATCTCTGATAAATTTTAGTGTACAAGGATTGCCACTTGTCTACTTGTCAGGAGAGGTCCTTTGCCCAGATTATCGCACAAGAATCTGCTAGAAAAGGTTTCACCTACTGCCAGTGCACTTCCAAGATGCTGCATCTCACCTGCTGCAGATAAAGCTGAGTCCCAGAGGAAGGCCGCTACTGCAGCATGTGTTTGCCCTAAGCAGTGAGCAATGCCTTCACACCTTTGCTGATGACAGTTCTTGCTGTCAACAAGGTATGCAGTTTGTTGCTTCTCCCTATGAAATGCTACACCGCAAGTTACTCTGCTTTCCATGCTTTTTTAGTGTAGCACATAGAAGTAGGGTTTCGGGTGTTCGGTTTTAGAGGACATTTTATCCATGTTAGAAATGTTCAATTTATTCTCATTGTTCACAAAGTGCCTCCTTGCTGTTTTTATGATATCCTGTGTATTTATTTTAGATGTACTGAGAAACATATTCATCCTGTTGTAATAAATGCTTTTTAATAAAAGTGTATATTATTCTTAGTGCAAGGTGTGTGTGCTATTGTGAATAACGAAATAGGTTTGTTTCTGTTGTTTCTGTTACCAAGGTGTCCCTGATCCCATTCCTGGGATTGTTAGTAACCCAAAAGCAATAACTCTACTTCAACAACAAATTGGGTAGGGTTCTGTGGAGCTACAATAACCTGTCTTTCACAATCAGCATTGGTGCATTGAACCGATTTCACCTGTGTCACATAGGGGTGGGAAAACAAAACTTGTACAACTACGCCAAAGTCGTAGTATATGAAATATCCTGAAGTAGATATCTCTGCAAAAATATATCTCATTGTTAACGTAAAGCCCTTTCCTGTGGTATTTCTCACAGGATTCACAATGGAAACTCATTCCTATAATATTTGTCATAGATTTCACAATATAAAATCCCTTCCTACTGTATTTGTCCTTGTTGGTAACGTAAAACTCCTTCTTATTGCATTTGTCATAAAGTTCACTTGGTAACATCCTTTCCAGTGTAAATGTCAAAGAGTTCACAATGTAAACTCCTTCCTAGTGTATTTGTCACAGAGCTACACATTGCAATGCCCTTTGCTCCTGTATTTGACACATATCAGTAATGAGCAATGGAATCTCTTAAACGGGCTAACACAACTGCAGCACAATCAAAAACTAGTGGATATATGTTATGTTATGTTAACTGAACTTGTAAAGCGCGCAGCTGCCTCAGCAAAGAGGCGTCCCGGTGCTAGCAGCAAAAAGGCATGGAGGCTAAGAAGCAGGGCAAAGCGGAAAAAAAAATGAGTGAACAAAAAGGATAAAATTAGGCCACAGAAAAAAGGTAAGTCTTAATGGCTTAATATGAAGGAACTCGCATGCATTTACCACGCATGCCTTCACAACGCAGTCTCTACCCTGACTGCGATGTTACCACGTGTTCCTTTACCACACAAGTCATTACAACGACTTACCATAGGGGGGCACTGTACTCTGGTATTGGATAACTTACTATTCCAACTCCAGTCTATGCAACAGTAGGGAAGAATTGGACTTAAAATCCAACACCAGTCCAACAATGCACCCCCTAAAGCAAGTTACTGTAACGACTTGTGTGGTGAAGGAATGCATGGTTACGTCACAGTCGGAGTTGTGACTGCATTGTAAAGGCAGATCGTGGTAATGACTGCGTGATAAAGCATGTTTCCCAAAACGAGTATAGAAAATCAACATTTTTTATGATTACACAAGCAATGTCAGGCAAGAGTACTGGATCAGGTTGCTATGCGAACACTGTTAGCACTTATATTCCTAATGTGCACAGTACTGGTTATCAACACTAAGTTACCTGTATTACAAGACAATGTAGCTTTATTGCAACTAAATACATTAAATTCTTTCCAAGATTTGATGAAGAAGGGTCCAAAAATAATAAATAACTTGCTGAATAGCAGAAAGGCTAACCGTGCAGGTGATCTCCTTTTACAGCACTGCTCTAGCTGTATGCAAGTCCTTATGTTATGACAAAACATGAATTCAAAAGCAGTATATAAAGAGGAGCTTTGGCAAAGCCCCTTGGTTGATCTTCTTTAGGGTATTTAATTGGACAGCACTTGTGTTAAGATGCCTATGGTGGCCCTAACTTACCTAATTGTGGCCTAGAATGAAATATCTCTTAGATTACCAATGAGAAATGATGACCCTAGGAGCTATATTACATTAACAGCATTCCATGGAAGCTCAAATGGATGCTGTCTTTAAAAGCATCTTCCTCCACCCATTACGTTAAAGGAAAGTCATTCCAGCCCCACATAAATCCTTGTGTTGTGGGTACGCCAATACGTTTCAAGTTGGACTATGTGAATGTGCTGTAGGAACTTGATCAATAAGTTCCAGCTCACTCAGAATGCTGAGGTTCAGATAATGAGTGGTCCTGGGAAACGAGACCAGACATCTAAGGTTGAAAGTGGAGAGCAGGATTGGGTTCAAAATCCGTTCCCTGGTATATAGGCATGTTTACAAATCAGCCCATTCTGTTTAACATTTTAGACGCAAGAATTGCCGAAAAAAGTTTCAATCATGGGAGCCCCTTCTGATATTCAAGCGCCATGTTTGTTCTGAGAATTTTATGTTAGATATCCTCACAAATCAGGAGCTCCACAGCAAAGACAGTTAGTGGTCAGGGTTTGGGAGCATGTCAGGAGATATAGCTTATTGCTTAGGACTCAGCAGGCGCGGGGGAGGGAGACGCCAAACTCACTCACACTAAGAGAAGCAAAAGTTAGGGGTTCTTGCAGAGTGTTGGTGCTGTCTGGTTCAATGCTTTACTGGTATGGAAAACGCACTACATTACAATGATCCGGCGATTAACTGCATTTCCCAGCAAAACATCAACTTTCACTTAGGGCCTGAGTTAGATCTTGGCGGATAGGCTACTCCGTCACAAAAATGACGCTATCTCATCTGCCATATTACAAATGCATTATATCCTATGGCACTTCTAATACACCGGACGGGATATCCGTCACGTTTGTGGCAGAGTACCCTATCCGCCAAGATATAAATAAGGCCCTTAGTTTGAAGATGTTGCAGCAATCTTAGATATCTGAATTTAAGTTTCCCTGTGGTGTGTAACATAGTTGACAGGCAATTGTGATACAATATTGCTCCTCTACTGGGCAGCCAGGGCATTGGCCCCCTGTATTTGTTGCCCTTGTATTAAATATTTAACAATATATATATTTTCCCGGCCATGCAGAAGCTGTTATTTGAGTCGGTGCTTTCTCCTGTGCAAAAAGTAGGGGATGACGGGGCTGGGGCTTGTCAGCAGGCAGACTTAGCCTCACCCAGGTCACTCTTAAAGTGAAGTGCGCATGTCGAGTTAGTCGAGTGCCTTTCTCTGACCAGACTGACATGCTCACTTGAGGTCTCTCCTAATTGCACAATTAGTGAGCCCGGGGAGCTTCTTCCCACTGGTCTCCTATGGAGCGCTATGTTTGCCTGCCAGAGCCAATCCTGGTGCTTCTCTCATGCTGTTGTCTGACTTAAATAGCAAGGGAGGAGCATTTGGATGGGCTCAGGAGATGTGTGTAGGACTCCACTATTCGCACCTCCTTACCTTGTACGCATTCCTCCTGTAGTGGATATTACCTGGCTGTCCCAAAAGCACTTGTGGAGTTGTGGAAAATAAGAGGGGAAAATCTTGACCTCTCGCTGTTCAGGGGAAAACAGATTCCATTGCAAAAATGTGTTAAAGATTTCCTTACAAAAACTTTCTGGATGTTAAAAGAGGGACTAAAATAACTTAGAGATCCATATCTCTTGATTTCAGATGTTGTCTCAATTGTTTTTCTAATGTCGCAAGCTCCAACACGCAGTGTCTGATTTCATCTGTCCATGTGTACCTGTCTATTATGCTTGCCTACTCTGCATACATTTGCTTGCTGTGTGCTTTTATGAGTGTTAGTATGGCGTGTATGTTATTGCACAATACCTGCATTTGTGCATGACGGTTAGCCATTTTCTGAATGTATATTTGCATGTGGCTTTGTGTATCTTTGCGCTTTGAATGTGTGATTTAAATGATTTCAAATTTGTGGGTCCACGGACCCAGGAGGTATATCACTCGAGTGAATGCAACAGCCAGCTTGCTGTGTGGACAAAGCAAACACAAGGAGATGATGAATGGAGCGTTGAAACTTTTCAGACACTCACCCGCAGTCACAGATCTATGTTGAATCCATCATCATTCTTTAGCTCACTTCGCCACCCCAGTTCAGACCCAGCTATATGCAAATCAGTCTTGACCCTGTTCCTTATAGGAACAGTCCAGCCCGAACTGTCAAGCCTGGTCTCCCTGGATCGGAAACAAGCATCCAGGTACCGGTTTCGGGCTAACACCCCTCATCAGCCATGCTAGCTTGAATCCAGTGGCAAAGTGAGCAAGCGACCCATGTCTGGGCATACCCTACCCACTAAGGGTGAAAAAAGCAAAGACAAGGAGATGATGAACGGAGCGCTGAAACTTTTCAGACACACACCCCCAGTGACAGATCTGGGTTGAATCCATCATCATTCTTTAGCTCACTTCGCCACCCCAGTTCAGACCCAGCTATATGCAAATCAATCTTGACCCTGTTTCTTATGGGAACAGTCCACCCCGAACTGCCAAGCCAGGTCTTCCCTGGACCAGAAACAAGCATCCTGGGGCCAGTTTTGGGGGTAACACCCCTCATCAGCCAGGCTAGCTTGATTCCAGTGCAAAGTGAGGAAGGGACCCACGTCTGGGCATACCCTGCCAACTTAGGGCGAAAAAAGCAAACACAAGGAGATGATGACCGGAGCGCTGAAACTTTTCAGACACTCACCCCCAGTCACCCCATCATCATTCTTTAGCTCACTTCGCCACCCCAGTTCAGACCCAGCTATATGGAAATCAGTCTTGATCCTGTTCCTTATGGGAACAGTCCAGTCCGAACTGCCAAGCCAGGTCTTCCCTGGACCAGAAACAAGCATCCTGGGACCGGTTTCGGGGTAACACCCCTCATCAGCCAGGCTAGCTTGAATCCAGTGGCAAAGTGAGCAAGGGACCCACATCAGGGCATACCCTGCCAACTTAGGGCGAACGAAGCAAACGCAAGGAGATGATGAACGGAGCGCTGAAACTTTTCAGACACTCACCCTCAGTCACAGATCTGGATTGAATCCATCATCATTCTTTAGCTCACTTCGCCACCCCTGTTCATACCCAGCTATATGCAAATCAGTCTTCACCCTCTTCCTTATGGGAACAGTCTAGCCGAACTGCCAAGCCAGGTCTTCCCTGGACGGGAAACAAGCATCCTGGGACCGGTTTCGGGGTAACACCCCTCATCAGCCAGGCTAGCTTGAATCCAGAGGCAAAGTGAGAAAGGGACCCGCGTCTGGGCATACCCTTGCCAACTTAGGGCAAACAAAGCAAACACAAGGATATGATGAACGGAGAGCTGAAACTTTTCAGACACTCACCCCCAGTCACAGATCTGGGTTGAATCCATAATCATTCTTTAGCTCGCTTCGCCACCCCAGTTCCAACCCAGCTATATGCAAATCAGTCAAACTGGTATTTCATGGGGAGCAAAAAAAAGATGGATTTAGGCCCAGATCTCTGTACTGGGGTGAATGTATGACAGTGTTCTTCATTCTGTCAAACAATTGTTCTTTTTGCATTTGTCACCCCGAGTGGGACGGGTATGACCAGAAGTGGGTCCCGTGCTCTCCATGCCGCTGGAGTCAAGCTAGCCTGGCTGATGAGGGGTCAAACCCCGAAACCAGTTCTAGGATGCTTGTTTGCAGTCCAGGGAGGACCTGGCCTGGCAGTTCGGGCTGGACTGTTCCCATAGGAATCAGGGTCGAGACTGATTTGCATATGGCTGGGTTCAAACTGGAATGGCATGGAGAGCAAAAAAACGATGGATTTAGGCCCAGATCTCTGTACTGGGGTGAATGTATGACATTGTTCTGCATTCTGTCTATCAATTGTTCTTTTTGCAGTTTGCTGTGTGGTGCCTACAAATGCCAACAAGACATAAGAACTCCAATAAAGTCTCCCCACTTCCCACACATTGGACAAGCTTTACTCTCCAATGCCTGGCAAGTACCGCATGGGGAAGAGGCCCAACTGAGATCCAGGGTGCAAAATTCCAGGGCCATTATTCATCCAACCTGCACTAATCAAGCAGTTGATAAGGCGCCAAATACTGTGTGTGTGTGTGACAGCAACAACAAACAGATTGAAAATGCTTGGAGTGTTAACATGCCTGATTTGAAGAATTGAAAAGACATATACAGGGTGTGGGTGTTTAAAAGGAGTCCACAGTTACTGTGCTTCCTATGATTTATGTTAGTCAAACGAAAGAAAAATCATGATTTCAAAATGTTACCAAAATTTCTTCTCAGTTGTAAAAATAAACATATTCACATGTGGTAGCTGCTAAGCGGCCATTGAGTCGGAGTCATGTATGGAAATGTGAGGGAGAGTCCTTTTAATTCATTTTATAATGTAGTTTTCTAAGACCTTCCAAAATGTGCAGATAAGGGAACTGAGGTACAGGATCACATGACATGCCCACGTGACGGACCCAGGATTCCATGGAATAAGATAGCTATATATGATATTTACAGGATCCATAAACTACCAAGTCTTGTATGGATTTATTTATATACCTGTTTTTAGTTAAACGCTGCCCACACTGTTAATATGTTGGCTAAAGAAAACACATGACCAGAGCATTGTAGAGTAATAGTGTTCCTCCCTGACGAGATGAAGTCGTCTGATAACTCTGCTCATTCTGCAGACTAATCCTTTACATTGGGAGATTTAGGGCCTGATTACGAGTCTGGCGGTCTTCCGACCACCAGACTCGTGGTGTCTCAGCAGTGGCAGTCCACCGTCCGCTGCATTATGACTTCCAAAGTCAATGCGGCGGTGGACCGTCGGCTGCGCCAGGGAACAGTCATTCCCTGGCGGTGGCGCAGGAGCACCACAATGCAATATGCTGAGCGGGGACTGGCACAGTCCCACTCAGCATGGGCGTCCGCATGGGGGGGGCAAGGAGGGGCGCTTGCCCCCCCTTGGATCACCCAGCCGGCCGCCTTTTGTCCGTAATTTTGGCCTTTGGGGAACATCACTGTTCCCCTGTGAGAATCCTCAATGCCTTGACGGGGCCGCCTTGCACTCCTCTGAGCGCAAGAGCAGCTCCACCCCGCCCATTGTAATTCTGTATGCAGCTGATTGCCACTAACCCTGGGCAAAGCACTACGCTACGCTCGCGTAGTTTGCGAAGTTTGCGCTACTTCGCACAACGCGAATTGCACGTAGCACAGTGCAAACACGCGTAGCGTAGCGTAGCGTAGTGCAGCGGTCATTTTTGCTTGCTCGCGGTCCTCAACGTCAAGTTGGCGACCGCGAGCAAGCAAAATGACATCCCGGCGAGACTTTTTCCTCGTTCGCGATCAGCAACATCAAGTTGCCGATCGCGAGCGTGGAAAATAAACCTCCCGGCGAGATTCTCAACGCGGGGAGGTCAGGTTTCTCATTGCGAGTGGTCGCGTATGCTCGCGACCGCTCGCGATGAGAAACTACCAGTCCGCGTTGAGAAAGCTGCCGCTCGAGTAAAAATCTACTCGAGCGGCAGTAAAGGCAGCTTGCACTGTGCAAGATGCCGTTTTCAATGATTGCACAGTGCGGACAAGCATCCGGCACTGTGCAATCATTGCGAACAGTGCACTACGCAGTTCGCGTAGTGCTACGCGTAGCTCGCCTAGTGCGAACTGCACTTTGCGTAGCTTCGCGTAGCGCTACTTCGCGAACTACGCCCAGGCTTAATTGCCACATACAGAATGACAATGGGCCAGTCTGGCTGGTAAAGCGTGTGGTGGGCCTCCTCCAGCCTCGGGCATCCTGTCAGAAGGAAGAAATGTACGAAAACGCCCATGCTGTTACGAGAGAATCCAGTTAATCAAAATAAGGCGGTAAAAGAAGTTAAAAAAAAGGGTTATAGGTCTTTCACAGTCTCATCATTTTAGAACTGAAGCATTTTCAATATTATATTCAACGAATCCATGGTTGCTGCTTTTTTATTTTATGCAACTAACAACCATTGACAAAGCCTATAGTTCTGGCTTGTTGTAGGTGTAACATTACCTGCTGTATTATATATCTGAATGCAATGACAGAAGCAGCAAAATACCAGTCGGGCGGCACACTATGCTAAGCACAGAATTTTAGCGTAGGTGTTTCAAGCTACGCCCTTAATTAAATCGAACAACCCCTTTGGAGATCCACCCCCCCCCCACTTAAAGCCCTGGAAACAACACCATGCCACAGCCACCTCATGTCCTGGCACTGTGCATCATGCATGACTCATGACTCATGACTTCCAAAGTTTCAGATTGACTGTGTGCAGGGGCGCCTTGAACCCCTCCCTTTGCTTTAGGAACTACAGCGAGGGGTGAGTTCCTGATGGGTCTCTTCTGTCTGCAACTCTGCAGACGAAGGCTCAGCTCATACTTAATGTGAAAAGGTGGGTGAGAGAGTAAGTGAAGGGATGGGTGGATGGCTGAATGGATTAGTGAAAGGGTGAATGGATGAATGAAAGGGTGAATGGATGGATAATGAGAGGAAGGATGGGTGAATGGATGAGTGAAATGATGGATGGATTGATGAATCGATAAGTGAAAGGGTGAATGGATGGACAGATGAATGAAAGGGAGGATATAAGGATGGATGAGTGAGTGAAAGGGAGGGTACATGGGAAAAAGGTTGGATAGATGAGTGAAGGAGTGAATGGGTGGATGGATGAGAGAAAAGATGGATGATTGAAAGGATGGATGAGTGATAGGGTCAATGGATGGATTCATGAGTGGATAAGTAGATGGATGGTTGGGTGGATGGATGGCTAAGTGAAAGGGTCGATTGAGAGAGAAAGGGAGGATGGATGTGTGGATGACTGAAAGGGTGAATGTGTGGAAGGATGAGTGACTAGGTGGATGGATGAGTAAGTGAAAGGGTGGCTGGATGAGTGAAAGGGTAAATGGCTGGATGGATGAGCAAGACAGAGTGGTCAAAAAGTTGCCAGATTGGTTTTATTCACACCCAAACACCTTAGCGCCAACAGACTTTCCCAGTGAAGGCAGCATTACTTTCATTTTTCTCGTCTTTGAATAGCATTTTTTTCCTCAGGTGAGGAAGTTCACCATTCCTGGAGGTACTGCGATATCTGGTTAATGCGTGGTGTAGAAAATGTTTCATGTGATCCTTATCAGCTGTTTTCCTTTTAGTAGTTTATGAAATGTGTAGTGTACTGCAGCTTTATGTTCATGAATGAGGTCTTTTAAAACCATACTCCTTATGTTTTGTAAGGATCTAAGCAATGGACATTGAAACGGGTCCCTTCTGGGCCCTGTAGTCATGTCCTTAGCTTTTCAGGCAAAAACACACATTGATTTCTGAATAACAAGTGCACAAGCATTAAGGTAAGCATGTTGTTCCATGCTTACATTTCACATACCTTACTTAGTCTTGCATTCCCTGTGAGTGTTTGCTTTTTCCAGGAGGTTGTTACTGTTTTTCAGACAGAAGATTACTCTTGTCTAGTGCATAATTTGAATTGAGTTGCTTCCAGGCGTTTATTTCGGGACACAATTGGATTGCATCTAAAGGCAGTGCGAGTTTCTTTTAGTGGTAGAGTATGGTGTTCAGTGGGGGAGAAGATGTGGCACTATGGCCAGAGCTGCCGAATTTGGAACTGGGGTACAGAATCCTGCAGGCTGCTTTCTGTGCTTTGTGAAACTAAGTGAAGCTGTGGTTCAAATGGAACCTTCTATGGGATTTTTTTGGGGTAAGCGTTGAGCTTTGGCTGTGATTTAGGTTTGTGCAACCACATTTTGTGTGTGTGCGCAATGCAGTCTAGCAGTTTCTGTCTCTAATATATAGAACGAAGTGTGTTAATGGTCATACCACAAAGACCTTAGTGTCAGTTACATATAGCATTCAAACTCCAGTGGGTCACCACTTGCATTCATCCTTTTGAGGATGATATGGCACACATCATGTCGGAGGATGGTGATGGCGTTAACATTTTGCCCCCCCCTGGAAAAATTTCTGCGGACGCCCATGCCACTCAGCATAGTGCGAGTTCCTGGACCTCCAGTTTTTTCATGGCAGAGCCCCGCCATGAAAGGGCTGGCGGTGCAGGAATAAAGGGGGTCCTACATGGCCCCCCGCCATGGGGATACATTCAGGGGGGCACAACAGGTGCCCCCCTGTCTCTACCCCTACAAATTTCCAGCACGGCATGGACATCCATGTCGTACTGGAACATTTTTGCTGTTCCCACTGCGGTGCCTGTTTTCCAGGCACCGCCATGGGAATTGCAAAGAAATGCTGACGTATTACGAGTTGTGCATTTCCAACTAGTAATACGGTTGGCGGTCCTTGGGCGGTCTTGCACGGGTTTGGGAATTGTTAGGGGTACTTATAACTCATTATTCTGTCAAATAACCAACATGTTTTAAGATCTGCAAAACACAAGTGTGTGTGTGTGTGTGTGTGTGGGTGGGTGTGTGTGCGTGGGTGTGTGTGTAAAAATCCCAGGTGAAATCTGGCAGACACCTCACCATACACGACTGAAAGCACCTGTACCCAACTACTTATTAGAGAATACATTTAATACGGGGGGATGTAACACCTCAAACTCCTCCTTGGGCTACTACGCCCCTGGGTCTATCAATCTGGCATGAAATGGAGACTGCAGTGGTACTGGAACAATTTTCAAGGTCGGGGTGTTGACATCAATGTTTAATGTTTGAAAGCAAAGGGATTGTGAAAAATCCAAAGGTAGCACAAAGAACAAGTGTTGCACGTGAGCTACACCCATTCATCAGGAAAGTGGTAAGTGTGTGATATCACATGTGGCTGGTGTAGTACATATTGGGGCACACTGTCACAAAGATATTACTAAAGTGTGGTGCCATAACGACTGGTATTTACAGATAGCATAACATATGGTGTTGTTTATAATGTGTGCAAATATTTCAAGACTACACAATTGCTTTTAAACCTTCTTGCTTTCTTAAACTTGCTTTAAAATGAACCCTTTAACCACTCTTTTTCTGAAAACTTTCTCGGGGTAGAACCCCCATCCCAAACCCCTTTTACATTGGTCAGGGTCGCGCGCTTCACTTGCTTGCAAAGTAACACTAATCCCAAACTTTTACGCCTCACCACTTTGAAATGTCACCACCGCCATTGACCATTTGGAACACGGATTGGGGAATAACTTCAAAAATGTCTGGACACACACTGAATTCGGCAGATTTTTCCCACATTGCAGGTTCTTTTTCCCAATCTTACTCCGATAGTTTTTGCACTGGGAAAAAATATCCAGAGAAAAACCCAAAAGTGAAAGTTGCAATCCAGATTCAACTAGAAACTTGCAACATATGGCTAAGATTTTGGGGCTGAGTCACGAAAACCTTTATGAGTACTGGAAGTAATATTATAGGAGTACTCTTTTGTAATCTTACATGTCTTTGTGAATTGACTGGACAAGTCCAAATCCCAATTGATAAAAGTGCCACGTGGGCTCAGTCCTTTCTATTTGTATATATTTTGTATGTATATGACCCTTTCTTCCTATTTTGTTCCCGTTTTAGACGTTTTGGAGCCGAGCCAAAAACCTGTGTACTTTTGGGGTGCTCTTTTACATACCCTTCCATGCCTCTGTGAGTATGCCCTCTGTGTTGATGGTCACGTTGATAGCAGTGAGTGACAGGCGGGTCTCTTGAAGCTGACTACTGCGCAAATCAGTGACCACCGGTAACCATTCTTTAATCATTTACACTAAAAGTTGCAGAGGGTCAAGCATTATAAAAACCGAAAGGGTGAGCTAGGCTTTACCTTACTTCGTCGCTTTGTTTTCAAGTCTGCTGCTGCCTACTCTAGCACTGACCGGCTCCCGGGGGGGTCCGGCCCTGTCGAGGGCGCTACGAACATGAAGCAGGTTACCGCGGCCCTGTGCTTCACGCTGCTGCTGTCCCTCGGCAGCGCCCTCAGTCCTCAGCCTCTGGTGCCGGAAGACTGCAACGCCACAGACGTCCAGGCAGGCCTTGTCCTTGACGAGATAAACAAAGACCGAGACGAAGGTTACATCCTCAGCCTGTACCGCGTGGCCGACGCTCACAGTCAACCTGTGGTAAGGGAATGGGGGTGTTTCCATGCCCTGTCCGGAAGCGTGGAGTTAGGGGGAAATGTGTACGTGCCCTAAACTTGGAGAGGACGTGGCGTAACGGCCAGAGCTGCCGACGTTGGCGTTGGGGAACCAGGTTCAAGTCTCGGCGTGGGCTCAACAACCGGTGATTCTGGGCAGATCTCTTAATGTACCCCGTGCCTACCAAAAATGAGTGTGCAGTTGTCTAATAACTGGTGCTCATGTAGAGCGCTCCAATACCTTCAGGTCGAGTTCGCGCTAGATTTAAAAATAAAAACTGCAAAAAAAAACAAAATCCTCTTCGTTCCTTCACATAGAAAGTACTCTTCCATATGAAGAAATATCTTGCCACAGATCTCAAGAAAAAACAAGCATTGGAAATGCAATCGGTCTCGCATTTGTTTGTGTTGAAGCTATTGGCATTGTAAATGGCAATGTATTTTACTTATGTGCTATGGAGTGTGTGTATGTGGTGGGTGTGTAGTGGAGCTATGTGGGTTGGATTGGATTAGTTAGTTGTGTAATTGTGTGGAGTGTAGTTGTGTGGTGTGGAGTGGATTTGTGTAGTGGCATTATGTGGCATGGTGTGCTGTGGAAATATATGGTTAGCAATTTTGTGGCTTTCAGTGTAGTGGCATTATGTGTAGTGGGATTGTGTGGAGTGGTAACTTGTACAGTTTGATTATGTGGTGTGCAGTTGAATTTTGCGGCACGATGTAGAATTGTGTGGTGTGGATTGGATGTATGTGGTGTTGTGTCATTGTGTTGTTGAGTTGTATTATGTGGTTTGGTGTTAAATTATGTGGTGTGGGTTGGAAATGTGTGGAGCTGAATTGTGTGGCATGGAACTTTGTGTATAGCTTTGCGTTTGTGGTGACGTAAAAGAACAAATAGGTAGGAGCTAAGCATCAGATCTATGAGTTTGGAAAAAAAAGGAAAGAGTTGTAGCTACTGGCATTGGAAATGTAAATGTCTCTTACCTATGTGTTATGGATTGGAGTGGATGTATGTGGTGTTTACCAATTATGTGGGTTGGTTTGGACTTGTTAGTTGTGGGATTGTGTGGTGTGGATTTGTGTAGTGGGACTATGTGGTATCGTGTGCAGTTGTATTATGTGGATCGTAATTATGTATTTTTGAGTGTATTGGAATTATGTGGTGTGAGACTGTGTGTAATGGAGTGTAAGTATGTGGAATGGTATTTTGTTTTGTGGAGCGTTATGTAGTGGAGTTTAAAGAAGACATTGTGTACAATTGAAAGACTCTTTTAAAAAAAGAATTATAAAAAAATGTCTTTTAGTTTTCTTTTGTCCTTGCAATGCTGGCAACCTCCTCCGGCCTGTTGTAATGCTTGTTTGTTATAGCTTTTTTTTGTTATGAAGGGACATAAACAATAGGAGGGTGGAGATTGAGAAATAGTACCTGAATTACAACACGAGCAGCGAATGGACACTAGGAGAGAATCAACAGATGCCAGATTCTGAGGGCACACTGAGGTGGTGCTGAGTAATGCTGAAGTGGTGCTGAGGTGGTGGTGTGCTGGTACAGATGTGATGCTCAGGTGATGCTGAATGAAACTCAGGTAGTGCTAAGTGATGCTGAGGTAGTTGTGTGCTGGTGTGGAGGTGATACTGAATGTTACTGAGGTGGTGCTGAGTGATGCTGAGGTGGTGCTGAGTGACACTGTGGCACTGAGTCATGCTGAGGTGGTGGTGCAGCTCTGGTGCTGCGGTGGCGCTGTGTTGAGGTGATGCTCTGCTCTTGCTGAGGTGGTGCTGCATGGGTGCTGAGTTGCTGTTGAGGTGGTGGTGGTGCACTGATGGAGAAATGGTGCTGTGCTGTTTATGTTGTGCTGTGCTGGTGCTGAGGTGGTGCTGCGCTGATGATGAGTTGGTGGTGAACTGATGAGGAGGTGATGCTGAGGTGGTGCTGAATGATGCTGAGGTGGTGCTGAGTAGGGCTGAGGTGGTGCTGAGTGAGGCTGAGGTGGTGGTGCTGCGCTGGGTCTGAGGTGGTGTTGAGCTGGTTCTCAGGTTGGTGCTGGGTGATGAGTTGGTGCTGTGCTGAGGTAATGCTGCGCTGATGTTGAAGGAGTGCTGCATTGGCGCTCAGTTGCTGCTAAGGTGGGGCTGCGTTGGTGCTGAGCTGGTGGTGGTGCACTGATGCAGAGATAGTGATGTGCTAATGCTGAGGTGGTGCTGCGCTGGTGCTGAGGTGGTGCTGAGTCATGCTAAGGTGGTGCTGCTACACTGGTGCTCGGTGGTGGTGAGCTGGTGCTCAGTTGGTGCTAAGTGATGCTGATGTGGTGTTGTGCTGAAGTGGTGGTGTACTGATGTGGATATGGTGCTATGCAGATGCAAAGGTGGTGCTGTGCTAATGCTGAGTTGGTGGTGCACTGATGAGGAGGTGGTGCTGAGTGATATTGAGGTGTGGCTGAGTGATATTGAGGTGGTGCTGAGTGATGATGAGTGGTGTTGAGTTATGTTGAGGTGGTGGTGCTGCGCTGGTGCTGAGGAGGTGCCGAGTGATGCAGAGTTGGTGCTGCGCTGATGCTGAAGTGGTGCTGCATGGGTCCTGAGTTGCTGCTGAGGTGGTGCTGCGCTGGTAGTGGTGCACTGATGCAGAGATTGTGCTGTGCTAATCCTGAGATGGTGCTGTGCTGATGTTGATGTGGTGCTGCGCTGGTGCTGAGTTGGTGGTGCACTGAGGAGGTAGTGTTGTGTTGATGCTGAGATGGTTCTGCGGTGCTGCGCCGATGAGGAGGTAGTGCTGTGTTGATGCTGAGATGGGGCTGTGCTGATGCTGAGGTGGTGGTGTTCAGGTGGTGCTGTGCTAATGAGGAGATGGTGCTGCGCTGGTGCTGCACTGATGCTGAGTTGGTGCTGCACTGGTGGTGGCTCACTGATGAGGAGGTGGTGCTGTGTTGATGCTGATGTGCTGTGCTGATGCTGAGGTGGTGCTGAGTGATGCTGAGGTGGTGGTGCTGCACTGTTTCTGAGGTGGTGCTGAGCTGGTGATCAGGTGTTGCTAAGTGATGTTGAGTTGGTGCTGTGCTGAGGTGGTGGTGCGCTGATGCTGAGGTGGGGCTGCGTTGGTGGTGGTGCACTGATGCTGAGATAGTGCTGTGCACTGGTGGTGCTGCGCTGATGCTAAGTTGGGACTGCACTGCTGGTGCACTGATGAAGAGGTGGTGCTGTGTTGATGCTGAGACGGTGCTCAGGTGATGTTGAGGTAAGACTGAGTGATGCGGATTCCCTCACCACCACCCTTTAACAGTGTCCCTTAAGGCTCCATAACCACTAATGTTCAGATGCATTTAATTAGTTATAAAGCGCCACACATATCAGTGTAGGGTGTCAGAGCACTTTGTATCACACACAATTACACAGAGACAATCAATCATAAGTGTATAAATTAGTGTAAAGGAAATGTTACATAATTCAGAGGACTACAGGGTGTAGGAGTCACAAGTCATGCATATTGGTAGGCAGCATTGCTAAAGAGTGCTTGGGCCCCAGAAGCACAAACTCAGAATTGAAAACAGAACACCATAGTTTGGGGTTCTCTTAAATAAAAAGAATCAATTTCTATCCAGATGAACCCTTTTTGCAACTTTAATATCTTCTCTAATCTTTACTTTGCAGTGCATGCAGTTCTTTGATGACAGTTATAAATTCACTGTTATGTTAGGATTTCAATTTATAAGCTGCAAGTAACAGAAGAGCAGTAACCCAGACCTATTTACATTTTATGCACTTTGTAATCTGCATGGTACACTTTCTTCGCAGCTGGCATATTAACCCTCTGGCTACCTTGCAATGAGTTAAACTTCTCCCACTAGACAACTCTGATCTCTCCAGCAAGTACATCAATCATCGGAGTTATCTTGACATTTTCATTGTCTGGAAATTGCAGGAGGCCAGGAATGTGTGGAGTTCTTTTAAAAGTAAAATAAACTCGAAAACATTGCTCCTCTGAAGTCAGTATCCAATGCGATCGATGGCACAGCCCTTGTGCTGGCCCTGTGTTCTTGTTCTGCTTTTATTTAATGTAATACATTCAAATGCTTATTTTAAAGGGGACATTTTTCCAGAAGGAAACATTTTGGCCTCAGCGCAAAACCAATGAGGAGAAACTTCCAACTCCTCAGCCAGCAGCCAAGCACAAGTCCTGGAGGGGAGGGAAAAACACAAGCAGCATCCATATTAAATATCATTTCAAGCTGTGTTTAAGTTTTGGTTTAACTTTTTACATGATTTAGAGCTGCAGTAGCTAGAAAGCATGGCTGGTTGCTGCTGGCTTCGGACAGGAAGGACAAGACGTGAATGCTGCAATAAAATGTAAGCAGTTACGTCTGAGCACCCACAGTGTAACAAGAGGTTGAAAACATAATAAAATAGTCCCCTCCACGAGCAGATCAACAGTACAAAGCGTAATGATATTGTACTAAGTCCCTGCTCCTTGGAGGAAAAAGGAGGGACAAAGAGGCAGGACTGGCCACTAGTAAGCAAGGATTTTTAAAGGACATTGAAACAAACAAATGAGAAGCAAGGAATGGCATTTGGCCCGCAGAGATATATGTATACTAAAGTATACAAGAGGTCGTACGCTTACGCTTGACCTAAAAATGGGGGCGGTAAGGACACTGCGCCAATTTCTTGCAATTTAGCTGCACGTCTAGAAGGGCAGGATGGGCGTGCAAATAAGTGTAAAGGCTCAGAATGTTGCGACATTGTGGGTGTTAACTAGATTTCTATAGCACATCCTATTTAGTCCCTGCTGGCTCCAATATACCGTTGCAAAGAAATCCTCACGTGGGGGATTTCCTGCAGCCTTCAGAGCAATCGGCACATAAATATCCGTATTGAGATTTTGTGAATCAGGATCTGGGATTTGTGACCAGAAGAATCACTCTTTGTGCACATTGGTTACACTTAGGTGTGCACAATTTTTTTAACTAAAGTATATAATCACTTTGCTTTATGTTATGAATCGCTCTACTGGTTTCAATCCCGATCTTTATGGCATTGCTCCTTTGACAAATGCTGCTAATTCTGTAATTAAAAGGATCTCTGTAGATAGATGGACGAGCAGTGCAGCAATAAAACCTTCACAGGTTCCAATCCTTCTGGGCCAGCATTTCATCCTCACCAGGTTGGTAAAATGTGCATTACACAGCTCAGACTACCTAGCTATGCAGTGAGAAGAGTTGTTTCATCTACAGAGTTCTCAAGAGTGTGAAACATAGATAGTAATTTTGCAGATATTGATTAAATAAATGGTGTAAGCTGATATTTTGTTCTGGCCTTGCTAGCAATATATTTTTCAAGAAGTGCGATGCTTAGTGGTACGTCTGCTGCCTTAAAGGGGATTAATACTTAGGGGGTGATTATGATGGTGGTGAACCCGCCACCGGCAGGCTGCCGGTGGTGGGTTCACCGCCATCGTAAGGCCTTTTTCCACCCGCCATATCAGGATGGCGGGTGGTGTGCCTGGCGGACGGAAAGCCCGTCCTCCACGGGTCCGACAGAGGCAATCGTTACGATTGCCTGTCGGACCCACCCCGCATCCACAAAATGGTGGCGGTGCCTAGCAGGCACCGTCCCCCAGATTTGGATGCTGCATCCCCGCCAGCTTGTCAATGGCGGTTCAACCGCCATTGAAAGGCTGGTGGGGATGTACTTTGGGGGCCCATTGCGGGCCCCCCTTGTGAAGGTGCCCCCCTACAGTTCCCTGCACCAGGTAGCAGGCACCGTGTGGTGCCTGCCACATAGTGCAGGGAAATGCACAACATGCATTATTAACATTGCGGCGGGTGCTGCAGCCAGCAGCACCCGCCGCAATGTTAATAATGCCTTTTGCGGCTGCCGGGGTGATGGCTGCATTGTAATATGCTGTGCGGGACCGCCGCCATATAGGCGGGTGGTCCCAAACCCTGGGACGATGGCGGACGGACTTAAGTCCGTCCTCCATCGTAATCACCCCCTTAGTTATATTTGCAGTTCGTAGAAAAACATGCTGACAATTCAGATTCAGAATTGAGTCAGGGGGAATAAAATATGGTGTACCGGCCCCAGCCCCGCAAAAAAACAAAGCACCTGATTCACAAGCTGCACTTATAGTATGTTTGTAGTACTGCCCGCGGCGGCCGGCACAGGTAAACTTGGTGGGCGGGGAAGGGTGGGAGGGGGGGCAAGTCGACTGACGACAGAATAGGTATAATTAAATAATACCTATTCCGTCGTCTGTCGGCTTCCCCCCCACAGCACCCTGCCCCGCCTCACCACGCTTACCTGTGCTGGCCGCCACTGAGTACTACAGTAGCACTACAACGTGCTATTCTCAAACTGCACTTCTGTAAGTGTACTACATTTCGGTATTTATAAACTGCGCTTATTTATTTATGTACACTTTTGTAGTAACTTACACCTTTGTAGTAAGCTTCTACCTCCATTATTTTTTATGGGAAGGTGTTGCAGTACAAGAGGTTGGCCATGTGTAGTGCTCAATAACTCAAAAGCGTAAATTACCTTTGTGAATCAGGACCCAAGGGATTAAATATTTCTTTGCACATCCATGTGTGAAATAGGTTAAATAAGGTTGTCAAGGCCCACAGTGAGCAGAAGGATTTTGGCTGTCTCAGTGGCCTCAGTGTAGAGTAACTTGTTACTTGTAGAGTTAATGCAGGTTTCACTTCTCAACAGTCTTCAGTGCCCCTGAGTCTTAAGTGTTGCTGATCCTCCCAACCAGGCACTGGAGAAGGAAATGTAATACATTATCTTGTTCCTCCAGTGAAGTTCTCAAGGAGTTTCTATGCAATGCTCATGGCCTCATGGTTTTGGTTTCCAAAATTTTTTTTAATGTATATGTAAAGCCTTGTTGTTTTGGCATAGCTAAAAGAAACTTATGGCACAACTATCGTCCCATCTCAAGACTTCCTTTGCCAGCTAAAATTGTGCAAAAAATAATTAATGTAGAGCTATCCAATTTTATTCTAGACAATCAACTTCTGGACTCCAGTCAGTTTGTGTTTAGAGTGAATCACAGTACGGAGACTGCACTCATAAAAACCACCGAAGAGATAAGAATGGCACTGGATGGCGGAGGGTCAGCAGCTCTTATCTTATTAGACCTATCTGCAGCATTCAACACGGTGGACAATGGCTAATTGGTCCACCGTTTGGATGCCATAGGGGTTAAAGGTAAAGCTCTCACGCTATTAACCTCCTTTTTATCAGAGAGATCTCAAACTCTGAATCTTGGTCAGTTTAAATCCTCACCCTTTACTCTGCCATGTGGGGTCCCTCAGGGCTCTTCATTGAGCCCAACGCTTTTTAATATCTACGTTTCAGAACTTGCCCCTCTAATTAAAAGTTTCAATTTAAATTCAACATCTTATGCTGATGACACCCAACCGGTTGTATCAGCTGTAGACAATGATATCAACTGCCCTCTAAGATTACACGATTGCATGACCGCCCTAAGCAACTGGATAAGTAGACACTGCTTAAAACTGAACTCAAGTAAAACAGAGGTTATTCTGTTTGGCAATCTCTCTCTAGCATGGTCTCCTGCCTGGTGGCCGGACAGTTTGGGCTCACCTCCCATTTTGGTGACTAAAGCCAAAAATCTTGGATTTATCATGGATAATAAGCTCAGATATGAGGCCCAGGTGTCAAAAGTAGTGTCCTCCTCATTCTACCCCATCAGAACCTTGAGGAAAATTCTTCCTTTTATCCCCAGAAATACCAGAAAGACTGTTGTTTCCTCACTAATTTTATCAAAGCTGGACTATTGTAATGGCTTATATATGAATCTCCAGGTTAAACTACTTGGTAAGCTCCAGGCGGTGCAGAATGCAGCAGCCAGATTGACTTTGGAGATTCCCAAATACCAGTCGATATCCGCAGGCATTCGGGAGCTTCGCTGGCTACCGGTGCGACAACGGATTAAATTTAAGGCACTTTGTGGCCCTTTAAGCCCTGCACAGAGAAAGACTGAAATTACTTTGGAAGGCTTTTAACTGGCATTCACCAAGTAGATACCTACGATCAACCAATGCGAGATTGATTACCACCACAAGAATCAGGAAAGTGAACTGGGGAGGAAGGAGTTTCATTAACAGCACAGCCAGGCTGTGAAACTCTATAAAACCGTATCTCAGGACCATACCCACCCTTCTCGCTTTCAGAAGGGAACTTAAGACCTGGCTGTTTAGGAATCAGTAATACCCCAGCTCAGTAGCCCATGTCTCTGCAAGCGCCAAGACATCTATGGGTAGACGCGCGCTATCAAAGTTTATATAACATAACATGGCACAGTCTTCTCTCACTCTGACCCGTAGGATTCTATCTAAAACGCAGCTCCCCAAATAATTTCAGTCATTGGGAAGGAGGTAGGTGACTAGGTTAAGGGCCCTTCTGCATTCAGATACCTTTGATGCTTGAAACCCAAAATATCCATTGTTCATTTGATCAAACAGTCATAGTGTTTCCGCTAATTTAAGAAAGTTAACAAAAACCCATGGTCCTGATTCACAAAGGTAAGCTTACACTTTTGTGTAAGTTCACTATGTTTTTTGGTATTCACAAACTACGAGTTTAATTTGACTAATAGCAATTTTTGACTGCGGAGACTCCGCATCTAGGGAGGAGAACTCTGCCCACAAAAAGATAGGACCGGACGATCTTTTCAAGCCGGGACTCTCTGCCACGCGTGTGGAGTCTCTGCAGTCGTAAAATTACTGTTAGTAAAATTAAACTTGTAGTTTGTGAATACAAAAAAAATAGTAAACTTATACAAATGTGTAAATTTACCTTTGTGAATCAGCCTTCTAATGTATTTAATAGTAAATGCCTTACCCATAATTCATCCGGGCATCACAACGCCTATGTGGAAATCAAAGAGGAGGCTCAGAACAATCTTCTCATTTAAGACAGGACCTCTTGAAATAGGTGTCATGTGATGGAAGTCATTTCTCATAAATGTATGAGGCCTAAGAAAGCCCAACCAGTATTTTTCTGACGTAAAATGGGTAATTCATCAATTAGCAGGTAAACGGTTCGAAGCATGAGAATTGTTTTGTGCAGCACCTTTGCCTACCGAGTTTATTTAGGGGCCTATTTACGAACTTGTCACGCAGTGCAGCGCAGTAAGTCACCTTGCTGTGCTGCATTGTGCAACAGGAAAAGGGCAGGAATGTGCTGTATTTAAGGCCATACGGTGCAGTCCTGCCTTTTCTTCTGTGCTGGTGCCCTTTTGGCAGCCTAGCGCCAACGCAGGCACCCTTGCACCATGGTGCAAGGGTGCCCGCATAGCATGCAGGATTGTTTTTGTGCAGGAAGGGATACCGTCCTGCACAAAAACAATCCTGAGAGGCATATTCCTCTTTTTATGTGTGCTTCTTAATGCCCCACACATAGACAGAGGAAGTAACGAAGAGAAATAGATATTTACTCTTGTTACGCCTCTCCTGGGGAGGCGTATCTTTTTGGTGCATTCCCAGGCTTACCAGTTATGGTAAATCTGGGAATGCATCAAAAACCATGGGAGTTGCATGAGTACACACACACACAGAGTAAGGCAACGCAGTGATTTGCGCTGTGTTGCCTTACTCCAGATCTATGGAGCCACTCAGGGCCATGCAAAGTGACTTTGCGTGGCTTCATAAATCTCATTTAGGACTTACGTCACTCTTGCACCACCTTGCATGGTGCAAGAGTGATGCAACTTCGCTCATAAATAGGTCCCTTAGAGTTTGCATCGGTTAAAACTGATCAGATCCATAGAGTCAAAGCAAAGCAGTGCAGAGTGGAAAAAGGAATAGTAGAAAACATTAGATGGCCAAAAGAATGATCAGATACCCACATTTGCAAAAATATACATAATTCGGCCTCTAAAGCACAAAATAAGTGTCCAGAAAGCTGAGGAGAATTGGCATGGTTTTTACCAGAAATAAAAACTGAGGAGTGGTGTAAGCTTGAGTGAGACACTCATTAACCAAAAACAGTATAAAGAACGTGAATCAGCACAATTCAGTGGGTAACAATTCATGTCAATAGGAGATGATTTTTCCAAGTAGTAAAAACTTGAATGGTTCAGTTCTCAAAGCTTACGAGAAATGGAATACTGTATACTGCATATCACAAGGATTAAAAAAAATATTACCACCTATTCTTAATTGTGACTGATGCTATGCACACATTTATAGAACATTTTTAGTCACAAGTATTCTCTTGAAGGCAAAGAAGTGACTATTGTCTGGTTCATACCAATGACTTTAAGGCAAAATGTTAAAACTCTTGAAAACATAGAATGTCACTCCAGTTGGCCGCATTGCGGATGTACAAATTACAGATTTGTACAAGAGCACTGATGCCCCACCTTCCTATAAGCCTACCACTGATGATAAAAAGGGGAAGAAGTTACCTTTCTTGTAAAGTCAAGTCTCATAAATCATCTAGGATCCCTAGTCCGAATGGACTACCAATGAATGTCTTCAAACAAGAACTAGTACGATGGGCAAAGTTACAAATTTCACTGTTCAACAACATAATGGACCACTGCCTTTTCCATCATCATGGAAGGGGCACCCTTGCAGTTCGTGTATAAAAATGGCTCAGTTGGTGATCCAAAAGATTTGATTTCATATCCAAGCTACACTCAAAGTGGAAGAGTTGTCCTGCAAAAACTTGTGTCTGGGTCAGAGGTTAATAACCTTTTGCGTTTTACCTAAAATTAGGTTTGAAAGAGGAAACTCATTGTTAGACATTATAATCCCTTCAGCTTAAGCCTATAAGGGCCTTTGGGGCAACTCAACTGGCCTTCTTGCATGCTATGTTGACTATAGTGTAACTTTGGATCAAGCTGACCTCTCACATCTATGGAATAAACCTGGTGCATGGGGGATAGAGAATACTTCGCTGAATGTTATAGTCAAAGTCCAACTCCTGGGCAAAGGTTTAACTAATTATCAAGTGGAGGAGGACTCACCTCTCAAATGAAGACAGAAAATTGACTCACACTGGGTTGAGTCCTGGCTCCACTTGTATTTCCATTGTATATGTCTAACTTTCCGGCCAAGTTAGATTCACTTTAAGTTGTTTCTCAAAAGGTGGGTGGTGTGAAAATCAGTAGTCTATCATATTCTGGCAATCTACTGTTGATTGCCTCTAATCCAATCAGGTTGCTAAGATTACTGAAACATCTGCAAGAAATTAAGCATTAACCATCTCGCAATAAATATAAAGGAAACTAAAACTATGGTTTTCTCGAGGAAAGAAGTCTAGCCTTACTTGGCCTGTAAATAATACTATGATATGTCAAGCTTCTATATAGCCATACCATTGTATTACTTTTTTCCTACTCTGAAATGTGAAACAAACTTACGTAACTTGAGAAACAGTGCTACATTGTGATATTTGGCTTAAAGAAATGTTTAATACATTATACAGGTTGGTCTACTGGGGCTCCTAATATCAGTATTTGAGACTAAACTTGAACTGGGTATACTGTATGGTTCACCTGCCTTTATGGGAAAGTTAAATGAAGCTATGCATTCAATAACAATAAACTGTATTAGGAAACTCTTGAACCTTCGTCAGTCAAGGCCAAAATGCTGGATATGCATAGAGTTTGGGTTCTCGCCTATCTATTTATTAGAATAAGAATAAGAATTTCTAGTTATTAGCATCTGGATAATTTTTAAAGTACATTGCCGAATGAAACAGGGCCAACATTGGGGCCTTAAAACATGCTTCAGTGTTAGACTTACAGTCATCGTCAACAGAAAAAATTAGTAATCCCATTCTTTAGCCTCATTTGTTGGAACTCTATAAACTTGACTCTTAGGAAACATTATGTACTGAGGGTATATATTGTATGACATTCTTATTGGGTAAAATAATATAAACTCCTGAATTTATCTGGGATTGGTATTTACTTATTTGGAAACAGCATTCACATTAAGGCCCTTATTACCAATTCAGCGGTCCAATGGACCGCAGAACCTGTAGTGGCAGTCCACGGACTGCCAGACTAGCGGTCCGCCGGCCACATTAGGACTGTGGTGTGTTGACCGCCACGGGACCGCTGCTGCTGCCAGGGATCCACAATCCCTGGCGGAGGTGCAGCGGTCATAGGCCCCTAATATAATGGCTGTGCTGCTGCAGAACCGCCAAGCATTTTAGGAGAAAACTCTGCGCAATGGGGTGTATGTAGGGGGGCACATGTTGTGCTCCGCTGTGTGCATGCACCCTCAGTTCCTGCAGGGCATGGACTTGAATGTCCATGCCTTGCATGAACTGCCTTTGACGCTCCCATTTTTCAAAAGCACCGCAGTGGGACTACCAAAGAACTGCCCGCCAGAGTACTCTGGTGGGCAGTCTTTAATGGCTTTGGCGGTCGGGGAGCGGGGTGGCAGAGTGGAAACCCCACTCTGAGACCGCCAAAGTCATAATAACGCCCTATGCAAGCTTAACTCCAAAGAAACAAGCCTACATAGACTCTAGTGTTAAAATCTAAATTTTCCATCTTAGAATGTAATATTTCTCATTGTGACACTTTGAGAATCCTTGGAAGTCATCTGGGCATGGTCATTTAAATTCGTTGTTGATTTTTTCAGCAGGGGATGACTATTAGCCACCTGGCTTGATGCAGCATCTAACCCTATTGTTGCGCTGGCCACCCCTGCTGGCTTTAAGCTTTGTCGGGTGGACCGCCCTGTTGGTAGAGGGGGTGGTTTAGCCATCTTGCACAGGGATAACTGGGTTCTCCACATCGATACCTCTAGCATATGGGACGAGTGCGAGGTTTTGGATTTTAGCATCCACTTCTCCGATCATTTTACGCTAGGTGGCTCCCTCATCTATCGCCCCCCTGGGTCAGCTAGTGACTTTCTTAAATCTTGTGGGGATGCCATAGCTGAGCGTGCATTGCGCTTCTCCCACTACATGGTTCTGGGTGATGTGAATCTCCACCTTGATCAACAGGATGCTAAAGACTCTGTGGTTTTTCTTGATTCCCTTCAATTAGCCCATCTTTCTCAATGGGTCTCTCATCCCACTCATCAGGTTGGCCATATCTTAGATCCCATCTGCTCTAATTTTCCTGTTCAGGTGGCTGAGCCCTCCCCGACCTCCTGGTCGGACCACTTTCTTATCTGCTTCTCCTGGGAGATTACTCAGCCTGCACGGCCTACGCGCTGCCTTCGCCCTCCGATGTTCAGTAAAATCGATCCTCTTCAATTTATGAGCTCTTTGGCTGCCTTTAGGCCCGCCCGTCAGCAAGATCTTGAAGGGAGTGTGACCGGGTTTACTAAATGGATAGCTGATTCAGTGTCTTCATTATCTTCACCGCGCCTGCCTAAGCTAGTGAGGGAATCCCCTTCTAAACCCTGGTTTCTACCGGAGCTTAAAACTCTGAAACATGAGTGTAAAGTTCTGGAGAGGGCCTGGCGTTCCAGCGGCTACTGCCCTTTGGCGAAACTCACTCTTAGAGCTAAACAAAAAAGCTATTACGCCGCTATTGCGGCTGCAAAAGGTCAACACTTTGCATCACGTATTGACCAGGCCAATAATAATTCAAAAGAAATTTTTTCAATTGTGCAAAGCTTCATGTCTCCAACTGCCTTGGTGTGCTCCTCGCCTGTTTCGGAGTCCTGGTGCAATACTCTTGCCAAGTTTTTTCTGGACAAAATTTGCGCCATCCAGGCCACGTTCTCATCTTGTGCCTCAGCGCTTACGCCCTGTTCTTTTGTCCGGCCTTTAGCAGATCTATTGCACAATCTTTCATCCTTTTTGCCAGTAGATTTACCTAGTACCCTCAAAATCCTGAAGGCTTTGAAATCAGGCTCTCCAACTGACCCCTGTGCGGCCAGACTTCTGGCCACTGTCGCAGACTGTATCAATCCTGAGGTCAATCAGATCATCAATATGTCGTTGCGGGACGCCTTTGTTCCATCGTCTTGGAAACAGGCGAAAATCCTCCCCCTCCTTAAAAAGCCGTCCCTTGATCCATCGATTCCCGGAAATTATCGTCCCATCTCGCTTTTGCCTAGCCTGGCTAAGGTTTGTGAAAAGGTGGTCACAAACCAACTCACTGAGTACGTTGAAACCTATGGCCTGCTCCATCTGGCCCAATCGGGTTTCCGGGCTGCATATAGCATAGAGTCTGCATTATTGGAGGTGTCTGGATGCCGGCGGGAGGGCAGCTTTGGTTATGCTGGACCTCTCTGCGGCATTCGATACAGTGCCTCATGTCTTGCTTCTTGATCGCCTCTCCGAGATCGGCGTATCCGGGTCCGTCTGGGGCTGGATCAGGTCTTTCTTGGAGGGTCGCTCGCAGCAGGTCTGGCTCCCACCGTGCGCCTCAGTCCCTCAACCAGTGGCTACGGGTGTTCCACAGGGGTCATCCCTTAGCCCTCTTCTCTTTAACATCTATGTCACCCCGCTGGTTTATCTCGCGGAGGCTCTAGGGCCTATGCTGATGACACCCAGCTGCTGTTCTCTTGGGGTCAAGATGAGGATGCCGTTGTCCCTGCTCAACACTGCCTATCTTCGGTCTTTCACTGGCTCGCTCAGGCACAGCTTAAGTGCAATGAGGAGAAATCGGAGATCCTTTTGTACGGCACATTCACTGTCAACTTCAGAGAGAAGCTATGGCCCCCAGGTTTTCCCCTACCTAGCTTTAAGGGAGACTCCGTCAAGAATCTGGGGGTCTGGTTCAATGAGAACTTGATTTTCTCATCGCAGGTTAAGAAGTTGGCCGGCACTTGCTTTAGCATTCTGAAGACCTTGAGGAAGTTTCTTCCTCTTTTGCCTAATTCTGCAAAGGAAACTGTTGTCCGTGCTCTAATTCTTTCCCGTCTGGACTACACTAATGCACTGTATGCTGGCATTCCAGGTTACCTTTTGAATAAGTTACAGGTGATCCAAAACTCGGCCGCCAGACTCCTGCTGGGTCTCTCCAGCAGGTGCAGTGTGCGTTCTCATTTGCGATCTCTGCATTGGCTCCCGGCGGAGGGCGCGAATAAAATTTAAAATTTTATCCATTGCCCATAAAGCCCTCCATGGTCTGGGACCCATTTATTTGCAGAAGAGGATTGCTTTCTATTCTCTGGTGAGACAGTTGCGTTCCTCCTCCCAACTTTTGGCACAGACCCCGCGGTTTAATCGCCAGAGTTGGTGGGAGCTCTTTTACCCGGATAGCTGCGCTGGCATGGAATGCATTGCCACTGGCCTTACGGGGCGTCAAAGATCCTATGATCTTTAAGAAAAAGCTGAAAACCTTTCTCTTCTAGCTCTGTCCTCTGTCCTCTGATTCAGACTCTGACCCTTTTCAGGCTCGCGCCGGGACACTCCTCGGAGTATCTGTGCGCGTTATAAGTTTATATAACATAACATAACATTTTATGTATCTATCCAGCAGTCTGTGGTTTGCAAATTAAGGGCCTGATTTAGAATTTGGCGGGCAGATAATCAGTAAAAAATGTGATAGATAACTGATCCGCCCTATTAAAAGTGCCAGAGGAAATAATGCACTTGTAGTAAAGTGGATGGCAAATCCATCATGTCCTTGACAAGGGTAACCCATGGGTCAAACTCTAAATCAGGACCTACGCATTCAAAGTCAACCATTACAAATAGTATTAGTGGGTGTTCGAAACGTTTGATTAGTAGGGTCACTAATGTGATGTGCTCAGTCAAACAGAGGTTCATAGTTATTGCAAACAGTGTACTAACCCTTGATCTGTTTCAATTGATGTGGGATAGACTGTGATTGATTCTTTTAACTTTTGTATTGAAAAGGGCCAGCCATTTTTAATTATACAATAAAACGTTTATTAATATTACTCATTATTATCATTATTATTATTATTATTATGTATTGCTAGAGGCACAGATATTGGCATTTGGCTGCTGGTTCAAATGGTTTCTTCTTGTTTCAAAAATATGCTTTTTTTTTGTTCTTTTAGGGTCTGGGTAGAATATTTTACCTAACTATCGATGTGGTGGAAACAACATGTTCTGTCCTCAGTGGGAAGAGCTGGAAAGACTGTGAAATCTACCCCTTCCATCAAACGGCAAGTAGTATGATAACAAGTAGATTTACATTAAATAATACCTGTTTTTCCTAACATTTATTGAGATAAAAAAGGGGGCACTTTTTAGTTCTGGCAGTAGCCAAAAACTTTTTATTTTATTAATAATATCTATATAATATACTTACTTACAATGCCTTTCAGACAGCCCTGTTCATCCATTGGATAAGAATTGAACAATGGTCCCCTCAGGATAAGTAGAAAGTCTTTACTTCTAAGGCAAAGAAAAAGTGTGAACAAAAATAAAACTCAAAAACCTTTCAGTGGTTAAAACAAGTGCCTGTATTTCTAGACGCACAAGCCTTGACAATATTCAGGTAAATGCATTACATAAACATAGCAATAGAGAACTTGAACATCCAAACTTCAACAAAATAACAGTAGGGACTCCTTGTGAACAGTGCAGTGTTTAAGTGAGTGGGCAGGACAGTGAGCAATAGTATGCAGTGTTTTTGTAAAAACATTAGGTTGACTTTAAAAATGCTTAAGTTTTACATCAGGAAACCCTGGTCCCCAACGACCCAATGGGTTCCTCTTCTAGCAAGTGTTCATTTAAAGCCAACACATGTATGTCGATGTTTCGACCCCTAAGCATCCATTTTTTGTAAAATCATCCTCAGGACCCAAAAAGGTAGACATCACATAGGTAATTACAATCATGTAAGTGTCACTCATGTATGGGAAGTAAAATTGGATCCATCTTCATCTATACAATAAATCCAATATTGTTCACTCAGGATATAGAATTCGCCACAGCCGTCAGTTGCTCATAATCGAGAACGTGGCTCTTCATCCATTGGTCTGTTGATGTATCATCCACATTTCTTTTGAGAGTTACAATATAAGGATATTGCAAGTGACCAAGGGGTACTGTGACTATGTAGAGGAAGGAGGCTAAATGGTGCCCTGGTGACTAGTCTTCCCAGCAAAGCAACGTTGGGGGCCTCATTACAATGTTGGGCGGAACGTTTCCGACCAGGGGTCAGAGGCTTTCCGCCCAAATTGCTGGGTTTAGACCGACCGCCATATTAGGATGACGGCGGTCAGAGTTAAACCTGGGGGGGGGAGTCTGGCGTGGTTCCGACGGGCTCAAGAAGCCCGTCGGAAAGACAGCATAATCCCTTAATGACGGCGGTTCTGCCACAGGATTACGATGTCAGTTTCCGACATGGAAAGACTGTCGGAAAGCGACATTGGGGGCCCCTAGCAGGGCCCCCTTCCCCACTAGCCCTCCGCAATGGGGCCTGGAGGCATGGTGCCTGCCACACGGTGCAGGGATGTGGCGGTGCCTGCCACACGGTGCAGGGATGTGGCGGTGCCTGCCACACAGTGCAGGGATGTTCTCAAACTTCAATTTTTCAATGGAAGCTTGTGCTGTGGACATTTTCCGCCCGCCGCACAAGCTTCCATTGGAAAATGGATGTTTGCGACCGCCCTATTGGTGGTCACCAGTAGCAGCCCGTGGAGGGAGTGCCGCGGGGCGGTGGGGCAGGGCGGAGGAGGGGTAGGGTAGGGGGTAGTAAACTCCGGTCACAGCCGACCGGAGTAATGTAAACAAATAAATAAATAAAACGAATTTCATTGCGCACGCTGAAACGCATTTGAGATGTCATCAGTGATGTCATCAGTGATGTCACTGACCATGTCATGAATGATGTAATATGTGACGTCATCAGCAGTGCATTGCGGGGGCGCGAGTTATAGTTAGCTCAACTAACTATAACGGTCGAATTTCTCTGGTTTTGTACGAGTAAAATGTCCAACTAACTATAACGTCCCTGAAACCTGTGGTTTTTTCAGTGAATTTCTAAGGTTTTTTAAATGCTGATTTCTGACTATAACGTACCTGAAACCTGGGTTTTTCAGTGAATTTCTAAGGTTTTTTAAATGCTAATTTCCAACTATAACGTCCATGAAACCTATGGTTTTTTCAGTGAATTTCTAAGGTTTTTTTTTAATTTTTATTATTGGAAAAGTCAGGCAAATACATAGAAAAATAAAGTTACAGTGTTACATTTATCGTTGTATATACAATAAGAGCCACAGTGCAATATCATACGCTAAAACATTTATATTTACACATTTAGATGTTACCCCCTAGCTTCTTGATCGTTACGCCATTGCATTAAAGGTTCCCATATCTTCATACCCTTCTTCCGGGCTCTTTCCCCTTTGCATTTATATAATGAAATTTCCTGCTGGCTGATATTCAATAGCCGGTAGAGCCATAGCTGATACGTTGGCAGATCTGTATCTTTCCAAGCTGTGGCTATCAGTAAACGAGCTATGGCTATTGTAATAAATACAAAGTCTCTTTGTGAGGTATCAAGATTTGCCCGACATTCGTACCCTAGTAGCATCAGGGCAGGAGTAATCGGGACTTCCTTATTAATTGTCTGAGTCCAAAAATCTTTTATATCATCCTTAAGCAATGAGAGCTTAGTGCAGGAGTAAAACATATGTATGCTGTCTGCCGGACCCTCTTGGCATCTAGGGCACTTGTTGTTCTCCCTCTTCCCCCAACCATGGAGCTTAGCCGGCATATAGTATAGATTAAACAAAGTTTTGTAATGCTGGGCTTTTAAGTTAGCTGACAAGAAAATCCTTGTCCCTAATGTGATTGACATGTCCAAGTCTACCTCCTCATCCCCCAGCTTTTCGGCCCATTTTGTTTCTGTTTTTCTATATCATCTGGGAGGGTCTTGATTAGCTTGTGATAGTAGTCCCTTAGCCTACTATCTTGCTGCTTAATAATTTCCAGTTTTAAAATTTTCTCCAGATTAATGGAGTCCCTAGGGAGATTTTTTATACATCTCTGCACCTGCATATACTTGAACTGCGTATTGTTATTAATACCGATCTGCTGCACCAACCCTGCAAATGCAATAGGTTCAGTGTCGTAAAACAGATCTAACCCCGCCTGTTCCCAGCCCCTAGCCATACCATCATATAGTGCTTCTGGTAGTATGGCTGAACGCCACAGTGGAGTGTACCTATTGTATCTGGGAATCTTCAGGGTCTTACTGACCTTTTTCCAGACCTTCCAGGCAGCCTTGAGACACTTAAACCGCGTTTTTTTATAATAGCTAGGCTCCAGTTGCCTGAAAAAAAGCCCTTCTGCATCTCTCCCTATAGATAGCTGATATATTGACGGTAAGCCCGGGACCTCGACTATGCTCTGCCCTGGTTGGAGAAAAATACCCATCTGCTGCAAAGCTGTAGCCCAATAATAGAATAAAATGTTAGGGACTCCCCAACCGCCACGCTCGCGTGGTAACACCATAAACTTCATTGCTCGACGTGTCTTCTGGTAGCCCCAAATGAAATTAGAAAACATAGTGTTAACTTTCTTTATATTAATTTCAGCCAGTTCCAACGGAATTGCCCGAATAAGATATAATATTTTGGGAAACATTTTAATTTTAATTAAATTAGTACGCCCAATTATCGTAAGATGTAGTTTATCTAGTCGCTTGAGTTCTACGTTTATTTTCTCCAGAAAAGGGTCAATGTTGATTGACCACAGAGCGTCCATACAATATGGTATATTTACCCCCAGGTAGGTTGCAGGTATACTTTTGCGAGTGTCTTGTAACTGGCACTGGGAGGAATAGATAATTTGAGTTTCCCCCTTATTCAGGAGGTAACCAGATTTCTTCCCAAATTTTCTATCTCCCTAATTGCTATATCCGGTTCTGAGGTAACTATTGCAATGTCGTCAGCATATGCTAGAATCTTGGTTTCATAGCCTTTTGTAATTACGGGTTTAATTGCCTGGTTATGTATAATTTGATTAATGAATGGATCTAGGTATATGGCGAATAAAAAAGGAGAGCAGGGGCACCCTTGTCGCGTCCCTCTTGCTATCTCGATCCTCCCTGATGTGTTACCCATTACTTGTAGCTGAGCGTACAGCTTATAATACATGGCTTGTATAGCCTTCACAAATCGAGGGCCCAGCCCCCTCTCTGCCAGGGCACCCCACAGCTATTGCCATGAAACCCGGTCGAAGGCTTTCTCCGCATTCAGGAGGACCACAGCCACCTCACTGGATTCTGCTTCTGCTATATCGAGTAGTGCGATGACCCGCCTGGTGTGGTCTGTGGTCCCCCTTCCTGGGACAAAGCCGTACTGCCAGGGTGATACCAGTGTCACTATGATCCCTTGTAGCCGTTTGGCTATGATTTTTGAGTATACCTTAGCGTCAGAGTTCATAAGTGAAATCGGACGATAAGAGGCTGGTAATTTGGCTGGTAATTCGGCTGGTTTACCTTTTTTGGGAAATATCACAACTCCCGTTCCCTGCCATGACGCGGGGGGATCCCACTATGCTGCACACCCAGGAACAGATCGTGCATTAGCGGAGCAATCTCTCTTGCAAGTATTCTATATATCTCAAGCGGGATTTTATCAGGACCTGCTGCTTTCCCCGCGGGAAGAGATCCAATAGCCTCCTGGACCTCTTCAATAGTAAATTCTTTGTCCAGCTCCTGAGCTATTGTTTCATCAATTCTTGTTAATACAGACCCCCTACCATCTGGGTCTATCGAGCTCGTTTCAAGAGGATCAGCCTGATACAACTTCCTATAAAACTCCTCGAAGACACCTATAATCTTTTCCGGCCCAGTCACATCCTGGCCTTTGCTATTCTTAATTTTAGCAATATTATTCCTAGCAATTTTCTGCCTTGAGCATAATGACAGTAGTCTTCCTGCTGCCTCACCGTACTCGTACATCTCTCCCCGGTACGCCTGATATGTTTGGGCCAGCCTTTCCTGGAAATAACTATTAATTTCCGCCTTTACTAAGGCTAGTTTCACCATATGCTCCCGAATTAAATCTTCATGCCCTACTTTACGGATCAGTTTAACGTGCTCTGCCTCTAATCCCGCTAGCTTCTCTATTAAAGAGTCAACCTCTCCCTTACGCTGTTTACGACGTTGCCCCACATAACTAATAACTTCTCCCCTCAGGCCAGCTTTAAAAGTATCCCATACAATCCTTTGCGAGGCACTATATCTATTCCTATCAAAAAATTCTATAGTCCACTGCTTAATGTATACAATGAACTCTTCACTAACTAGCAGCTTTTTATCGAAGGTCCAAGCGCTCTGTTTCCTGCTGCTTCCCACCCCTGTTACCTCAAGCCATAGCGGATTATGGTCCGAAAATAGTTGTGGTAGCTTTTTAATCTCCGTCTTATCCAGTATGTTATGCGAGGCTAAGAAATAGTCCAGGCGCACATATTTCCTATGGGGATGAGAATAATAAGTATAACCAGAGTTGCTCGAGTTTTTCTCTGCCCATACATCAGTCAGCCCGAGGCTGTCTCTAAAGGCAGTCAGTGCCCTGTATACTTGGGGTTTTCTCCCCCCATATTTAAGGGTCTGGGTTTTTTCGGCCTCCAAATGTATGTTGAAATCGCCGCACACTATTGTCGGCTCTGGCCAGGAGGCAAGCTCTACTTCTTCCCAAATTTTGGAATCATCCTGATTTGACCCATATATAGTCACCACAGTCACCCCCGTAGCTAGTAGAGCAATTGCCCAGCGCCCCCAGTTGTCAGCTGCTACGCGCTTAGCCAATCCCACGCTTAGCTTAGAATATATAGCTACTCCTCTAATCATAGAGGTCTGGGTAGAGCATATCAACAAATTGTAACCCCTGATCTCCAGAACACTCTTGTTGTTCCAAGAAATATGTGTTTCCTGCAGGCATATTACATCCGGACTTATGTCTTTCAGAATTTCAAAAACTCTGCCTCTCTTGTTTTTGTCGTTTAGACCCCCCACATTGATTGAGCAGATCTTGAGTTTATCCATATTGACCTGTAGAGTTTCTCTTTGTAGACCCTTGCTTCTTAGATTCCCCACATATATTTTTCTTTTTTTTAATACTTGTGCCTGACTTTTCCCTTGCCTCCTTTTTTTCCCTTTTTCCCCCTGTCGCCCCAAGCCCACCCCACTCTCCCCCTCCCTCCTATCTCCCACCCTTGCCTCCCCGTCCCACCTCTCCCTTCCCCTCCCAGCTCCCCATCCCCCTTGCTCACCCTCCATTGTGGAAGCTTCCAGACCTATGGTCTGTGTGTGTGATGGAGCACCGTAGTGCCGTGATCAGTGTAACCCAGGTTAATATCCTAAGAAGAAACAGACAAAAGACAAAAGAAAAACAATAGAATGATGATAATAGCTAAAATCTTAAAGGTAGCTAGTTATCATACTGCAAAGATACCAGCCCAGCCCCTTAATCAACTACACCAAAAGAAAAAATGCAATAGCCCACCCTTGCCCTTTGGTTTCTTAGAGTCATCGCTAATTTGTATTCAGCCCCCCCCGCTTGCCACCCTCTAGAGCAGCCCAGTTGGCTCATTCTACCTCTTGCTTGGGTATTATCCTATATTTACAATCCCTCGTCATACATCATGTTCTTGCCATCGCTACCCCCTAAGTTCTGCCAGAGCTTCCTTTGCTTTAATCTCTGAAGCATAATAGAAGGTACGATCTCCTACTACCACCTTCAGTTTGGCAGGATTAATCAGGTACGCCTGGGCTCCCTTGGCTTGAAATGGGGCAATCATCTGCCTCAGCCTCCATCTCCTTTCGGCAGTAATGTGGCAGAAGTCTGGTCTTGCGAAGAAAGTGACATCATCTACCTTCCGCTTACTTTCCGGTTTGGCCTTCTCCCAGATATTTTGTCGTAGCAGATAGTTCCCAAAGAACACCAGAATGGCCCTAGGTTTCGTGTCGGGGCCAATTGTGTTTTTGATATTGAAGGGGACCCGATGGGCACGTTGAACTTCCTGTTGCCAGTTCCATCCTTCCAGGTCCGGGAATGCCCTCCCAAGCAGATCTATCATAAACTGTCGTACATCATTGCCTTCCCGTCCCTCTGGAATGCCTAGGAAGCGTAAGTTGTTACGCCGCTGCCGATTTTCTTGCTCCTCTAGCTTCCATTGAATGATTATCAGTCTGGCCTCATGTGCTTCTGTTTGTATCTGAACACCTGTGAGGTCATCCTCAAGAGTTCTGGTTCGCGTCTCGAGCTCAGTTAGCCGGTCACTAATTTCGTTACACACTTTAGCCACTTTTTGGACCGCCCCTTGCATCTTTCGGAGAGCCGATTGAGAACGTCTGCTGTCTTGCTTTGTCTCTTCCCGATGAGCCATAATAGATTGTAAAATTACATCCAGCGTTGAGGTTGTACTAGCTTGAGGGTCGATATCTAGTTGCCCGGTGGCCGTGCCGACCAGTTGTGAATTTGGAGAATAATCCCATTTGAGGTCTTCTTGTCCGGCTTTCCTCAGCCTTGCTGCCTTCTCTGCACGATTGGATCTTCTGTGTGCCTTACGTATTGTCGCAGCAGAATCCAACCCACTAGCACAACTTTCGCTAGAGCCTGTCAGCAATATAGACTCATCTGCTGAGCAAGTCTCATCCGACAGGGAATAGAAACAATCAGAGACTTCCGAGTCATCCCCTTTTTTCAGTACTCGCCCTTCCTTGCTACATTGTGCTAAATCCAGCCCCAATCCAACCAGATAACCTGAGGCGCACAGCGGGGGTTGCATGACTTTATGTATTGTGACCAGCGCGGTCCCATCCACAGAGCCTGAGCCAGCCTGCGGGGGTTGTGTGATTTTATATGCCGCTTTTGGGGGGTGGTCTAATACCATTGATGCCTCCATCTTGCCATTCTTTTGCGGTAAACAATCAGGTTCCAGTACAGGATGTGGCTGGGGAGGTTCAGTATGCTTGTAGACTCCACACTCGCGCCGTTTGAGGAGGTTCCATCTTTCCCTACAGACCCATTAGCTGCCTCCATACTCCCATTGCGGGTGTCTGCATCCGAAGTTCCGGCTGGCTTGTTGTGCTCAGCCTGCTTCTTTGGCCCCCTCTGTAGATCCGCAACTGTGTGGTCGGGCAGATGCTGCTGGAGCGTAGCCCTTCCTTTCCCTTTCCCCTCCACAGCATTCTCATTCCGATTCTGACCCTGTGCGTGTCATCCCGAATGCCGCACAGCTCCTGTACCTGGCTCCACCTCCATGCGGGTTGTTACTGCCTTGTTACTCTCCGCCCCGGAGCCGCCGCCGGCGACGATCGTTGGAGTCCCAGATCCCTTCCCTTGGGTCCTGGGAAGTACGGCCTTCGGCTTCATGCTTCCTGGCAGGTAAGCTCCCGGGCAGTCGCTAGCCTCCAGGGCAGTGCTCAGTTTGTAGCACGCCGAAGATAGCTCCAGTTGCCCTGCGGTTATCTTGCACTCGTCCTGACAGCTGTGAGTCCAATCTGCCAATGCTCTCTGCAAAGCGGCAAGTATTGACTTTAAGGGCATCAGCATTCTCTCCATTCCTTATCCCATTAAAAACACTTTATCTGGATCTTACTGCATCACGGTGCTGCGAGCTGCAGCGGTCGCCTCAGCCGGCCGCCATCTTGCTTCCATATTCAGTTGCTCTCTTGATTAATGCAAATCATCAACGTCCCTGCTAGCGATCTGCACTTTGCATCACTTTCTGGTAACTTTCCAGCGCAAAAAAGGTTTTTTAAATGCTAATTTCTAAGTATAACGTCCCTGAAACCTATGGTGCATGACTAATTGAAGGAGTGCATGCATAATGGCTGAGTGATTGTATAACTGCTATGGTAGTGTCTGGGTGATTGGAGTATTGCATGGGTAGTGCCTGGGTGATTTTGTAAGTGCTTGGTTACTGCCTGGGTGATTGCATGAGTGCACAGGTAATGTATGGGTGATTGAAGAGTGCATGGGTAATGCTTGACTGATTACATTAGTTTATGGGTAATTCCTGGATGATTGCATGAGTGCATCGGTAGTACCTGGGTTATTGTAAGAGTGCAAGGATAGTGCATGGTAATTTTATAAGTGCTTGGGTATTGGTGGAGTGATTGGATAAGTGCATAGGTACTGGCTGGGTGATTAGAAGAGTGCATGGGTAGTGCTTAGGTGATTGGAGCAGTGCATGGGTAGTGCCTGGGTTATTGCATGAGTGGATGAGTAGTGCCTGGATTATTGGAGGAGTGCATGGGTAGTGCCTAGGTGATTTTGTAAGTTCTTGGTTAATGCCTGGGTGATTGCATGAGTGCAGAGGTAATGTATGGGTGATTGGAAGAGTGCATTGGTAATGCCTGTCTGATTGCATGAGTTTATGGGTAATACCTGGATGATTGCATGAGTGTATGGGTAGTGCCTGGGTGATTGTAAGCGTGCAAGGGTAGTGCATGGTGATTTTATAAGTGCTTGTGTATTGGCAGAGTGATTGGATAAGTGCATAGGTACTGGCTGGGTGATAGGGGGAGTGCATGGGTAGTGCCTGGGTTATTGCATGAGTGGATGAGTAGTGCCTGGGTGACTGGAGGAGTGAATGGGTAGTGCCTGGCTGATTTTGTAAGTGCTTGGTTACTGCCTGGATGATTACATGAGTACACAGGTAGTGTGTGGTAATTTTATAAGTGATTGGGTATTGGTGGAGTGATTGGATAAGTGCATAGGTACTGGTTGGGTGATTGGAGGAGTGCATGGGTAGTGCACGGGTGATTGGAGCAGTGCATGGGTAGTGCCTGGGTTATTGCATGAGTGGATGAGTAGTGCATGGGTTATTGGAGGAGTGCATGGGTAGTGCCTAGGTGATTTTGTAAGTTGTTGGTTAATGCCTGGGTGATTGCATGAGTGCAGAGGTAATGTATGGCCGATTGGAAGAGTGCATGGGTAATGCTTGACTGATTACATTAGTTTATGGGTAATGCCTGGATGATTGCATGAGTGCATCGGTAGTACCTGGGTGATTGTAAGAGTGCAAGGGTAGTGCGTGGTAATTTTATAAGTGCTTGGGTATTGGTGGAGTGACAGGATAAGTGCATAGGTACTGGCTGGGTGATTGGAGGAGTGCATGGGTAGTGCACAGGTGATTGGAGCAGTGCATGGGTACTGCCTGGGTTATTGCATGAGTGGATGAGTAGTGCCTGGGTGATTGCAGGAGTGCATCGGTAGTGCCTGGGTGATTTTGTAAGTGGATAGGTAATGTTTGGATGATTTTGTAAGTGCATAGGTTTTGCCTGAGTGATTGCATGAGTTTATGGGTAATGCCTGGATGATTGCATGAGTGCAAGGGTAGTGCCTGGATGATTGCATGAGTGCATGGGTACTGCCTGCGTGATTGGAGGAGTGCAAGGATAGTGCATGGTGATATTATAAGTGCATGGGTAGTGACTGGGTGATTGGAGGAGTGCATGGCTACTGGCTGGGTAATCGAAGGAGTGAATAAGTAGTGTCTGGGTGATTAGAGGAGTGAAAGGGTAGTGCATAGGTGATTGGAGCAGTACATGGATAGTGCCTGGGTTATTGCATGAGTGGATGAGTAGTGCCTGGGTGATTGGAGGAGTGCATGGGTTACATTTCTTGAAGCCCTTTTGCTGGTCTATTAGCCAGTTCGTCCGTTGACTTTCCTGAAAGTGGCTTTTAACAAGTATGTCCTTCAGGGATTTAGTTTTCCTGTATGTAACCACAGGTTTTGGCCCCAATATTTTCCCTATGTCTGGTTCTCCAGCAATTAAATGCCAATATTTCTTGATTTTGTTGATTATTCTCCCACTTTCTTTACTATATGTGGTGACAAACCTAGGTGCTCCCTGCTCGATCTTATCCTCTGTTTTTGTTTTCGGAATCAATGCTTCCTCTCTCGGTTTTTTATCAATTCTCTTCTTACATTTCTTCAATGTTCTTTCACTGTACCCTCTAATTCTGAGCCTGTCCATTGTTTCCTGAATCTTTTCCTCGACATCCTCCTTTTTAGAACAGTTCCGTTTCATGTGCATGAATTCCCCATAGGGGATACTTTCTATCAATGGTTTCGGGTGAAAACTTGTCCCGTGTAGGATGCTATTAGTTGCAGTCTTTTTTCTGAACAGCGTGGAGTGTATTTGATCCTTTTAAAAAAAAACTTTAGTATCTAGAAAGGCAATTTCCTTCTTACTTTTAGTGCACATCAATGACAGGCCAATGTGATTGGTATTTAATTTCAGATAGTACTCATTAAAATCCTGTTCTGTGCCATTCCATATTAAAAACAAATCATCGATATAACCGACCCACAGAATGATTTGTTCTAATTCATCCTGGTTGTCCGTACTCCATGCTATTGTTCTCTCCCACCATCCCATTGCAATGTTTGCGTAATTTGGGGAAAAAGAAATGCCCATGGCAGTGCCACATTGTTGCTTAAAGAGTTCTTTGTTAAAAAAGAAAATGTTATTCATGAGACATATCTCGATCATTTTCAGGAGCATTTGAGTATGTTTTAGTTCCGTGATATTCCGCTGTCTTAGGAAATAATTGCATGCCTCCAGACCCACTTCATGCCTAATAGACGTGTATAAGGACACTACGTCTATTGTTACCAGAAGATACTGATGGCTCCAGGTTATACCAGTTAAGATCCTAAGGAAATCTCCTGTGTCTCTTACATACGAGCTCATGCTCTGAGCAACAGGTGCAAGGAATTTGTCCACATATTGTGATAGATTTTCGTAAAGTGAATCACACGAGGAGACAATGGGTCTCCCAGGTGGATGTTAAAGCATCTTGTGTATTTTTGGTAAAAAATATATCGTTGGAATTAAGGGGAAGTCTTTGGTGAGAAATTTCAATTTGTCATCGCTGATGAGATTCTCACTATGCCATTTCTGTAGATGTAAATTTAAATCCATTGTCATCTTGTTTATGGGATTATTTTTGATTCTACAATAGTTGGTGGTATCATTCAATTGTCTAAGAGCCTCCTTGACATAATCCTTTGTGTCCATCAGTACGATGTTTCCCCCTTTATCAGCAGGCTTTATTGTAATCTCTTTATTCTCAATTAGTTTTTTGATTGCTTCCCGTTCCTTGTTGGTTAGATTCTCTCTTTGGTTTGAATTCCTTGCTTTAGGCATTTTGTCTAGTTCTTCAATTATTGCATCCGAGAATAGATCGAATTTATTTCCAGGAGACAGAGCAGGGCAATATTTCGATTTCTTCTTCAATCCACTTTCAAGTCTTTTATCCGTTTCAATGTTTAAATGTTCTAGTACTTGTTCCTCTGTCATCTCATCATCATTTAGATTGTATAATAAATCAAACATGGTTTTAAGGTCAGACATTTGGTCTATCGCGATCACTGGTTCATTTAGATCTTGAGCTGTATCTTCCCTCCGTCTTACTCCTTGTTTGTTGGCATGTATCTTCGCCAATTTGTAGGGGTACTATACCCTGAATCAGAAACTAAAATGATAAATTATTTGTGGACATTGTATCCAACGCTTAGCGCTGACAACATCTGTTCCCCCTCATTAATTTAGTTTAGCAAGGAATGTACTAAACAATGGGTATACGGGTACTATACCGGTGATTGTCATGATTCAAATGCACAAAATGCAATCTGGCATATTAATATAAGCTGCGCTGAATAGTACGGTGATCAAGGCTTAGAATTTAAAAATAGTTTGATCACAGAAGTTACAAATAACATGATGTAAAAACCTGACAAAAACGCATATCCTTTTTTGTAAATAGTGTGAATAAAGTTTTTGATTGTATAGAAACACTACAAATCCCACAATGCCTCATTAAGGCTAACGTGGGTATAAAAAGTGTAACAAAGAAAGTCTCACTAACCGTGAGAAAAGCCGTGGGAGGGCTGAAACGCGTTGGTTTGAGTGTTTTGCCAAGAATAAATTGTGCATAATCCAGCTCTGGAGTGCCGAGTCCTTTGTTGTACAAAATTGAATTTAGGGCCAGGATCCGGCCCCTACGCTGAGCACCCGCTGTTGAGCGCGCCGAACCATGAAGGGAACACATTGGAGGCAATATATATATATATATCTATACACATAGAGAGAGAGAGAGAGAGAGAGAGAGAGAGAGAGAGAGAGAGAGATTATTTAACAATATAGCTCTACTAAATAAACAATTCTTTAAACACATTGAATTTAAAATATTAAAAGTATATTAAAATTATCAAACATATATAACAAAGAAAAATAGACAATATCTAACCTAATTGAAATATTAAATGATCATTTTCAATAGTTTTATTTAATACCTTAAATTGAATATACAAATCTATATATATTTAAACAAAAATATTAAAATAATTAAAAATTACAAAGATAAACTTAGCAGTAAAAAAATCACATTTAAAAAACATAACATGTAGTAACATATAGTAAAAATATATAACAAATCATTAAACTAATTAAATGAATATATAAAATCATTTCAAATGAAGAATATTTTTTAAAATAATCTGAACATTTAAAAAACAGAATATTAAAAAATCAAACATGTAAAATCAAACAATAGAAAACATAATTAATATAATTCCAATTTTTAAAAAATTAGAAAAATGGTTACACCTTGCATGCATTACATTTACTGATAGCTCTCCAAAGTACACAAAACCAGGAAAATGTTGAATTTCGAAGTACTTACATTTAATATTTCCGTTCCAGTGTAAGCATCATTAAGACAATTGATGATCTTCGGAGGGCTTATATTTACTTTACCTACTCCAAACTAAGCAACCGTAGGGAAGGTGTTGGACAGGGGGGCATCATAGGTGCTCCCTCAGCCCACAACCGGAGGCTACAGGGAGAAGGGGAACCTGCTAGTGGCCCCTAAGTCGCTTTCCGACAGGCTTTCTATGTCGGAAAGCCCGACATGGAAAGCCTGTAGGAAACTGACATCGTAATCCCGCGGCAGTAACACCGTCCTTAGGGATTACAGTGAGACCTCTGACTGGCCGACGGGCTCCTTGAGCCCGTCGGAATCCAGCCGGAATGAATTGCCGGTGCACTTTCGACTGCCTGCATTGTAATGCAGCGGTCGGAAGTGAAACATACGATGAGACTCGGAACGGCTCCGACCTGTGGTCGGAGGCTTTCCGAGTCTCATCGTAATGAGGCATGTGGTGTTTATTTTTTATTAATAGCCTAATTCACAAATTATGATGGTTTTGCAAGGTCTTTAAATGGTTTCTAGAACTAACTTTTCAGAGTGCTCACCACTCATTTTATACTGAAGTTATTCTGTCCCTGACCAACTTGTTGGCAATGGGCTTATTTTGCACTGTGTTCCAGACTAGAGTCCTAATGGCAAATGGAGTACTTCAAATACAAGATACACAGGGTTCATTGCTGAATATATAGATTGTAACATTCTAAAAATGGCATGATAAAACAATGTCAGGTGAAAATAGGGCATTTTGGCCACACAGAAATATGTAATACAGCAAATTAATGCTATTCCATGCATAATGTGACCTGTTTCTGCCCTAGGTGTTTGGACAGTGCAAAGCTGTGCTATATTTCAATTTGCCCTGGAGGAAAGTGAAACTTTACAGTTACAATTGTACCCTCAGCACAGGTAAAGTATCACTTCAATAAATCATAATCATGCATGAGTAAGGCTTTAACGCACAAAGACTAGGTGGGGAATAGAGTGGCTAAAAATATTAAATGAAATAGCATTATATGCTAAATAAATGAATTACAAGGTTAATGTTCCTGATGTACATTAGATTCTTAGCCACGCGATTGCCTGGTCATCTTTGAGTACAGTCGGATTTTTACAGAAAATATGCATACATAATTTAGTGCATCTCACTATAACATAGCATAACAATATCAGTGTGTAGAAGAAAGTAATCATTTTTTTACATTCACAGTTCCACCACCATTGATTGGTGATATGTGCCCAGATTGTCCACTTTTAGATCAAATCACACCAGAATATGTACAGAAAGCAGAAGCGCTTGTTGAAAAATACAACAAGGAAAGTAACAATACCAACTACTTCATGCTTGATAAGGTCGAAAGGGCATCGATGCAGGTAACTATCAGCTGCCCACTAGCAAGACTCGAAAAGTAAGTTGTGAAGTTGTCTGATGTAGTTGCTGAACTTCTGAGGTTGTATTGTTATTGATAGAAGTTCCATTAAATTGTATACATCATACACGTACCTTCGAAAATTGGGATGGGCAAATGTTTATAGGTTTTTACATAATAAGGACATTTAAAATTGTTTGTATTAGACTATGATACAAGGTGTATCAATGGTAAGCAAACAATCATGTTCCATGTAAACTGGGCAGTGTTGGAGTCGGCATTCATTACCAAAAAATCATCAATTATGCATGAAACTACAATCAATCCTTAGCTATCACTGCAATAGCATCTATTCCAATGGTTAGGATTTGCTTGTAATCATGAATTTAAAGTAATATATATGACACCTCTTACTTCAACTGCTCATGCTCATTTTTTATGCATTACAGTTCTGGAGAATATCTGATATTAAGACTAGTGTTAATATTTTTTTATGTGCATGTACAATAAATATTTACATGTGCTTGCATATTTTTCATAATACCATATTTTATCTTTCAGTGGGTGGTTGGAGAATCATATTTTGTGGAATTCAGTATTAGAGAGACCAATTGCTCCAGATTAGTAGAAAATACTTCTGATTGTGAGGTCCTAGAAGATGACAAAGCAGTAAGTACACACTTAAAAACATATTTGTGTATAACCTGCACAAACGCCGTTCAGAAGCAGCAATGTTTCATATTCTGATATTAAATGTGATAGAATGAAAAATGTTTTAGGAACTTTTAAAGATGCACTTCAATAAACGTTTTAAAATTATTTGGAAGACAGCCCTATTTCATGACATTTTGTAAAATGTGTATTTATTTTAATTGCAGGAGGAAGAGTCAGAATACATAGGGACTGCACTAGAGGAAAACAATCAAACCGGATCATTGCAATTTCTTTTAGAACACATTTAACTGAAAAAACAAAATCTGCAAATTCACCAAAGGCATAATGGAAAGAAATGCAAACTTTAACAATGTATTGAAATTGCAAAATAGTTGATGTTACACAATTTATCTGGCAGTATTACAATTTCACATTCACCTACTTTGAACGCCCTTGCATCCATATTTTATTACTAAGTAATTGACCACTTCATATACCTTCATAATCATCACTGCAAATCTAGGGCCCAATGTACTAATTGCAAAAATCGAGTTGCAATTTGTGACCAGTATTGTTGGACCAGTAAATAATTTAATGAACTGGCATGGGCTCTATTAGGTCAGTTTGCTAAATTTCGATTAGGAGTGATTCACAGTATGACCTAAGTCATGATTATTAATGAAGTATGTTGCAAACTGAGATTCACTTCAGTTTGTGGCCATCACAGAGATAGTTGCCTGCTAGAGTCAGCAGGCCACCATATCTGTGATTACCTTCCAATAAAGTAAACTTTTCTTTTTAAAATGCAGCCCATTTTCCTTAAAGGAAACCGAGCTACGCCTAAAAGCAAATGTTTGCTTTTTACAAAAAAAAGTTCTGACAATTGGAAGTGGTGGCCTACTTCCACAGCAAACATTATTTTCCATTCACAAAGGGGGAGGATTTTCAAGGTAATGCATTCCCACCCAGATGCACAAATTGGTGATTTTTCAATGTTTTGTGACTTGATATCAATTGCAAAACCTTGACACATTGCATACGACTTCAGTATTTGGAAAGGATGCCTACAGCATCTCTGAATCTGAGTGGGTCATAATTCCACCCACCTCATATTTCTGAGGTAGGTTGCAAATAGATAAATACTCTAATTAATAGCTGTCACATGGATGGTCAGCTGGGTCAACCTACAACCATGTCTGGAATAGCTTTAAACAAAGTAAACTTTTTGTTTAATGCGGTGCATTTTAAACAAAAAATGTACTTTTTTTTTCAAAGATTCTTTGAAAGTTGGTAGTGGTGCCCTGGACCAATGACTGCTCTCCAGCAAACTTTTTTAGCATTCATAAAAGGGAAGGTATCTCTAACCTTTTGCGAATTGCTACTGCCTTTCCTTTAACACTTCCTCTACCGCGGCGAAAATTGTCACATAATTAACTTTATTTTTCTATTTATGAATGCAAAGTGAGAGGCGTTTGTAAACACCAATCCCTATGTTAAAAGATATAGCAATTTGTCAGAAGACAGCCTGACATGTGATATCTGTTTACTTATTGCTAGCCTGAAAAACAAGTTTCCAAACAAACCCTATTATTAGAGTGCCAGAATTTCCTCTTTGTGCACTGGAACCTATGTGCCTAGAGCCTCTGTTTCCTGTTTGCGGAAAGAATTGAGTTCTAAATTCCTGGTTTTAAAAAGCAGAACCTATGGAGTCAGCATTCAAGTTGGCGCAAAGTGACTAATGCCTCTGTCGGCCCTCCCAATAACACAGTGGCTAAACACTATCTTGAGCAAAAACTGAGCTTTATCCAGATGGGCAAATGTAGTCTTTCCGGTTTACTCTTTGCCGGAGTGAGAAGCCACGGGTGTACTCGCCTAAGCTGGCTTGCGGTGGAAGGCGCCGCGTGTTTATAATGCGGTAATGAGGCATTTATACTTTGAAGTGGAGATTAATTACCAGTGGCAAATACAATTATATGTGATGCCAATATTGAATTGAAAACGCATAAACTGAAAGATTTACTACTGAGAAGAAGTGAATATTTACTTTGGATTGAAGTTTAGGACCCGCTGGGTCGGAATTAAAACCAGTTGCAAGGTCTGAAGTCCTACCATATTCCATTTGAGCCCTGAAGAAGTCAAGGGTTACATACCCAATGACGAAACACGTGTTGGCTGGCATATGAAACAACACTTCATTAAATGAAAACTGGAAGAAAGGATTTCCTGTCATCTTTTGTATACAACGTTTACTTTGTGTTGTAAACACTTAAAAGCGTGTGCGCAGGGCCTGTTACCAAATGTTGTCACATACTCGCTTTAATATTTAATATAAGAGTCACCAGATAGCATTCTTTTTGAGTGATGATTTTCCTTGTTGGCCCCCATAGCTCGTTATATATTGTCAATTTTTAAACTTTTCAGCTTTCATAAGCAATTGAAACTTTGGTGTTGTCAGAAAGGCATATTACCCTTTGATCCAATTTCATAATTCATCAGGATATATTGTGCCACCTAGCCGTGCCTCTTCAGCGATATCCAAAATCCTTGGTAGAGGGCCCGTTACATCTAACAGCTTATCTTGACAATTAGACCAAGCCAAATCAGTCCAATTTTAGGGTCTTCACCAAACTTTAAAAGAATAAACAACATTCTGGTGCACCATGATATTACCTGGAGCGAGTTTGGTTATCCAAAGCCACTGTAAGACTACTTGATATATACTGACCCATTCTATAATATGTGGAGGATGGATAGCTGTGGGGTTAGACATGGGAGATTTCCGTTTTTCTCTGGAATACCAAACCAATCAGGGTCTAAGGTGAATAATTTATTAATGTCATTACCATCCTCGGTGTCAGTTTTTTTTAATTTATTTTTTTTATTGGCATTTTCATATAATCAGTACAGCTTATACTTAACATCTGTTTTCGATAATAGAACGAGTGAAAAAGAAATATTTCTTACAGTCTCAATATTATTCATTGTATTCAGTGCGTGTTGGCGTAGGTGTGTTACATTTATCAGTACCCATAAATAACATTACTTGTTTGTCGTTTCCTGGTAATCTATTCAGAGGTCTTCGTTTTGTGCACATGTTACAGAGACTTTATAGCACAGTGAGTCGTTCTCTGTCGTGGTCCAGAAACACAACATTTCTACCCCATATGCTTCTGGTAGGTCTAATCAGGACTATATTCACACTGTGGCCCTGCAGTGTTGTGATCAATCTGAACACTTTTCTGTGTCTCTTGTTGTCTTTCCGCCTCCCGCCCCTCTTGAGAGCTTGATGTGGCATCTGGGGTAGAGAGGAGGTAGGCTTTGAGGGGCTCCCATAAATCTTTGGGCCTCGACGTGGGTGGAAGCAATTCTGCGTAGTTGAGAGTTTGTTCCTGCCATGTTGTCATGTCTGAAAGCCAATCTTTGAATTTGGGGGCTCCGCCTCTACCCCATCTGCAGACGATTTTTCGCTTTGCTATCGATAGGCCCAATGCTAAAAACTTCTTGTGTGTAGTTTCTACCCCATCTGAGTATCCCAGTATAACTACAATTGGGGTAGGCTGAAGGGGAGAGCCTACCATTTGTTCCAAAGCCACCAACACCTGTTGCCAGTATTCGTTGATGGTCGGGCATTCCCAGGCTTAGTGTAGGAATTCTGCCCTTTCCTGCCTGCATCGTGTGCACCTGTCGTCATCCCTTAAGTGGAGCTTATATAACCTAGCAGGTGTGTAATATAATCAGTGTAAAAATGTATAATGTATCAATTTTAATCTACTGTTTGCCAAGATATATCCTGTTTGTTTACAACAATAGTCCCACTGCTTGTCTAGTATTGATGTACCTAGCTCTTCCTCCCAAGCCTTACGAGATGCTAGCTGAGGTGCTTTAATAGCACTTTGTGTGTTGTGGTATATGCGCGACGTCACGTGCCGAGGTGGCTCTGCTTGGAGTATATCATGCAATGGTGTTAAGATCTGAGGCTCTTGTGGAAACTCTGGTGTTATGGAACGGACGCTTTGTCTAAGTCTAACAAACATGAACAACTCCATTGTTGTGGGATTTTTATCTCGAAAGAATTGTTCACTGGTCAAAAACTCCTCATTATCATATAGGTCTCCCCATTTTTTCCTCTCAACACCATCTAGAACCTGCCTACATGTTTTCTCATAGGTGACCTGCAAATCCGGGTGGTATTCAATTGGTAGGCATGGGGAGTATAGCATAGGCACTTCTAATCTGTTCGCTATTTTCATCCATGCGATGCTGGTGCATGCTAATGTTGAGGGGATTGCTTCTCGTTTTTTTGGCTTAGTGGAAATAAATCCAGACAGAGGAACTCATATATCCCATCTCAACAGCTAAGTGTGGCATAAAAGGAGGTGGATGGAACCAGTATGTCGCAAAGTGTGCCTGTGCACAATAATAATACAGTTCGAGGTCTGGTACCTCAAATCCTCCTTGAGAGTATGGGAGTATCAATACTTCCCATTTGAGTCTAGGTTGTTTACCTCCCCATGCCAGCCGGATCATTTGCGTTCGTAGGGCCCTGAATAAGACCCTGTCTGGATTGTATGGGATGTTTGTGAATAGGTAAAGCATTTTGGGGAGTATGACCATTTTTATTAATGATATCCGTCTCGCCATGGATAACGACATCGCAATCCAGCGCTGGATAGAGTCTGTAATAGCGTCAAGGGTTTTGCCATAGTTTATACGCATTAGTTCACTCCTATCCCTTGTTATATTAATCCCGAGGTATTTAACTTCCGTATCTTTCCATTCTAGGGGATAGTCGAGGGTATAGGGTGTAATTTTGTCTGTAAGAGGGAATATACTTGATTTATTCCAATTTATGTGTATGCCCGAGTACTCCCCAAATTTGGTGATTTCTCGCAGCAAGGGATTCAGGTTTTCCTGTGGGTCTTTGACATAAAGAGTGATGTCATCTGCATATAAATATATTAGGATATGTCTGGTAGGGTATGCTAGTGCTTGTTCTTTATGGTGCTGTCTTAGTTTTGCGGCTAGTGGTTCAATTGCTAGTGCAAATAATATGGGGGATAGCTGGCATCCTTGCCTCGTACCTCTTGTAATTTCGAAAGGGGGTGAGCGGGACCCATTCAGGAGGACTGTGGCCTGGGGCTTCCGGTATAGAAGCTCTATCCATCTGAGAAAGCCGGGGGGCATTTCCATGCATAGCAGTATTCCGTTGAGGAAGTCCCATTCCACAGAGTCGAATGCTTTGGTGGCGTCAAGGAATACTGCCACCGCAGCAGTATCTGGGTCTATATCCTGCAGGACCGCAAACAAAGTTCTAAGGTTATGCGATGTTGCTCTGCCTGGGATAAACCCAGACTGATCGGACAAAACCAGTCTGTCCATCAATAAATTTAGTCTATTTGATAAGACCTTAGCGAGGATTTTGGTGTCACAGTTTATCAATGAGAGCGGTCTATAGGATTCGCAATATTCCGCTGGTTTACCCGGCTTGAGCAGGGAAGCTATCATAGCTTTTCTCATTGTCAGTGGGAGTATTCCATCTTCATACGCTTCCTCAAATACCTTTTTGAGCATAGGGGCTAATTGTGTAACGTATGTCTTGTAAAATTCTACCGGTAGCCCATCTGATCCAGGGGATTTCCCTGAGCTCATTTGCATGATGGCTGCCGTGATTTCGTCCTCTTCCAAGTCAGCTGCAAGAAATTACCTTTGGGAGTTCCCTAGCCAGGCCAGTGCAGTGACTTCCAGGTATTGTGAAAGGTCAAGGAGCTGTGTCCTCTGTGAGGTGTATAAGGTAGAGTAATATGTCATGAATATATTTATTAAGTCGGTGGCGTCCCTATGGATGTTTCCCTCGGGATCATGTAATTCTGTGACAAAATTGGAGAATCTAGGTTGTCTGATGTGGTTAGCAATAACCTTTCCTGGGTGGTCGCCTTCTCCATAGGCTCTAGCTCTGTAGTATTTACTTGTAAACTTACATTCCCCTCGGCTGTATCTTTATACTCTGTGTGTTTGTCTCTTAAGCTGGCTTTCATACGTCCCTCCGCGTTTGGCTCGCTCACTTTTTGTTCTAAGTCTTTCATGTCCATCTCTAGTGTAGTAAGTTGAGTGCGAATATCTCTTAATATACCCCCACCCTTTGTGATACAGAGTCCTTGTATGGTGACTTTGAACACTTCCCACACCGTGGCGATTTTGGGGACAGTGTCGATATTGCGCTCGAAAAAATCTTGTATCTCTTGTCCTGTTTCTTCTTTAAAGACTGGGTCTAATAATATTGTTGGGTTTAGTCGCCATTTGTTATATGGCGATTCATATCCTGGGATGGAGTGTGTCATTTTCACCGGGGAATGGTCGGAAAATGTCCGTGCTAGGTGTTCAGCCTGTTCTACCCAGTGTCCCATTCCTCTTGTGAGCAGCCAGTAGTCGATTCTCGACCAAGTCGAGTGTACTGATGAGTAGTGTGTCCCTTCTTTCTCGGTGGGATGAAGATATTACCACACGTCAAGAAGGTAGTTATCTGTAATAATTCCAGCTAGTTAACCCTGCGAAGGGGTGTAGTGCTGTGCAGTCGGTGTGATCTGTCCAAGTCGGGCGAGACTGCTATATTAAAATCGCCTCCCCAAATGACATACGTTGTTCCTATGGAAAATATTTTGCCCCATAGTGTATTGAAAAAAGTGGGGTCGTCTACATTAGGACCTTAACAGTTAGCAATAGTGACTACGTGTGGGCCCAGGCGGCCCCACACTATACAGTATCGTCCTTGTTGGTCATTTAGTGAGTTTTTTCTAACGAGAATCACTACTCCCCGTGAGTATGTGGAGTATGACGAGAAGTAGCCGTATGATGCCCAGCGGGCTGCGAAGCTGGGTTGCACAGTGGGGTCAAAATGGGTTTCCTGCAGAAGTGCTATCTGGATTTGGTGTCTATCCAGGTATGCTAAGATATGCCTCCTTTTTCGTGGAGTGTTTAGCCCCCTTACGTTCCAGGATATGCAGTTAATTTTAACCGGTGTTCTTGTGGTGTTGGTGGAAATGCGTGTAACATGCTTATTTTGCTTAAACAGTTTAAAAAATACACGTTCTGATCTGAATTTCTATCAAGGAATACTTGGCTGCTATGACTGCTTCCCTCTTCCCTCCCCCTCCCACACCGACGTCCCCAACTTGTCGGGTATGCATTTCCCACCCATTCCCCATCTAGCAATAAAAACGTTAAACAAAACTTCGTACATGTAGTCATCCTAATTGAATGTGCTACTGTCTAAGAGGTTGCTTAGGGCGGGATCTCCCGCAGAGGTGCCGCTAGGGGGGTTTGCGCCAGCCCTCCATTCCTTAATGCACCGGTGACCAGGGAGGGTGACCTCCAACTTGTGGAAGTGCGTGGGAGTGGGGGGGGCATCCGGACTTTTGGTTAAATTCTGTACCACTTAAAGAATCATATTACCATAAGGATAGAGAGAAAAGAGAGAGTAAACCTGGATGTTCTGTTCATTTACAAGAGTTCTATGCCCATTACCGTCAGTCAGGACGCACCAGCGGGATCACCGCAGCCATTGTACATGTCCCCCATTGTTCCACAGGTTACGACAGCCCACGGTGAGAGTGAAATAAGTGCTCCTCATAAGATCGCAGCACATAGTATCGTTACGCTATAATCTGTCCGTGAGTTCAGTCAAGTTTGGATAACGGCGAGGAAGATCGGGACCTGGAGCTGCTGGGGGCGTCGCTGGGTGTCGGGCATAGTATCCTTTTCAGGAAATCCTCGACTTGCTGTGGGATCTGGAAAAAATGCTGTTTCCCTTTGTGGGCGATTCGTAGACGCGCTGGGTATAGCATGGCGGAGTCAAGGTGGGCCTGTTGGAGTTTCCACTTGACTGCGGCAAATTTCCTTCTTGAACATTTTGGGTGAAGTCTGGATAGAAGCTAAGGGCATTGTTCTCGTATTCCACCTTCCTTTTCTCGCGAGCTAGCCGCAACGCAGTATCCCTATCACGGTAGTTGAGGAATCTCACCACGATGGGCCTTGGCGGCGCTCCCGGGGGTGGTCTCGCCCCCAATGATCTGCGTGCTCTTTTGATCACTAAGCGTTTGGAGAAGGCTTCAGTGCTGAACACGTCGCAGAGCAGCCGCTCTATGTAATCTTCCATAGGGCCTGTATTTGTCGCTTTGGGCAAGCCCAGCACGCGTACGTTATTCCGGCGCGATCGCGCCTCTAAATCTTTATTTTTAGCAGCGATGATCCTCAGTAGTCGATCCATTTGAGAGATCTGTTCTTTGTGACTTGTAGTGCTGTCTTCCAGGTCTGAGATTCTGGTTTCTGCTTCCTTGATCCTGTGGTTGTGTTTTTCAATTTTCTGGACAATTGTGTCCATGCGCATGGACATGGCATCCATTTTTGATTCGATGGAGACTAAGCTACTTTTCATAGTGAGGAGTATTGCTTTCCAGTCGTCTTCTTGGTCTTAGGGAGGAACACCCGCCTCAGTCTGTTCTTCGTGCTGCAAGCACGCTGTTTTACGGGCCTCAAATGGCAGCTTCGACTGCTTGCCGTCTGTACGCCCCATCTTGCCGCTGTTGCTACTTCGGAGTGTCTTGGCCCACTCCTTAGGGCAGTAATTCAGTTCAACAATACTTATAGGGCGGTTGTGTAATCCGATGCTGAGGCTCCACTGTTTGTGCAATTTGTTCCTCTAGAAATTACTTTTGACTCTTTGTGAATTCCAGTTAGGTTGGCTTCTGGCAGTGTCTTTGCATCCACTGTGGTGTCGTGGAGCTGAGGCCGACGTCAGAGTGCCTTGTTAGTATAGCGCTCTGCGGGGGGGGGTCGCTCCGTCAGGCCCCACTCGACTCAATTTGTGGGGGCACAGCACTTCGTTGATTTAAGCATGCAGGCCTGGAGCGGGGGGTGGGGGGGCGTTCTTTTGCGGGAGTGCTCCGTGCGTCCCGCTGCAGGTCTGCTGCATGACAGGTTTGGGCACGCAATCCTCGGTCCAGCGCAGAGTGGGTGCAGCGGCCACGCTTCACACAGTGTCGCACTCCACCACGGTGATCAGGGGGGGGTCAAACCGCCGTCTCCCCATTCGATCTGCAAGCCCCGATGGGTGGTTCAAGAAGTGCAACTTTTTCTTATAATTGGGACCAATAGATGATAGCCGTTCTGCTATTTTGAATTGGGGGGGCTCTCTGCTGCATATGCCAATTTTCCAGCGGGTGGAGGCCGCATTAATCCCGTTGCCGATCCCAATTTTCAGGCACGGGAAGGGAAGCTGCCCGCATCACGCCTGTGCCTAGCTTGAAATTGGCATTCCCTCCCAGGCTGCATACGGATTCCTCCTCACCTTGTCGGGCCTCGGGGGGGGCACCAGAGGCCCCGGTCAGCCCACACAGGCCCATGCAGTCTTTGGGCCTCTTCCACCAGACGCGAGGCCGCGGGCACGCAGTGAACACGGCCTTCATCTCGTGCACGACCGTGGGCTCAATTTGTTACTGTGTCCGCCTTCTAGTTACATGCCTCGCACTGCCGCATCCGCCGAGATTCGCGGACGGCTTTTTCCCAGCTTTGCCTTGGTCCGTTAGTGCTAGCAGGGTCACCCGAGGGTCAAGTCGCCTTCCGAAGCAGGTTTCGATATAATAGGCACGCCATTTAACAGCGGTACCTCATTTATTTTAAGTATATGCGGTCCGGGCTACCAGAACCTCACAGTCGTGTGGCCATCTTGGTTGCGCGCCCCCTAGCGCTTCCCGGTGTCATAGTTACCATCAGTAAAATCATTTACCACATCAATTGCAATTGGTGACTGGATATTCAGCAATTGGTCAATTCACCTCACAATTAAAGGTTTTAAAGGGATTATACCTTCAGTCACATACGAACTACCTTCGCCAACCGCATACTTAAAATAAACTGAGAAAACTTTTAATTTTCTCTGCTAAGAGACACCTGACCATATTAATAGAAAACTCCTCAATAGATCTTTTGGAGTCCAAAGATGAAACAATGAGCTGGTTTTGTGCAATAAAGGTAGATTAGAGCTTCCGGTTTTACCCCATAGGAAGGGCAAAAGAAGAAGGTTTTTTCCAACATTTGAGACATGTTTGACACAGGGGCGTAACACAGGCCCCCGCAGCCCCCGCGGTGCGGGGGGGCCCCCAAGCTCCAGGGGCCCCCTCAGCACAGCACTCTGGCTGCAGAGCTCCTGATTGAGCCCGGAGGGGGCCCCCCGTGCCTTGCAGGGAGGCCCCCGCAAGTTTCGTTACGCCAGTGGTTTGACATTGTTGGCCATTCTCCTCGAGGCTATAAAAGACTGAGGATTCTTCTACATTCATATAACATTAAAACAATACAATACTGAACATATATAAAGTGATATATATATATATATAATATATGTAAAGGCACTGGTTCAATATCCCTAAAAGGCAGACACAATCAATGAAAGACAATTGTCCCAAAGAATAGTTTAAAATTCAAACTGGAAATGGTTAACTGTGGAAAGCTGTGAGGAAAGATGTGGAAAGCAGGGAGGAAAACTGAGAGGAAGGTGAAGAAAGTTCACACTGTGCCCTTCCAGAGGCATGATTGGAAGAGGAGTGTTGTACCAGCTACAAAAATGCACTAACTTGTGTAGAAACAAGTATGTTGGTTAAATACTTTATTTAAACTGAAGAGGCAGGAGGACAAATGGAGGCAGGATGCAAAATGGAGAGATATTCTCTTGAGACAGCAGACCGGATGGAATGGCATCGCCAACCCAAACAAGGATGTTCGGTATGCAGAGTAGCGGTGTGGGGACCACATAGAGAAACCAGGAGGAGAGAAATAACGCAATGCCTTACATATCTTAATATACCACAATTGAAACAAACAGTCAGTCAAAATATGCTCAAGAGAATTTTTTTAATATGAAGGAGCATAAAAATAGCAGGAAGAAAAGAAGACATGTTGCTCGTAGCCAATGATAGGCTAGGCTCAGCTGTGTGTTGATTTGTTTCTCAAGGCTGATGGGAATTGTAGATTTCTTTCTTTTTAATCTTGGCTGCTACTAAATAAAGCAAGAAAGGTTTGGGAAAAATATCAGCATTCATTCTTGCCATGAAATCCAGAGCCACAATTTTCACCAGTAGGACTTTGCAAGCTGACACTGCACTGGCTTTGTTGACCTTGGTCAGCCCCATTCTAGAGTGTTAAGCTTAATTTGAGAGGCACAGCAAGCTTATCCAATGATATCCACATTTCAGAAGCACAGCAACAAGATTACATTTTCTGTTAATCAATAGAATCATTAGTTTACAACTTGACACAATATGTTTTCTTTCTTTTTCAGCATGTCGGGTTTTGCGATGGTAGCTCACCTACCCCTAAGTCTGGTCTGTTTGTCTCCTGTGAGATCTATGATCCCAAGGTAAGTTGTGTATGTTGAGACATTTGACATCAATAGCCAGATAAGAATGCATGGTTCTGAATTCTGTAGGTAAAATCAGTTCTTGTTTGCCTTTGCATGGCTTTCAAGCTGCACCGAGCTATCTACTTAGCACACTGGATGAAATGGGAATTTGGGAGGGATGCGAACAAAGTGCACCATGATGTTGTAGGGCCTGTCCCTTGCAATTACTGTTTCTTAGGGCCCTAATATTAAGGTGGTCATAGTGATGCCTGTTTCATAAACCATTACGTTTGTGGTGTGACCCATGATTACAATGACATAGATTTTTGTGATCTGTAAGGAATTTAAATTAAATTAATGAAACGAGGATTTATAGAGTGCAATAGCAAAGTAGTAAGGTAAACCAATGTAAGGTATCCCCAAATTCACACTCATTTTGCAACACATCAACGACACGCTCCTTGCAGTATATTGTTTTAATGTAGTGGTTCATTGACTTAATGCTAACCCTCATTAAACTGAACCATACTGTTCTTTGTCACATTCTTTACAGGATGTGCCTGAGCCACATTCCCAACCAGGAAAACACACTATCCCTTTCTATATAACTGAAATCAAACCCCTTCGCTTTTCATTGGGGACATAATAACTGCCTTTTCACCTGAGAGTCTTTTTTGTAATAACCGTGCACTATCACAATGGTCGAAAACAGAGACCGCTCAGGAGGTGGCGAGGAGGGAACCAAGTACTGTGAGGAAGAAGAGTGGGGATCAATGTATATAGGATTATGGATAAGTAATGAACACATCTTTTGATCATCCCAGTTGGTAATTAATCAACACTCTCACAAGTTTTTAACTTCGACATAGTACAACTACTTATTATTAAACATCAAAGTTGAGAGCGTTTTCTGCAGATAGCACACAGAGGAAGCAGGGGCGTAGTAGCTTGGTCAGTAAGATTGGGGAGGGAGTGAACTTCACAATTCCCAACAATCACGCCGGCATATCATGGTAAAATACATTATCTGAGAAGCAGAGCATGAGGGACTTTTGGGGCAGTGGGAAGGCATAGCAGTGCGGATTGTTAGGGTTACTTAAAAGCCAATATGTTGTTGAATAACCAACAGTTTCTGCAAAACAGAGAGGAGAGGGACAGAGAGCGTGTGTGCATGTTTTTGTCTGTGTGTGCATGTAAAAATCCTAGATGAAATCAGATCGCCACCTCCCATACCCGACTGGAAGCGCCTGTACCCAACTTTTTCCTAGAGAATACATTTATTACGGCGGGTGTAACAACCCAACCCCTCCCCCCTGAAGGAATGCCCCTGATCACAAGTGGAGAACCATGCAACTTGGTAGCACATCCGACATCTGTCAAATGAGAATCATAGACATTTAGCCCACCGGTTCAGAAATGGTATTCCAAAAACAACTAGAATGTATGATTTTAAGCGACTGAAGCAACACAGACTCCAAATCGTAGGGCAGTCCCATCAGATGAAACCACCACCCACACCACAAAAGAAGTTGTACTCTCAATAAAACAAGGTCTCAGCTCTCTGCTAAAGCACCACACACAATCTCGCAGGCTTGTATATTATACATTGGGTTTGTCACTCAGCTTCTCATATGCTACATCTCTCCTTGGCCCAGAAGAAGGGACATTTTTTATAAATGAGACTGTGGGAAGGAGGGAGAGGCAAGCAAATCATATTGCAGAATCACTGATGTTCTGTACACAAATTCTATATCTGTAAGGTATTCTGGAGATACCCAGTGAGTGACAAGTTGGTCAAATATCTAGCATTAAATGAGCCATGAAATAACAAAACATGCCACAGGAGGGGATATTTACCCATCCACTATTTCCTCCTGCATGATCGTCACGATGTGTTCTTTACAAAGCACACCACAAAATAGTATGACAAAATGCAAAAGCACAAGCATTAGGGAAATAAATGTTGTAGGCAATGGATAAACTGGTGTATACCTATTTCTTGAATGGTAATATTCGTATACCGGAAACCTCCAATCATAGATATTCCACCATAAACAATGCCATATATCTAAGCATGTAAAACCACTGAGAGATCAGTTCAACATCCACCATTGTTTGAACCCTGACAGAGGCTCATCATTGCAATGTCAAACAGGTCAATACCATGAATTAAGACAAGACTGTGTCATGGTGATAATGGCATTCTCTGATGTGCATGAAGCACACTAAACCAGATGCACAAAATCAAAAAATGATGACTGTATGCCTGATATTTGAGAAGACAAGCATATTATTAATTTGATTTTTAATGTGATTTTTAAACTAAAAATGTAATTACACCAAGAACTGCACAGATTCCTAGAAACACCATACAATAAAATCTATATTATATATAACATGCTTTTTATCTGTTTTTTCGTAGCCTGATACTCATCATCGGCACCGTGGATGTGGGCGTGGATCTCATAGGCATGGTCACAGACATGGCCATAAGCATGGACCAGGCCATGAGCATCATCATCCTCATGAGCACAACCATACCCATTCAGAAGACAGAAACCATCAGGAGGAACGTCCAGCTCACAGCCATGGGCGCAAAGATGGGAAAAGTCATAGTGAACCTCAAGGGCATGGGCATAGACATGGAGAAAGGCAAAGCGGAAAGCATGGAAGAGGGCATGGGAAAGGGCACGGAAACGGGCATGGGCATGGGCCTCCCAGTGGTGGACACAAACATCACGGCAGCTCATCAGAAGAACATACTGGATCAAAGCCAATGCCTCCCCCACCTGCAGGGCCTGTTGGGTCAGTGCAGCTCATTTATATGGAGAATGAGTCAGATGTTTTTCCTGTTCCAACTATTCCTGACCCCTCTCCCAGTGCTCCCACTGGTTCTCCTGCAGTTCCAGATCGATTTAAGGATCCAGAACCTCAGCCTTTCCCTTTGGTCCCTTCAAATTCACCAGGATGCCCAGCAGAGCCCAAGCATCAGTTAGCCCACATTGCATCCTTATTGCCACTGCCTAAGTAAAAGTCAAATGAAATAATGCAACATGAATAAATGCAGTTCAAATTAACAAGACTGGACCACAGTATCTTACTTTATGATATATAAAGTGTGGATGTTTTAATTAGCCTGCATGTGTTTTATGAGCCCTTTCTCCCTTTCGACCTCTTTTCTGATGCAAATTTCCAGGCTAGCAATGTTGCTGCAAAACGTTGTAAGAGGCAGTAGGGACTAGATAACCAATCACTGGTATTTATATAATGGTTAGGAGAGTACTTTGTAGGATTTTTTCTAACCTACTTTATCTGGAATATCACTAAAATAACATTAAAATGATTAGTCAATGCATGATTCGTCTATGAACCTCACCCTTTCCAAACTATGCTTGACATCATATGGGGCAACCAACTTTTACGCCCCTCATTTTACAATATTCCGTCAAAGGAATGAAACAACACCATTCACAACTTGTCTAATTCCTTTTGACTAAAACTTTCCCAATACATACTATTGATATTTTACCCAAACTAACTCAGACAGTTCATTAGGGGTGCTTCTTCCCACATGTTCGCATTTATGCCTTTGCTTGAGCGGGTGGGAGCATGTAGAATGCAAAATGCTCCTGTCAAGCTACTATTAGAAAACTGGCAGGCATATTTTAGGTGTATGTGACCTAAATGTAGTTTTATAAGGTGTATATGTAGATCATTGCCTGCACTATGTAGAACTACGAATAGAAGAGACTAGGGAAACCAGCACCACCTAAAGAACATAACACAAATTTTACTCCCGGAAGCATGAAAATAGAGACCACACGTTGAGCTGTCACCATTTCTCCTTGTGCTGGGAGATGTGTCTGAGCCTAACATTACCTACATTTGTTTTGTGTGTCATTGTGTCATGTGTGTTTAGGACATGCAATTTGCATGATATGTCCTTCAGTGTGGGAAGATTCGTTTTAGAAGTGGGATGAGCCATCTGTTTTTAAAATTAATTTTTTATAATGTGATTTGTATGGATGTCTGCAATAATTTCAATTGCATGATTAACTTTTACATTATTGTTTATGTTATTTATATATATATATATATATATATATATATGTGTGTATATTCATATATGTAATTATTAAATATTTTATTGTTTTACAATGTCATAATAAAAATAAATTAAACATGTAAACTAGGGGTGGACGGAACTCGTGGAGTTCTATGAGCTGACAGAATTTGGCACGTCGCACTGCTCTCGCTGATTTGTAACGCCGGGAGCTTGTTCTGTGCTGTAATATCAGTGTGAACACACCACACCGTGAGCCAGAGTGCACTGCTTCTTTCTGCCTCTCAAGTAGACCTTCTACCTGAACAGCAGCATTCTCAACGTGAATGGTAGTGACCTGCTGCAACCACCCACATTGAGAAATCTTGCCAGGAGCCATTCAAGCACTCAAAATTGCTCTAGGGGATGAAAATTCTCGCTCACGCTTGCCATCTTAAAATTGGCGAGCAGTGTACAAGAAAAAACTCCGCCACGCAGCAGTTGCCAGAGTTTTGCTGGAACTCCGCGCGTGGGCAAACCTCTGCGAATTCCGCAGGCGGAGCGGAATTTTTCGCCCACCCCTAATTCAAACTGTTATTTAAAAATTAAAAAGAGTTAAGTGTATTTAACAAATAACCTTTAACAAACTTTAATACATATAAAATAAAAATGTTAGTGAGAGTGGTATTTCTTTAAAATTGGTGTTTAAAAATATTTATTAATATCTTAAATATATTTAAATGAATACATTTTATTAATACACATTTCCTTTATTTGCACCTAAGTCTGAAATTTGACCAGTAGTTTAGTAACTTTACAGTCATAAACCTGTGGGAAGCTCCACCCCCTGAGTTTAGGGGGTAAAGACATGTAAGTCTACAAGTACATGAAAATCCACACTCTATTGCATGGCTTCAAAAAGAATGTTATTCCAACCAAACCATTGAGAACAAGAGCATTTTAGCATTCATATGATTCACTGTCATAATGAGGTAAAACAATTGCCATAAAACTCATTAAAAATAAACTCAATGTATCAATTAAACATATTTAACATATACTTGCCTTCCTGGTGTAGAAGTGATCTGGGAGGAAGGGTGCAGGAGGTTGGTAAAAGGCATCAGAAGAACAAAGTCATGCAGTTGGAGGAGCAAGAAACAAGTGCCAAGGTGGAGTTGGGTAAGAAGAGAAAAGAGGAATCATTGGATGTTTTCACAGCTCTCCACTGTGACCCCAGTAGTTCTTTGAGTTCATGCGCAATCAGTCGCAGATAACCCACCATCTTAATATTCAAGAAGTGGGTCTCAGCTACGCAACAGACATGAAAGAGCAGCAAACCTCGTCTCAATTTGTTTCTTCCTAGATTTCACTACATCACCGCTGGCCATCTTCTTCCCCAACTCCACTCTGTCTTTCCTCGTGTTCTACAGCTCTATCTCTAACTCACGCCTACAAAGCACCAGCGCAGCACTATCTGAGGGACAATGTTTAACCACAGGATCAGGAATGTGACTAGTAGACAAAATAAAAGAGGAAGAAAAACTTAACAGCAGGGAACTTGAGGGATCATTTTCTGATGGAACTATGTGTACAGATGTCTCAGGCATGGTCTCATGATGGGTGTGTTTTGGTCTTATTAGTGCAGCCACTAAATATGCCTTATGCAAATCAGAACACTTGACCCTTCTCACTCTACAAACTCAACTCGTCTGTAGTCATACTCTCCAACTTAACTTCAATAAAGTGTTGGTTCCCTTATATATTTACTAAGAGCATGATCTAGAGTGCAGAGCACTGTATTTACTCCATCAGAGCGATGCATTTAGAGGACCTGTGGACATCTATATTCATTAGCAAAACCACTGTCATGGTTCCTGTGAATGTGTTAAAAGTTTGATGCCCTCCCATCAAACTTTTAACAAGTTTATGCCTTTTTAAAAACAAAATTTCAAAGCAGTTTTTTGTTTTAAAAAAAAGCTAAAACGATTGACCCCCCCACCATAGGAGATGTCGCCTATGGTGTGGGGGGTCATTATTATTTTAGTTTTTGACTGACCGTCACCTGAAGGTGACAAACCACAAATAAAACAAATAACATGGTCTTCTCTAAATAGGGTGGATGGTGTTATAAGTAAGCTTCCGACGGACCGTACTCCATCGGGCCATTGGAAGAGTATGTCTGCAATGGAACCAGCATAGGCTTCTTCGATGTCATACGTAAGGGTTTAGTGTAGAGGGTACTCCGTTGCAGTTGCGAAGGAATACCTTCACTGCCAAACTCAAAATCAGGCCTTAAGAACAATTAATTTGAATGGTTTATATGGTATGCAGAGTTTTTAGATCTTGTTTGAGGTTTTTCACTGACTTCCAAAAGTGTGTAGCCAGTTCATCAGGGCCTGCTTACCTCAAGAACAGTTAGGCAATGCTTGTAAAAACTATTACTACAGTCCTTAAAACCACAGGAACCAGGTGCAACTGAAAACTCACTGAAATGCCAAGTACTATCTTTAGGCTTGGACTTTCAGGGGGTATCACTGTTTAACTGTGAATGCTTGCTCTTGAAGGGTGGTTTGGTGCAGAATTTCTAGCCAGCAGCACATGTGTAGTTCATAATAAGTATAATGCCCAAACCTTGGTATTCTTTTGTATAATATATCACTTTTATTATTATTATGAAGTTGACATGCTCAGGAACCTTAAGACGTTTTATTCCATAAGCATTTTTTTCTGAAAGCATATCAATAGTTCTCCAGTACTTACAGTTCTGATCTAGATTTATTATAAAGGGGCTACTCTCTGCTTTATAGCCAAGCACAGTGTCTTCTGGAAGTGTTAACATGAGTACAGTTCGATACCTGATTCAGTTCTTCAAAGTCTTGCTGGGCGCCTTCAAGTAGCCACACTTGAGTGTGGACCTTGCCAGCGGTTGCACAGTTGAAGGACCACTGATGATGGGCCATGTGGGGATCATAGTCCAGGCCAGATGTGAGAACAAACAGCAGGAAGGGTGATTACACTGGCACGCTACTTAGAGCTGGATATTCGGGGGAGAATGGGAGCATGGTTCTGCAGAAGCAGGTACGAAGCACAGTTCACAGGCTAACATGTATACCAGTTGTGGAAGGATTCCTGAAGGCTATAGCATACAGGATCACATGGCGGTCGGTTGCAGAAGGAGGTGTGACATAACACACGGTGCGTAATATAGGCTATGGTTATCACTGGGGCACCAGCAGAGGAGCAGGAAAAGGGTTGAAGAAATATAAGGTGTAGCAAAGTCTCATATGGACATTGGCTACTGATAACTTTATGACAAATGTAAGATGCAGCGCAAAGGCTGGCTAAATTGTTAGTAGCAACAGCAGGAATTTGCTAAATGTAGGGTGCAGGCATTCCAGATTCACCTTCTCATCAAGCAAGGAAGAAGTGTGACTGTCTGGGAGGAAGAAGTGCCATGAATGCAGGCAACACTAGCCCTACATGATCATCCTGCTCAGTCCTAGAGGTATAGTCCTTCTCATTGGATGGGAGACGGACAACATTTTTGTCTCTGGGACCCATCTTTCTCCACACAATTGTTTGGAGCTGTTGAAGTCAAAAAGTCACCAAAGCAGAATATGCAGATGTAAGGTTGGGAATCCCTCTTTGCTGTAACATGTCTGCAGCAGTGGAGTAATGAAACTTTAGGTGGCCCCCCTGCAAATTACATGGAGGGAGCCCCCCATGCTCCGGACCCAGTCAGGAGTTTTTAGGCCAGGGGCCTGCTGCCCGTGCACAGTGCCGGAGGGGTCCCACTGGAGTTCAGGGGCCTGCCGCACAGCGGGGGCTGTGGGGGCTATTGTTACGGTACTGGTCTGCAGATTGGCCCTGTCTTTGCGTTGGTGCTTCCCATGGTTGGTCATACAGGGTAGGAGATGCTTCAACTGGTCTACATAGGTATTGCCTTCTCTTTCTTTCAGCCAGATGGCTGCACTTGGCTTTACAAGGAGTTCTAGAGCGAGGCAGAATGATAGCAGCAGGGCAAGCATGCAAGGAGATGGGAGAGAGCAAACACTGACTGTCACCAACCCTCTGAAGCAAGCTACAACCTTCGGGGTTCCATTAATTCATTTTCCTAGGCAGTCTCATACATGCTACATATAACAATCTGGAAGAATGAGGTGGTCAAACCATGTTATATATATATAGTGTTGGACCTGGCCCTCTCTGCAGGGTCACCCCCAAACTTGTTGTCATTTTCCCTCCACTTTTTGCTGAATTTGTTTTTGTTGGCCTTAGGACTCTGTGCACATTACCACTGATAAACAGTGCTAAAGTGCTTATGCTCACTTCCCTAAAACATGGTTAAATAGGCGTATACTTAATTGGCATATTTAATTTACTTATAAGACCTTTGTAGAGTGGAATACCATATACCGAGGGCCTGTAAATTAAAAGCTACTAGTGGGCCTGCAGCACGTATTGTGCCACCCACTTAAGTAGCCCCTTACAGCATGTTCCAGGCCTGCCATTGCAGCTGTTTTGAACTGTCATGTCGCCTTAGCATTAAAACCCCCTTGCCAAGCCTTAAACTCCCCTTTTATTATATGTGCATCACCCCTAAGGTAGGCCCAAGGTAGCCCATAGGGCAGGCTGCTGTGTAATTAAAAGGTTGGACAGGTACTCTTAAGTTTAACATCATAGTAGGGAAAAACTCCTAAACCCTTTTTTCACCACTGTGAGGCCTACCCCTCCTGCAGGATAACATTGGGGATTCCTTATTACATTTAATGAGCTGTAATTTCCAATTGGAAACAGGTAGCCATACCAAGTTTGGTGTCTTTGGAATTGTAATGAAAAACCATGTTTAATGGTAAAGTCAGGTTTTTTATTACAATTGAAAAAATGCCACTTTTAGAAAGTTGCCATTTTTCTGCCCTTACCTTGGCCTGGGTCACATGACCTGGGTGTAACTGACAGACATTGTGAACTCCTCCCAGACAGTCATACAATAGAGGAATTAGGTGTGCCTAAATGGGCCACCTGCTGGCAGGATGGATGGGCGGAGCTGAGCACAGCCCCACTTGCAACGGAATAGCCTGTGCTCTGCCTTCTTACAAATGATTTAACAACCTCACATTGACACTGTAGTCAGCTTTGAGCCAGGGCAGGGGAATCAGGAAATTCCATGTACTTCAAAGCCACTGTCTAGAAGCTTCTCCCACCTTCCAGAAGGAAGGCACCAGGGTATAAAAAGGGGACCTCAGACACCAACACTTAAGTACATTTCTGGACCTGTGGATAATCTGCCAGGAAGAAGGACTGCTGTGCTGCTAGAAGGACTACCACTCTGCTGGACTGCTGCTCAGAATGACTGCTGCCCTGCTGGATTGTTGCCCTGCTGTATTGTTTCTCTGCTACCTTCTGTCTGGGTACAAGAACTGAATCTTTAACTGTTCCAGGACCTCCAGGGTGACTCACAAGGGCTAGTTTGCTGGCCTCCTGTTCAGAGCTATACTCACAAAAAAGATAACGAGATGGTTTGGCTGCTAGGCTAACATACTAGGGTGTAAGTGTAAGGGAATGGGCAATTAGTCTTGTTAAGACGAGAACCCTCACTCACCCAGAGGTGACATGCTTCATCATTGGGTTCCCTCTTGCACACTGTGACCGCAAGGTACACAGTGTGGGCTACAACTCTCCCTCAGGAGAGGAGCGTGAGGTGTTTTAGGTCATCCAATGGAAGACGGAGTGAGGGTCAGAGTGCAAAAATGAAAAATTCAAAAGTGAATTAAAACTAACTCATGGATGGACAAAGATAACTTTAATTGGTGTCCCCAGTGGATAGGGCTAAAATTAGCAAAGTGAAAAATAGGGGTGTGGATGTTCCCTATTGGGTTAAGGTCAACATGTTTCTGCCTGTTTGACCAACTGGTTCATGGCATTCTTCAGGACCCACTTGTAGTCACTGCTATTTTCGTGAGAAAATTATATGTGTAAAATACCATACTCTAGTTTAATGGCATCAATCACGTGGTACCAGCTGCAGTCCGGTCCAACGTCAATTTGGTACTATTAATGTACCTCCACCTTCAAGAGGTCCTTTACTGACAGGTCTCAGGAGTCTCAATCTCAGTTGCCTGCCTCTTTAATGTAAGGGCCGAAGGGACACAAAAGGCTTCCTTCATCTTGCATCTGCAACTGGACTCAGCCTGAGTGAGCCCTGACCCTCCAAGTGGTGCCCCTTCAGTCCTGGCCTCTTGGGAGTGATGCTTAAGGTACCCAGATAGCCATATCCAAAAGTGGGGACTTAAAAACGTTTTGACTAAAAACTGCTCTGAGAAACAGAAGGAGACTGGGACCAACCTGCTCTCCTATTTGCCTGAGGTGCATCGCCGGTCAGCTTCTCCCGCTACGTTCTTCTCTGCAACAGCAAATCCATTTCAGTGGTCCTTCACCAAAGGGGTAGCCAGCCTCGACTACAGCCCTCTGCCTCGTCCCACTGGAGATTTTCAACTTCCATTTCAGAGACTAAGTCTAAGTGTAGAAATCTTCACCGTGGCTTCAACCCAAGGCTATCTGATGATGACGGCCCCTCTTTTGTTTGACACCTCCTGCAGCCTTACCCTGCTGAATTTTACTGCCTCAGAATATTTTTCGCAGAAATTCTTCTAAGTCCGAAAGTAAGGGCAGACCGGCCCCAATCCACTTCTTGTATCCGAACTGCGCTCCAATGTGGTCAGCCATATTTTTTTACTTTGACCCGGTCTTTCATGACTAGATGTCCGCAGTTGGCGCTTAGATATTTTAAGTGCTAGTTTTTACCTTAAACTTTTATAAATTCATAACTCCGGTTCCTATGATTGGATTTTTGTCATTTTGGTGTCAAATAATTTATTAAAATGTACCATATGTTTCTAAATTGGTTTGGGATTTTTATTGTATTGGGTTTTCACTTTATTACTGTTTGTGTGCTGCATAAATATTTTACACATTGCCTCCAAGTTAAGTCTTACTGCTTTTGTGCCAAACTACCCAGCTTTAAGCACAGGTTAATTTGGTGGCTTTTTGTGGTTCACTCTGCGGATTGTGGCTGTTGCTTAACTAGGGCTCACACCCCAGTCAGCCATCAACCCAATTTCACATATATAGACTTAACAGGGATTTAAAAGGGAAACTCAACACACATAATCCCCAATGTGGTTCATGTAAGAAGGCCTGTCACCCACTACTGTAAGAGAACTACTATGGGTCGACCCCAACCACCCTACAGGGTTCAGCTCTCTGTTGGTGAGAAACGTGCCATAATCATGAAGCACGCTTGTCAGGAGACTTGTGGCATGAGTCTTCCACATAAAAAAAACATATATGGTCTGTGAGAATGAGAAAATGTGAAAGGTTGTCACTTTGGCACTGAGCCAGGGTCTTTTGAATCTACACATTTCTTTAATACATCTCACTTGTAAACCCTTGAAGACCCTTTGATCTTGATGCCTAAAACCCTAACTAGGGTAATTGATGTAAGAGGAGTCTGGTGTGTGCCTGTGTCTGTGTATGCACCCACTGCTTCATCTTGTGTACAAAGCATGCACATTTGAAGAGGATCCCACTTACCAATAATCTGCAATCATAGTTCTCAAAAATTGGTGTAATGCACAGTTTCCTATTAACCCACCAGTCATCACTTGTTGTTCAAGATAGGGGGCAAAGAGAGTTGGGCAAATGCCCATTCATGTTTCACAACATAAACCAAAAATATACTCTCGTAACAGAACTGCCCAATATCCTGTAGCCCAAGCCCTCAATATTATCAATGCCCAATACACTGGAGCAGGACCACAATGGACTCTGAAGCCCTTGTGTTTTGTCCTGTAATGTTGCCTTTTAGTGAGTATATATGTCCAGGATTTTGAATCTGGGCAGCTGGAGAACTTTTGTTTCAGGAATTCCTCACAATTCTCCATGTGTCAAGATATTTATCCAGTCATTTTCAAGAGAAAACCAATCATTAGTTTGGCAATTTTCAGCAGAAACAAAGGGGAGAATGTTAAGTACAGGACATTTTCTTTTCAGGGTTTTAAAACAAACATGAGCCTCGTAGGGATTACCCAGAAAATCTTATATTACAAATACAATTTGACAAGCTTTACACTGGATTCAGCCATTTATTCTAAGAAGTTTGGTGAGGAATTCACACATAGCTTAGACAAGGTTAAGCACTGAAGATGGCCGCTAAGGTAACTCGATCCAAGGATGTGCTCTTAACTGAAATTAGAATTAGGCCTCATTTAGAGGTTATCATATGCCATGAACCCTTTATCGGCACTTTCAGTCTACCAAGCCTCCCCCAGCTCAAGCAAACTGTTATTTTATTTCCAGTGTGTTTATAGAAGGTCTTCTTCATACATTTTGTGTTGGAGTTGCCAGGAAGATTGACGTTTCCGAGTAATGTGGAGTGGCCATCTTGGATGGAGGTAGAGATGATGAGAGCTGAGATGTCTTCTAGGAATTGCTTGGTTGGTTTGGATGGTCTGTAGATCAGATGAAAAGTTACTGATTTGGCGGCTGAAGGTTGAAAATGGCAGAAGTGGAGCATAAAAGACTTAGGTGTGGTAGAGTTGCTAAGAGTGCAGAGCCAGGATGTCCTGTGTAGGAATGCAAGTCCCCCTCCTGTTTTCAGTGTGCAGTCTATGTGTTGGATGCTCTAACCATTAGGGATGAGTATGTCCAGGATGTGTATGGAGGATGGTGTTAACCAGATGTTAATGATGAACAGTGCAATACGGTTGTGTTGGGTGATGATATCAGCGATGTTTGTAACTTGTATGACTGCAGATTGTGCATTGATGAGCATCAATTTAGTAAGCCATGTAGTGGGTTGGTTTTGTGTTATAGTGAGTGCTATGTGGATAAGGTTAGAGGTGTTAGATGTGCAAATGGGGTGAACGTGTTTGTGTGAGATGGGTGTGAATGTGGGAATGGTGTTCGCAAGATACATGATAATGCTAGTTTACCTGGAACTGGGATTCTGATCCTAGGTCCTTCCAGGTCCAAATGGTGGTGTCCTTGTCTGTGGTTCCCTTACCTGGGGTCGCCCTGAAGACTTGACTAAAATAGCGGAGGAGGGTAGAAAAATATGGAAATCAATTATGTCAGATGCAGTAAAAATGGATGCAGGATGTAGTGATCTCTAAAGTGAACAAACGTACAGGATTGTCATAAGAAGCCAAGTCCTCTTCTTTTAAATTGAACTATGTTATGTTATGTTATCACTATTTATAAAGCGCGGCAATTACCCGGAGGTGTCCTGGCGCTGAACCACTAATTCTCTGAGAACATAAACAGGAGACTGGGATTAGCAAGTGTAGGAGAGTAGGATCTGCCTCTTATGGTACCCCCACTTTTTTGCTGGTGTATCACTGTTTTTCGACTTTAGTCTGGCTGGGGCCCTGCTATCCAGGACCCCAACTTAGCAGCTTCCTCTCTAAATTGATTCCATGTACCTTAAGTACACCTCAGATTGGATTCTGGGGTGCCCTTATAAGTCCCTAGTATATGGTATACTATGTACCCAGGGCATAGGTACCCCAGAGGCCTACCAGGGGTTGAAGCATGTATTGTGCCACCCCTGGAAGGCCCTCCAAAATGACACCACAGGACTGCTACTGCAGCCTGAGTAAGGTGGTGCATGCACCCCTTACAGAGATATAGGTTCACTATATCTCACCTATCACTGCACATAGAAACCTATCAGTCACCCCTATGGCAGGCTTTATCAATCCTGAAGGCAGGGTGCTTGGTTTTGTGTGAGAGGGTGCCCATGCCTGAGCAGAGCCCCTCTGCAGCCTTCGGAATCTCCTCTCCGGGGTTGTCTGTGGTGCAGCCTGACCATATACTCTTAAGTGCATTAGATCCCCGCGGTAAATGCTAACTTTGGGATGGCTGCACGGAAACATGTCGTGTTTGGTGTCAAACACCTTGGAATCATACCCCCACACCAGTAACTGGTGTGGGAGTATGATACCACCCTTCTAGAGGGAGAGACATGACAGCACCGGTATACCCGGTACCAACTAAACAGAGCCTGGCATCACAAAATGGATGCTGCAGCCACAGACACGAGTCTGGCCTCCTGCTGCTGACCGAAACTCCGGCAGGGGAGGCCTGGACAATAGGTTTCCTGTCACAGGGAGGTGTTACCACCTCCCAGACAGGCCTTAGTGGATTGGGGCTGGGTGGGTGCACTCCAAGAGTGCTTTGAAGTCCTGCACTGGGGGCACATTTGGTGTCCTCGTGCATACCCCAGTTCAAACCGGTTGCAGGGGCTGCCAGCCCCTGCTCTGGCGCGAAACTGGACAAAGGAAATGGGTGTAGCCACCCCTCTTTCCAAACCCTCCCATAGGTGGGTCCACAGAGTTAGTCCAACCCCTTCCTTAGGTATAAGTAAGGAACCCCTGGCAACAGGACTTTAGATATCCCTGGACGAAACTCTGCAACTGAATCCTGGAACTTCGACGCTCTACTCAAAACTAGAGGACTGAAGAAATCTCCCTTGGGGTCAAGGAGTGACTCCCCTGCTTGGCAGGCACCAACGAAGCATCTGGCGGTCTGTATCTCCGAAGCTCCCGCCGGACTCCGAAGTACTTGTAGCCCAGGAAGAGGATTTCCAGACTTCTCAGAGGCCGACCAGAGTCCCCAGCAAAGCTGAGACCCCCAGCCCTCACGAGTGACGTGGAACCAGAACCCCTGGACACTGTGCACATTTGCTAGTGCATCGACTTCTCGACGACTCTTGAAGTCCTGCTTTGGGTTACTTGTAGCCCAGGCCCCGAGCACCATTTGCACCGAAGATTGTGAGCTTACACTCCACGAGTGTTCCGCGGGCCCGCTTCTTGCATTTCCGCTCGAGGCTCCTTCATGATCCCTGGTCCGTCGACTGGTGGGTCCCTGTGAAGGAAACTCTGATTTTCTTTGGGCTTCCCTGGTTGCTCCAGACGTGCCCTGACTCCCCACCGAGTGGTGAGTTCCTCAGACCTTGCTGGTCTGCACAGAAGCATCTTTCTCCTTTCTGTGTGGGTTGCTGTTGCCAAGGCTTGTTGTGTTCAATCCGGACACCAATGCTGCAGCACTCGACATCCTTCGTTGTACAGCTCGAATCCAGCTCCTGGTCATCGTCGACGCCTCCTGGTCCTCGTGGCTGAAGAGTCAAGCTTCACCTCTTTCACCTGAAGCACCCGACATCGGTGGGCAGTCGACTATCGTGCCCCTGGTCACTGGCAAAGTGACCCAGACTCTGTCCCCTCTGCTTTCAGGTTCTTCTCATCTCCGATCCAGGCTTGGATCTCTTCGGACACTGCGCACCTTCCCGGCAGCAGCACTTCCTTGCAGGCTGCCATTGAAATCGACGACGCGACCCGACACCATTCGACACCTATGCACCCGGCTTCCCTGGGTGAGGTAACTCGAGTACTCCGGTGCTCCCGTGGGTGTTGACGCTAGAACTGTCTAAGTCCAAGAGGGTTTGGTCCAAATCCATTTCCAAGTGTCCTTAAACTCTAAAACTCTAACCGCGACTTTCCCATAGACGCACGGCTGTGTTCACACACTGCACACAGCCCCCGTGGGTCCCCTGTGTCACTACCTTGGGTGGTTCCAGCGATTCTACAGGCTCTAGGCCTTGTGTCCACTTAAGTCGTGGTTCTTATACCACTTTCTTAATATATGGTTTGGTACGCCCCTAGGGCTAATCGTATATTGTGCTAATTTACTGTGCTATTTGACTTGTAACTTGTGTACTTTGACCTCTAGCCTCATAAAGAGACTATTGGGTTGTGTTTAGTAATAAATACATATATTTTATATATATACCTGGTGTGGTTCTCCTTTCATTTGGTCATTCACGAGATTATAACTGGTAAAACAAACAGCTTAACACTCCTTCAAGACTTAGCCTGAAGGCTGCTCTCCATAGCTACCACTAGGATAGCTTTCAATAAAGTTTGTCTTTAAACCTATCATCAATAAAGGTCATTTGGACTGGTGCAAGGTGCCCACTAGAACTAGTAGACAGCATATACCAGGCCAACTTCTCACAGCAAGTAAAAAGCCAGGTTTTCAGTCCTCTCCGAAAGGTGAGGAGGTCCGGGGCATTTCTCAAACTAGGGGGAAGCCCATTCCAGGCTTTAGCTGTGCATACCATAAAGCTTCTCCCTCCCCATGTGGATTTTTTGAAGAGTGGCACAGTCACCAGTTTGGCTCCTCCGGAGCGCAGGGTTCTTCCGGGTATATACCACTGCAATTTCCGTTTCAAGAAATCTGGGCCTATTCCGTGGAGTGCCTTGAACACGGTACAAAGAGTTTTAAAAAGCACTCCATTCTTGACTGGCAGCCAGTGCAGCTTTCTCAATTCCTTAGAGATGGAGGCGTATTTGGGAGTACCCGTAATCAGCCTTGCAGCTGCATTTTGTAGCAGTTGCAGTTTGTTCGCAAAACGTTCCTGTATATTTAAATACAGGCTGTTGCAGTAGTCGAGTCTGGACATAGTAAGAGCAGTGACTACGGTCCGCTTACAGTTTGTAGGCAGAAAGGGCAGTATTTTCTTAATCATTCGAATTAAAAAGTAAACGGAAGATGCCACGGCATTAATTTGGTCCCCGAAGTTGAGTTTTTCGTCGATAATGACTCCTAGGTTCTTCACCTTCCTAACAGGAGTTGGAAGTGTCCCCATGTCTTCTGGCCACCACCTTGGGGTCCAAAAGTTAGGATCATTACCGAACAGGATGACCTCGGTCTTGCCAGAATTCAATTTCAGGCAATTTTGTGACATCCAGTTCCCGATTGCTGCCATGCAATCATGGAACCTGTCCTCAATTCCTGTTGTCTGACCAGGCCGTAGAGCCACTACAATTTGCGTGTCGTCAGCATACGAAGTCAGGCTGAAGCCAAATGACCTGATCAGGGTAGCCAGCGAGGAGACATAAACATTAAAAAGAGTAGGGCTAAGGGAGGACCCCTGAGGTACTCCACACGGCAGCGAGAAAGGTTTGGAATTAAAATTACCCTGTGCCACCGTTTGAGATCTGTCCGACAAAAAAGATTTTAGGAGATCATAAGCTTTGTCCTGAATACCACACGCACACAAACGGTCCATCAGAACATCATGATGGACCGTATCAAAGGCTGCAGACAGGTCCAGCATAATCAGAGCTGCTTTGCCTCCCCTGTCCACAGCCTCCCTTATCTTCTCCGTAGACTTTATCAGGGCATATTCTGTGCTATGCCCTTCTCTGAACCCAAATTGAGTTGGGTCCAGAGCGTTGGTTCCAACTAGAAAGGTGGTAAGCTGTGAGTTCATGGTTTTCTCAACCAGTTTTGCAGGTAATGGGAGGCGAGATATGGGTCGGACGTTATTTGGCTCCTTTGAGTCAAAGTTAGGCTTTTTCAATAAAGGCAATATTGAGGCCAATTTCCAAGGACTAGGGAAATGCCCGGCTTCAAACATTGTATTGAACAATGGGGTGAGTACTAAGGCCACAGGCACCTGTGCCTGTTTAATTATTGAATGATAACCCACCACTGTTGGTGTCTGTATCAAGTTTTTTCATTGTATACAGCTCACTGACTGACTTTAGAAATGCAAAGTATGGAATTTTGTGTATACGGTGTTAAACATATGTTTTAATAAATTTTTAGTCTTTGCCCTTTCTGCAGGGTCATTCCCAAACCTTTTGCCTTCACCCTCTTGTTTTCTGAACCGGTTTTTGTTGACCAGTGCTAAACTGCCTGTGCTCGCTCCTTTAAACATGGTAAAATTGGCTTACACCCAATTGCCACATTGAATTTACTTGTAAGACCCTACCTAGTAAAGTATTAAAGTAGTACTACATGTGCCCATGGCCAAATAATTAAATACTTCTAGTGGGCCTGATGCACATATTGTGCCACCCACTTAAGTGCCTGTGTATGCAGTTGTAAACTGCCATTCCAACCTGGCAAAATATACCTTTTGCCAGGCCTAACCCTTCCTTTTTAATACATATAAGTCACCCCTAAACTAGACCTTAACCAGACCATTGAGAAGGGTGCATTGTATTTAAACATGTACTTTTAACTTTTACATTTCCTGGTAGTGAAAAACTCTTACATTTGTTTTACACTACTGCAAGGCTTTCCGCTCCTATTGGATAAAATTGGGTTAACTTGTTAAATTTAATAAGTGATAACTTTCAACTGGAGCAGGTAAGAATGCCGAGTTTAGTGTCTACAGAATTGTAATTTAAAGCTCTCTTTAATTGTAAAGTTGGATTTTAAGTCACAATTATGAAAATGACACTTTTAGAAATTTGGCATTTTCTTGTCCCAACCATTTGGTGCTTTCTGCCTGTATCCTGGATCACACGACTAGGTGTAACTGGCAGTTGGTATTTCTTTATTCGTCCCAAACAGTGAGACAAAGGAGAATAGGTGTTGGTAGGATGGGTCATCTATGACTTGATGAGGGGGATGAGCTGTCACCTAACACACATGCACATCACAAAGGCTCTGCCTGAGCACACTCAAAGGGTTTGACACTAGTCTTTTGTGACCCCAGACAAACTGGGCCAGGGCAGGGAGGCAGGAAATTCCAAACACCTGGGGGTGGAAACCTCCAGAACCTTCTCCTACTTCAAAGTAGGCACCAGATATAAATAATGGATCCTCAGCCCCAACTCTTCAGTACACCTCTGGAAATGCGGAAAACTCAGAAGGGCTGCTGTGCTGCTCTGCAAGACGGACTGCCCTATTGCCCTGCTGCCTGAGTGAAAGGACTGGACCTGCATCTTGATTCCAGGACCATCAGAGTGACTACAAGGGCTAGTTGGCAGACCTGATCAGAGCCTCAAGGACAGAAAAGGCTCCATCCATGTTGAACCCAGTACCTGGACTCTACTTGCTGTGATTATTGCCTTCCAAGTGGTGCCACTCCAGTCCTGGGCCCTTGGAAGGGAGCCTGAAGGTGCTCTACCAGCCTAGCTGTGGTCCTGTAAGCAGAACCACACCAGCACAATGCTTCTCCTCGCAGCAGTATCAGTACCACTGAACCACGACGCATCCACAATGCTGGACCTCGCATCACAGCCCTCACACTTCTCAGTACTACCACTGCACAACGCATCCTCGACATAGGCCTTCGAATCACAAGCCCCTCGTCAATGGCATCCTTGACAACAATGGCTAACTTCACATCGCAGACCAGCAGCTTCTTTGGAACTGCCAGTGCACAACGCATCTTCGGTGCAGCACTTGACATTGCAAGCTCTTTATCGATGGCATCCTCGATGATGATGCACGACTCCGTAGCGCATCCCGCAGTTCCTCGGAACCGCAGCTGCGTGATGCATCCTCGAAGTGGGTTATTGCATCTCTCCGCAATCCAGAATTCAAGGTACTTTGGTCACTGGGCCTAACATGGTCCCTGTATCCAGCGCGATCTCCATCCCAGTTGGTCTGACCTTTGGAATTTGTCCCGGTCCGACGCGACCAGATAAGCACAGTTGGAGCTGTGTGCTTTTAGGCACTATTTTCACTTACATTTTTTAATTTGCATATCTCTGGTTCTACTGATTGAATTTTTATTGTTTTGGTGGCAAATAATGTATTACATTTTACTCAATTTGTTTTAAGTGGTGTGGGATTTTTCTTGAGTTGTGTTTTCACTTTATTACTGTTTCAAGTGCTGCAAAAATGCTATACACATTGCCTCTAAGTCAAACCTAACTGCTTTCGTGCCAAGCTACCAGAGGGTTGACCACAGGTTAATTTGAGGTTTGCTTGTGTTTCACCCTGACAGAAATTGTGGTTGCTACTTGAGAAGGGTTTCACCCCCCTCAACCAGTAACCCAATTTCCTACATAAACGTAAAGTGGAACTTAATAAATATTGATTATGTTTTTTTAATATTTGCTCCCCACAATGATGTATATTTAGCTTCATCAAAGGCTACAACTCCCCAACATTCAAACAGCACCCAGGATGAGAAAGATGTATTGGGTATTAGGGTTGGAAAAGATAATACCAACCGATATCAGTGCCTCCAGCAATAGGCCAGTGCCCTTGCAAACAGTGAGGCTTCTACCCACTGTCCTTTTCTAAATAAAAATGTAGGGGACAATAGAATTCCCTATCACGGTTAGAACTTTGTGCTCATGCCTTTTTCCTTTTAAGTTTAGCGCTCTGATGGAGAACACACTAAAACATGTGGAGGACATTCCAGGGGACCCATGATAGGAGCTCCCCTGACAAGGAACCTACCAGGTTTATCCAGAATGATGACATCAGAAACAGGACAGCACATACTCACTGTATTGTATTTAATTGGTATTTATAGCACTTCCCGTACTCCTCAAAAGGCGTAAAGCGATCTATTGTGAATGGGACTTCGACCCTACACTCAGTGTGATTAAAACAACTAAACATTCATAATATGATAAAAGATTTTCCTTTACAAATATTTATACACACAGGACATGATTGACGACTTCTCAAGTCAAGAGCATATGTCACTATGCAGTGCTGAATTTGCAAAAGAATGTGTCAGGACCCAAAGTTTTCTTCAGAATGCCGAGGCCGGCCCTATCTAAGGTCAGAGGGCCGAATACCAAGGCTGCCTAGTCTTGATTCCACCTCGAGTCTCTTTCATTCACCACCAGACATTCCCTGATTCTTTAGCGGACCCCTGCAGGTTCTTTTTCATCCCTGCTTTCTGTTTTTAGGTCTCGCCTAGCGTTGCGGCGCATGCGCTGCTCGCTCGGCAAGATTTATTGTTAACGAGGACTTTCAGAAGAGGGCTTGAAGCCCCGCCCCTAATTTCCATTGGATGGCGTCACCGTTTATGCTAAACGGTGGCCTGCCATTGGAAATGAGGGTTTTTGGTTCACGCCCTTTGGCCTCCGATCCGGACTCGGTCGCCTGCTTTGCTGCTGTCGCAAAGCACTTTCTTATCTTTATGGGGCCATGTGTTTCTAATTAGAAACACATGGCCCCATAAAGACAAGAGATCGATGCTTGTTTGTGAATATCCCTGTTCTTAGACGACCATCACCCCTCACCTCGTCTGCATCGGTGGTATTTACCATTAGTAACACCCTGATCGTCTCTGCAACTCCACAGACACTGCACACACCAACGTCCTCGAAGCTCCCATCCTGGAATTAGCTTGAGCTGGGGTGAACACTCCCACGCGGCTTGGGACTCGCCCGAGAAAGCAATTTTGGAAATTTTTCAGCCACAACAGCGACTCTGTCCTCCCTCGTGTCCGCCGGAGCTCTGGAGCGGCTCGTAGATATGGAAGAAGTCTGCTGGTTATCCCGATGGTTACAGTGGGTGTAGAGATCCGGCATCCCTCCCCCACTCCGCTATCCCGCTACGCTACATAGCGCAAAGAGGCTCTGTTCTACGTCCCATCGTAATAAGGAATATCCGTTTGAGCCTGGGCGTACGTCCCCCGAAATGACGATAGCCATCAGCGCTGTTGCGAGATCTTTGTGCGACGTGTCAACAAAACAAATCCAAGCCTTAGTGTAATTGTTCTTTGTTTACGGAAGGAAAGTACTTCTGCGGATAGGAGCACTTTTGACAAAAAAAAAAAACATAATTACAAGTCAGGCAGATTTGAGCTATATATCTGCCTGCAAGGATACCGATGTCACAATAAGGCGGGGTGAGGCAGCTTGGGGTGAATCCCTGTTTTGTTTGGCTAATCACACTACAGATAAAGCGTCACTGTTTTTTATAGCGCTTACTGTTACGTCTCGTGTTTATTTAGCGCTGTAATTAACAGGTTTTACAGTTCACCGACACTTTTCAGCTCATTTTGGCAGCAATGCAAGAACAAACCAGTCAATTCACACAGTGAAGAAAGTCTATTCACACCGTATAAACATTCGGGAGAGAGGATGTGGCATTATGGTCAGAAATGCTGGCTTTAGAAGTCCCTGCGTCCGCACAACAGCCCGTGATTCTAGGCAATTCAGTTAATCTCCACGTGCCTATAAAAATGTAAAACTACAAATCTGATCTTGTGTAACGTAACCTGGTGCTTATGTAAAGCACTCTAATCCCTTTCGTCCAAGTTTGCGCTATATAAAACTGGAAAAAACATTCTTTGTGCGTACACATCACTTCATGTAAACAGCGCCTCATCGGGTGAGCTCGAAGCCCTTGCAAGGAGCGCATTTCCACCCTCGTGATTCGGCTCTTTTTAGTACATTCCGAGTTTTACAGCCTCTCTTGTACGTGGAAGTACACAAAATAGCTTCATTTGATCTGTTGGGAGGGCCAGGCTGGAAAGGGCAGTGGGGCTGAAAGGCATTTGTCAGAGTTCTAGCCTGGCTTGTAGTCGCTGTCAGAAGTCAAGGACGGGCAGAGCTGGACACGGTCACGCTTTTCCTCCACACCCAGCACTGCATCTGTGCAAACAGCTAATAGACACACAAGAATATACAAACTACATGGTCAAACTCAGGGCTTTAAGTGGGATGAATAAACTAGAGGGTCTCTCAAAGGGGCGTGGCCGATGTAATTAAGGGCGTGAACGCACTCCAATATCTTAGGGTAGAGTTCACGTTATATAAAACTGCAGAAGAAAAGAAAAACGGAGCTTTTAATGGAGTGTTTTCAACTTTGCAGTCACTGTGTGTTTCATTTACTGTTTGACAAACTAGAATTTTAACAACTATGCCTTATTTGAAAAAACTTTTACATTTAAAAATGTAAGGAATTGTTTGAAGTGTCTCTTTTTATATCTGAGTGAACCTTAAAAAAGATACCGGCATCAATCGTCACTCACAATTTACAGACGGTTAGATTTAGTTACCAGACCCAATGCTGTTTGCCATAAATAGTTCAGGACAGCTAATAATAATATTGGGTGTCCTTTTCAGGCACAGTCAGGAAGAGACCAACAAAACGTGACAACAGGAGTCCTGGGGGTTGAAATGTTCAGCCTCTGCAAATCAGTACAAGCATTGGCAAAGCCAACAGTTCTCACCTGTGCAAAATGTATTGGCAATGTTTGTTCTTTTGCCCCATTGTACAGCAGCATGGCTGTTCCGCGCATGGTTGAAAGCAAAAGAAACAAGCATTTGCAATGCAATAGGTCTCGCATGTACGCGAGTTTGAGCTATTGGCATTGTAAATAACAATGGCTTTTAGTTTTGTTTTCGTATTTATGTTTTAATAACGAAAACAAAAATAAAAGGCATTGTTATTTGCAATGTCAATAGCTCAAACTCGCATAAATGCGAGACCTATTGCATTGCAAATGCTTGTTTGTTACTGTTTTTCAGTCTTTCTCTTCCTCCTCCTTTTTTCTTTTTGTGTTTTTTTCTCTCTTACACTGGATTAAAGTCTATTGGGGAAAAATAACTACTGTCCCCAAAATAAATGCCGCTGGGCCCCACCTGCAACCACCAGCTCAAATTAAGCACTGCAATTGGGCATGTCAACGAAACATCCTGAGTATAGTTCTAACACCAAAGCTGGTCCACGGAGCTAGGAATGGCGATCAGAGGGAAATGCAATTGCTTTAGATTTGAAATTTCCTGCTGTTCAGCATGACAGGCAATTTTCCAAAAGCTACTCAAAGCAGAAACATTTCAGCACATTACAAATAATGAACAAGCGATTGACATTGTCGATTGTTACTGCACAAACATTATTCACGTAACAATGCACAGATCTGTGGTCAAACGTGATAACACAGTTGTGTGTCCAATACAACTCTGCCAAATATTAAACCTAACACAACTTGTATAGGCAATGCTTGGGACGTCAGAATGGGCATGGACAGGGTCGGACTGGCCTATATAGCAATTAAATAGTGCTCTAAGGGCTGCTCTAACAGGCCAGTGTATGGGCAGGTTTTTTGGCTATTTCAGGACTTTTTTATGGTCTGCTGCAAGTTTTTACTGTTGATTTCGCTGACATTAAAAGAAAAAATAACTGCTGCAAGCTCAAATACATGTAGTCTTACCTACCTTGGAAAAAACGTAAATAGCGTAGGCCTAATTCACAAAGGTAACCGTACACTTTTGTGTAAGTTTACGATTGTTTGCTATTCACAAAGGTATTTTACTATTAGTATCTTTACAACTGTAAGACTGTCCTATCTTTTTATGTGTGGAGACTCCGCCCTCCTAAAGATACTATTGGTAAAATGCCTTTGTGAATTGCAAACAATCGCAAACTTACACAGAAGTGTAAGTTTACCTTTGTGAATCAGGCCCCCGGTCTTTACAAGCACAAAACTGCCCCGATCTGCAAACATGGGCCTCTTTTTTAGCTAATTCACTAATGGGGCCACTTTTATTTTGGTGCCCAGGGCTATTTTCTGTCCCAGTCCGAGCCTGGGCCTGGGCCTGGAATAAAGATGCTAATTCATGGATCCTAGAGCAGTGTTGTGTGTCTCTTCTGCAGAAGAGGTGCGTGGGCGTCGTGCTGTGAGAGCAATGTTTACTTGGACTGATAGAGTCAAGGACTAACAAATTGAACAACCAGTATTCTCTCTTCTGAAGAAGAGGTGAGTGGGCGTCCATGTTGTGAGGGCAATGTTTACTTGGACTGATAGTCAAGGACTAACAAGGTGAACAAACCATAGTCTATCTGTTATCTGGACTACGATGCTGAAATGCACTGCCCTTTGCTTTGTTGACTGCGCTGCGATTGCAGTCAAGAAATATCTGTTGCACGTTGAGCAAGCCTTGTGGTTAGAAAGTGCTCTGGCACTCAAGAATACACAAAATGCAAGACCTATACCTGAGAAATCAAAAACAAGTATCCTGGGCTTCTCGCATATAAGTACCCCACGTTTGTTGGCATCTAGATCATTTTTCAATGGGGAAACATAACGGCTTATTTATAAGCCCCTTGCGCCATCGGTGCGTCACTTTTTGTGATGCTCCAGTGGCGCAGGAGCCTGCTCCATATTTACCAGGCAGCACTAAGCCATTTTTTTTGGCTTAATGCTGCCCCGTAAATATTGTTCCCTTGAACGCAGTTTTCTGCGTTAAAGGGGCGTGCAATGGGTGTTGCTGGGTGAGTCCTCAGCAACATCCATGGCATTTTGATACTGCCCCAGATTTACGAGAAATCGTAACTGTGAGGCAGCACCAAAAACTTCCCCTCCCCCCCCACCCCCCCCAGGGGAGGCATAAGGGAGGCACAACGAGGAGAAATATCTTTATTTCTCCTCATTTTTTCTTTTTATATGAGAAAGAGGAAAAAGCCTCTTTTGATTGTTTTTTGTGCAGGAAGGTTTGCCTTCCTGCACAAAACAAATGTACCCGCAATGCAGGCACCCTTGCACCATGGTGCAAAGGTGCCTGCGTTGGTGCACGGCAGCCCATTGTGTGCCAGCGCAGGGGAAAAGGACAGGAATGCACCGTATCTGATAGATACAGCACATTCCTGCCCTTTTCTTTTGCCGTAGGGCAGCGCAGCAGGAAGGCCTGCAGAGCTGCCCAATGGCAAAAACTCATAAATGAGGCCCATAATGTCCAATTACTTACTAGTAATAATTGGAAGCGAGGGTACAGGGCTCAGAGTAATGCAATTACCGGTAAGTTATTGGAGCATTACCTCATCGTCTTTACCCTCGCTTCCCCTCATTACAAAATGAGATATATTAAGCTATACCCAGCCAGCTGAAGGTTGCTGCCAAGACCCAAAATTTATTGATCACATAAGAAATGATAGAGAATACCACTATAACACCATAGTGACGAAAACTTTAAAATCAAAAACAGCATTGTGTTCTATCTCTTCCACAATTCTATAGTGAGAAGCAAAAGTCATCGGAGAAGCCCAAGTAGTCACCTTACAGATTTCAATTGTGGAGGCCCCTTGAAGTTCAGCACATGAAGTAGACATACTCCTTGTAGGCCTCACTTGTACCCTTAGAGGAGAAGCTTGTCCTACAGGCTCATAAGCCAGGGAGATCAAAGACCTATCCCACCTACTCAAGAAGAAGTAGAAGGTTTAAACCACTTGTTAACCGGCCCAAAGTTGACAAACAATGACTCTGACAGCCAGAAAGAAGCTACTCTGCCCAAATAAATCAAAAGTGCTCTATGAACATCAAGATGGCTTAGCCTGAACTCCTCCTCTGTAGTAGGAGAATCGTAAAAATGATGGCAAAACAAGCAGAGTGTGCCATAGTAGATAGAATGCGCTGCCTCCTGGGCAGCAGCAAACTCCTGGGGGGGGGCTTTCAAGTGAAATACAGAGCGGCTTTGGAACAGCTGGTCCATGTTTCACTGTGCAGGCCGTAACCTGCCTGCACTTTTAATAGGGGTGAGAAATCACCTTGTAGGCGGGTGCAGTGAGTGACTGCACCCAGATGCAAGTGGATGTCATGGGGGTCAATAGGACCCCCTTTGCCCCCTCCATAGGGCAGCCATCAGGGGGCGCACTGACAGAACGCCACCTTTTAGGTGGTGCACTGTCAGCGTGCCTCCTGACAGCTCCTTTACCTTTGCACCCACCTCTATAATACGGCACAGGTGCAAAGGCAAAGAGATTCTCTCTTTTTCATGAGGTCACACCCCATGCAAATGCGGGAACGCCCTCTGATGATAGCGCTGGCACTATATGTGCGCCAGAGTTATCTGTATTACAGAAGGCTTCACAAATGTCTATGGCCTCTTCTGTAATATCAAAGTGCCCAAGGGCGTGCAAAGCGGGCACAAACCCCTGTTGCACTCCAGGTACACTGTATAAAATGGTTCCAGGTACCTTTCCACATTAGAGAGGTTCTTCCAAGAACTTATAAAAACTTTAATTGCTGCCCATTGCAGTTTCAAGGTATATACCTTCAACCCTAAGGAAGTTCCATACTGAAGGAAAGTCATCACTGAAAATAAGCACATATAAAGGGTGATAACAGATTTTAGTCACGATATAAATATATAAATAATATGCTGAAGGTATACTAATCTTAGGAATTGTGGTGTATTGTAAGGTGACATTATCCTGTGTAAAATGATGATCATCAGCTGGGATTCGATGAACCATGTTTGAGAGAAAATTGTATCCTCTCATGATTTTCTCATAGAGGTTATTGAAGCTGCTCCGGAAGCTAAAATGAGAGCATCTTTTAGTAAATTCACACTATCTTCCTCAGCCATGTGAGAAACAAGTCTGGCATTCTGAGTAAAACATGTATTTGCAGCAGCCTTTCAGTTGATTCCCCCATGTTCTACTGCAGCTTCCCTCAGTGTTCTAATGAACAACTAGAGCGCTAACATTCTCAATTATGACAAATGTGTTGCACACCTGAACCCATCCTGATTGAATCAAAGCTGTAAAACTTAAAACATTTCCTTCAGAAATGACCAAAATGAGGGAATTTGTTTTGTCATAGAAAATATGATCAGTGCAGTTGAAAGGGAAATTAGGAAACCTTTTTTTTGAGTCCTCAGCTATCTTCATCATTCATTTCAGTGTAAATTCTGATATGCAAACTGAAATCTGTGCTTTACACCAACAGCAGCCTGCCATTTAATTCACTGGTGATCACCTACAGCTTTCCCTCAGTGTTCTAATAAGCAACTAGAGCACTAACATTCTGTATTTATGTCAAAAGTGTGGCGAGGGGAGGCAGCAGGGGCAGAGACAGAAAGCTGACCACACAGGCGGGAGGTGCAGGAACAGCAAGCTTATTATGCAGGCAGGCAAGAGGGGCAGTGGACGTACAACACACCATGGAGGGCAGGAGGGAGGAGATAGCCGCCCAGGGCTCGAGTAGGGGTACCACGCGGGTGGACGGCGTCCCCCCACTTATTTTACCGGGAGCTCGATAACTGGAGCAAATGGAGCCACACATTCACTCTTTGGCCTCTCTGGGGCGAGATCGGAGCTCATTCAGAACGTTGCTCACACGCTGGCTTCTCTGATGCAATCGCATCTAAGGGGTGAGCGAGGGGAGGCAATGAGTCTCATGGTGTAAGCCACCTTTCGTGACGTCACTTCCTGTCGTGACGTCAGCGTCCCACCACTTCTTTTTTTAGGACTTGTGCCTTGTAGCTGCCCCCACAAGGACAAAGTAGAGAAGGTGGAAGAGGGGCAGGGGCAGCACCCTGACCCCACAGGGCAGGAGGAAGGGGCAGTAGCAGCACAATGGACATTGTGTGGCAGGCAGGAGAGTTAGTGGCAGGCCAACGGACCATGGTGGGCAACAGGGAGGGGCTGGGGTATGCACAAAGGACCATGGAGGGCAGATAGGAAGTGGTAGGGGTTGGACTCAGATAACAGAGGGTAGTAGGACGGGTGCAGAGGCAGGAAACTGACCCTTCACAGCGGGCAGGAGGGGCTGTGACAGCACAACAGACCACTCAGGCCAGGTAGGAGTGGCAGCACAACGGACCATGCAGGGCCGGGAAGAGGGGATAGGGCATGGACCCGGACAATCTCACTACTTAATTATTAATGGATCAGTTCATAGTTAATGCCTTAGTGTTTAAAACTTAATTTTAACTGAGAGTCAACTTAATTTTTTCCCTTGATGTTTTATTTGCTCTAAATTAATGTATGTAAATAAATACATCAATGATTTTAAAAAATGCGTAGACTGGTGTCCGTTAGAGGGGTCTGGTGCATGAATTGCCTACTAGGATCTATTTTATGACAATATTAGAGTTCATGCAGTATAAATTTCTGATTCACCGGAGTTACCTTCCCAGGGAACGTAGTGTTCGTTTGCGAGCGGCGAGCGCCCTCTTGTGCCACTATTGAATACATTTCGTCTAGATTAACCATGAGATTATCAGAAGTTTTGATCGATTCGGTATCTTTGAGTTTTAAAACACTGTAGGTATGCTGGTAAATGAGAAGGCCTTCTTATCAGTAATTAAAAAGTGTATAACCAACAAAATGTATTATAAAATCCTAAAACAACACCTCAAAGTGCATTAAGAGACATCACAAAATACTTTTGTCTATTGGGCTGCATAGAGCGATGTAAATCACTAAGGTTGTAAATATATTTGACTCCAGTTTCATTTTTAGAAAGAATTTTATGAGATTTTGGAAGTTTTCCGAAATAATACCATAAATTCCTCCTCGAAAGTCCGGAAATATCACTGAGCCATAGTTTTTTATTGGACCTGAAGATCCCAGAACGTATCGAAGGGGTGGGCCATCAATGGATCGCCCTGGCCTACCACGTACTAAAAGAAACAGCAACATCCCATTCACAAACCCTTACCTCAAGAGCTTTCTCCTATACCTTCTGAAGAGTAGTGTCACCCCAACTCACAGCCTTAGAAAATGTTCTGTCCAATGCAGTGCTTTAAATGGAGAAAAAGAAGTGCAGGTACTCATTAAATTGAGCTGGGGGCGTGGCTAGTGGGCGGGGCGAAACATAGTGATAGACATTTCTATCAAGTATTCATTTTCCCCTTCCATTTCCGTTGATAGTTTCAAACTTCCCATATCTGCAGATTGCTAATAGAGGGTGGTGTGAAGACCTGCTGGGAATAGGCCCTAAATTATAATAGAAGGAGCTTTTAAATGAATCCAAACCATCAACAGCGCTATTCAGGCTAAAATTCAGTGTGCCTCAGAACAAGAGAGACTTTCGAATAGCAGCATTAATAATGAGTTCTACACCAGTTGCAGGACATATCAAAACATGTGAGTAATGTATCAATATAAACAAAACGTGTTAACTCGTTACACAAAATGAAGGCCAAACACAATATGTTAATCTTTCCTTGTTTTGCAGTGTTTGCATCTTCTTACTATCATACTGTTCTTACTTGATTGCATTTGGCACAATATCCATATATAATCTAGAGTGCACACACACACACACATTCACACAGAAACAAGCAGACATGCACACACATAAGCATTCCAAGCATTTCTTTGAAACTACCTCAGAGAGTGTCCCGATTCTCTTACTGTCTGAGCTCGTATTCTCTCTCACACTCAAATATATAAACAACAAGCAGTAAAGTACACACACACACACACACACACACACACACGCGGACAGATACTCACAAAAAAGGTTCACTTTGGATTATTCCTGCATCACTTCACAGCAAGGACAGTGTGAATGTGATTGACAGGCCCTGCTCTTTCAAACACAACAGGACGCTGAAATTTTCAACACCCGGGCATCCCTTGCATAACGCAAATGAGCCGCTGCTGAATGGTTCCGCAGTGACTCAGGTAAGAGCTAGGGAGGCGCTTTGGCTGTCAGAATGCCCTACAGATCTGCTCCGCTCTGATACCCTCGAGCTCAGCAGCACTAGCATCAGTGACCTTATCTTTCATGAGTACCGGTGATGGAGCAAGGTTTCGCAAATGAAACTTGCTCGTATGCAATCTCACTCATAGTATTAATATTAAAAATTTGTATTGTCCGTATTAATCATTGCACACATTACACAAACAGAGAGGACGCTTGCCTATGTGTTTTACTAACGAATAACGCTTGTTCCTAGTCTAAAATGGCCGCTTAAGCGCGGGATTTTATCTGCGCATGTCACAACCTGATCACATGGTGTGACGTCTTTCTTTGCTTGGTGGGAATTTCTGCTTCTGCGCAGTGTGCATTAAAATGGCTGTTCAATGTTCTCACATGCTTAAGCTTGCTCTCGTGTCATTACTAAATTGTCGTTTCTTAACGCAATTAATGCGGGATAGGATTTTATAAATTAAATGGGATTAGAAATAAGATAAGTGGATACAGTGAAACGTTTTATTTGTGATTTTAATATTTCCTTCTTGCACTTTTAGTAATTTGTAATCTTGGGCCTGGGTTGGTGTTAGAAATGGGATCTCTAGTTGTCAAGGGCTTGCACCTTTGTCCAAGTAGGGACCCTTCTTCCTAGTCAGGGTAAGGGTTGTTACACTCGTGAAGTAACCCCTGCTCACCCTCGTGGTAGCTTGGCACGAGCAGTCAGGCTTAATTCAGAGGCAGTGTGTAAAGCATTTGCACAAGACCAACAGTAATACAGTGTAAGCACTACAAACGGACACCACACCAGTTTAGAAAAATAACCAATATTTTATATACTCAAGACAAGACCAATTACGACAAAAATCCACAATACTATACTTTAAAAACGAATGCTTGATACGGTAACTTCTTCTTTGCAGGAATAGCACAAAAGCAAAGTTCGTACGAGTCGGTAGCTCCGTCCGAGCCTACCGTGATGCTGAAAACCACAGAGTCTAACAGTTCCAGCCGACCGCGTCGATACGGGCCAGCAGAGTCATGAACAGACTCGGTTACAGTACCTTTCTCGTGGTGGCTGGTACGGAGTGTACGAGCCGGTCGGCGTTCGTCGCGGTTGCGGTGCAAGACGGAGCGATGCAAGGTGCGGTGTCCCTCGATGCGGTGCAGGCAGCGGCTCGATGAGCGTCGTGCAGACGGAGTCGGTGAGTCCAAGGCGTGCGATGCAGGGTGAGACGATGCTCGATGCGGTGCTGACAGGTTGCGATGCAGGCGACCTAGCCGGAGTGCGGGAGCTGGCGTCGGACAGCGGTGCGAGTCGGAGCGGTGCGTCGCAGACGTGCGAGCGGTGCCCCAAATGCGGTGCGGTCTCGACTCTTGAGCCAGTTGCAGCGACCGCGTCGGTCGGGTCCGGTTGGTTCAGTGAAGCGATGCGATGCGAACTGCGGTGCCCACAGGTCACGGTGCAAGCAGCGGCTCGATGTTGGCGGCGTCGGACGTTGCCCACGGTGAGACCAGGGTTGCGATGTGAAGCGGGGCGATGCGGTCTGCGGTGCAAACAGGTCACCGGCCAGGGATGGATTCGGTTGACGGAGTCGGTTGCAGTTCCCTTCCTCTGTGGCAACTGAAACAGCGTTCCAGAAGCGGTACCCAGAGGCTTGTGAAGTCTTTGTAGTCCCTGAGACTTCTTAACAGGAGGCCAGCTCGGTTTCAGGCCCTTGGAGATACTCAGCACAAGTTTGTAGAAAGTTCAGTCCAGTCCTTTCACTGCCCAAGGCAGAAGCAGCAGCTGCAGGCCAACCCAACAAAGCAACAACACAGCAAAGGGGCAGTACTCCTCCTGGCAGCTCTTCCAGCTCTTCGTCTTGGCAGGTTCCTTGATTCCAGCGAGATCTCAATTCATGGGGTCAGGGCCCCAATATTTATATCCCAAATTCCTTTGTTCTCTGAAGGCAGAGAGGCCTTTGCCTAGTCCAAACCAGTTCTGGAGCACTTTGTTGACAAGTCTCCGTCCCTTCTTTCAGTGAGTAGGACAGGGACATCAGACGCACCACAGGAGGTGGAGACAGCATTGTGGAGGGAAGGCACTGTCCTATTCAGGGCCCAGGTGCGACCCCTCCCACCCATCTACATGTAGATCTTGCTATTCAGCCCTGTGCTGACTCACCCTGTCTCCTGGCATCCCCCAGCCCCTGTCACTCACATTCCAGACAAGGAATACACAACCTCGCAGAGGCAGGCTTGGATGGTTAGACAAGAAAATACCCACTTTCTAAAAGTGGTATTTTCAAACCCAGAATGTTAAAACCAACTTCACTAAAAGATGCATTTTATCATTCTGAGTCCAGGCATACTAAACTCGAATTTCTACCTTGTTCCCGGGGTCAGTTAGGATTATAAGCTGTAATAATCAAAACTGCCTGTTCTGGCCTAGGGGGAACAGGTAGCCTTGCAATAGTGAAAAACGAACTAGGCTGTAATTCACTATCAGGACATGCCGCACACACCCGGGCATGTCCTACCTTTCGCATACACCGCACCCTGCCCACAGGGGTACCTTGGGCCTACCTTAGGGGTGACTAACATGTAGCAAAGGGAAGGTTTAGGGACTTGCAAGTGTGTGCACTTGCCAAGTCGACATGGCAGCCCCAGGCTGCGCACAGGCTCTGCGTTGGCAGGCCCGAGTTACACTTTACGGGCTGTTTGCGTGGGTGGCACAATCCAGTGCTGGAGCCCACCAACAGCATTTGGTCTATAGGCCCTGGCACTCGCAGTGCACTTTACAAGGGACTGACACATAAACCAAATAGGCCAATCATGGAAACACCAATCCATAATACATTTTATACAGGAGCACTTGCACTTTCCCACTGGACCACAGTGAGGAAAGTGCGCAGAATCATTACACCAGCAAAAACAGAGTCAAAACCGGGAGGTCAGAAAGCAAAAAGTCAGGGGAAACACGCCAAAAGATGCCAAGTCTAACACATGTCCCCTCCAGCTGAAAGTAGGGAGAACTACCCAACCCCATTGGAGTTCTCTTCACTAAGGCGGAAGAACCTGGACAGACCATCTGCGTTGGCGTGTTCTGTACTCAGGACGGTGTTCCACCGTAAAGTCCATTCCCTGTAGGGAGATGGACCACCTCAGCAGTTTTGGATTCTCACCCCTCATTTGCATCAACCATCTGAGGGGCCTGTGGTCTGTCTGAACCCGGAAGTGAGTCCCAAACAGGTATGGTCTCAACTTCTTCAGTGCCCAGACCACAGCAAAAGCTTCCCTTTCTATGGCACTCCACCTCTGTTCCCTGGGAAGTAGTCTCCTGCTAAGGAAGACTACAGGCTGATCCAGGCCCTCTTCGTTCAGTTGTGAGAGCACCGCTCCCACACCATGCTCTGAAGCGTCAGTCTGCACGACAAATTCTTTGGAGAAGTCAGGTGCCTTGAGCACGGGCGCCGTGCACATGGCTGCCTTCAGGGCATCAAAAGCTTTCTGGCAGGACTCAGTCCAGATCACTTTCCTGGGCTGCCTCTTAGAGGTCAGCTCTGTTAAGGGGGCAACGATGGTGCCATAGCCCTTAACAAATCTCCTATAGTAGCCGGTGAGACCTAAGAAGGCTCTCACCTCTGTCTGGGTCTTGGGGGTTCCCAAGCCAGAATGGTGTCAATCTTGGGTTGTAGGGCGCCACCTGGCCGCTTCCTACCTGGTGTCCCAAGTACACCACAGAACCCTGCCCGATCTGGCACTTACTGGCCTTGATCGTGAGGCCTGCACCTTGCAGAGCCCTCAACACTTTCTCAAGGTGCTGTAAATGTTCTTCCCAGCTGGAACTGAACACAGCAATGTCATCCAGGTAGGCAGCACTGAAATCCTCCAGCCCAGCCAACACCTGATTGACCAACCTCTGAAAGGTGGCAGGGGCATTCTTCAACCCAAAGGGCATCACCCGGAATTGGTAATGACCTTCTGGGGTTGAGAACGCTGATCTCTCCTTGGCCCCATCGGTTAAGGCAATCTGCCAGTACCCAGACGTTAAATCAAACGTGCTGAGGAACTGGGCAGCTCCCAACCGATCAATGAGCTCATCAGCTCTGGGGATGGGGTGCGCGTCAGTCCTGGTGACGGCATTGAGCCCACGGTAGTCCACACAAAACCGGAGTTCTGGAGTGGCACCGGGCGCCGCAGCCTTTGGGACCAAGACCACTGGGCTGGCCCAAGGACTGTGGGAGGGCTCAATCACCCCTAACGCCAACATCTTAGAGACCTCCTCCTTGATGCTGGCTCTGACCCGGTCAGTCAACCTGTAAATCTTGTGCTTCACAGGATGGCTGTCACCAGTGTCCACGTCATGGGTACACCAGTGAGTAACACCGGGGTCAGAGAGAACAGTGGGGCGAACTGTCCCAACCACTGGCGACAGTCCCCCTGCTGCTCCTGAGTCAGAGTAGGGGAGAGGATCACACCCTCTACTGACCCATCATGCTCCTTGGTAGACAGGAGGTCAGGGAGAGGCTCGCTCTCCTCTTCCACCCCATCATCTGTCGCCAAGAGCATACTCACTTCGGACCTCTCGAAGTGGGGCTTGAGGCGGTTCACGTGAAGGACCCTGAAAGGGTTCCTTGGAGCCTGCAAATCCACCAGGTAGGTGACGTCACTTTTGCGCTCCTTTACCTCATATGGCCCAGTCCACTTGTCCTGCAAGGCACAAGGTGCCACTGGGGCCATTACCCACACTTTTGCCCAGGTTGAAATTCGACCAGAGTGGCGTTCTGGTCATACCATCTCTTCATTTCTTCCTGGCTGGCTTCTAGGTTCGCCTGAGCGAGTTTCCTGAAGCGGGCAGTTTGGTTTCTAAAGGCCAGCATGTAGCTAAATACATCCTGGGGAGTTTTCCTGGGAGCCGCCTCCCAGCCTTCCTTTACCAAACTCAGAGGTCCTCTGACAGGGTGGCCATACAGGAGCTCAAAGGGGCTGTACCCAAGAGACTTCTGAGGCACCTCCCTGTATGCAAAGAGTAGGCATGGCAAGAGGACGTCCCACTTACGCCTCATGGGTTCTGTTAGACCCTTGATCATGCCTTTCAAGGTCTGGTTGAATCTCTCCACCAGACCGTTTCCTTGTGGGTGGTAAGGAGTGGTGAACTTGTAGGTTACACCACACTCCTTCCACAGGGATGTCATATACTTCGATATGAAATTGGTCCCCCTATCGGAAACCACCTCTCTGGGGAATCCCACACGGGAAAAGATCCCCATTAACGCCCGGCCCACCACTGGCGCCGTCGTTGTCCTGAGAGGGATTGCCTCCGGGTACCGGGTGGCATGGTCCACCAAGACCAGGATGTACCTGTTGCCCATGGCTGTCTTGGGATCCAGTGGCCCCACAATATCCATCCCTACCCTTTCAAAGGGTGTACCAACAACAGGAAAAGGTTGGAGAGGAGCTTTGACCTTCCTCCCACTCTTACCACTTGCCTGGCAAGTTTGGCAAGACCTACAGTGTGCATCTGACTGCCTTCGCATTTGGGGCCAAAGAAGTGGGTGACAAGCCTGTCAAAGGTCTTGTCCTGCCCCAAATGTCCTGCCAAAGGCACGTCATGAGCCAGACCCAGTAGGAAGGTCCTGAAGCGCTGGGGTACCACCAGCACACGGGCTGACCCAGGCTCAGCAACCTTAGGCTCACTGTATAGGAGACCACTCTCCCAGTAGATCAGATGTGACCCGGACTGATTACCAGCTGCCTGGTCTGCAGCCTGCCGCCGCAGACCGTCCAGAGTAGGGCACTCGTTCTGCTCCCTGCAGAACTCCTCCCTGGTGGGACCCCCTTCTTGCTGCCAATGGGTCAGCTCAGAGATGTCTCCCAGTTCGGCTACCTGCTCCCCTGTAGGCACCGGGGCGTCCCCTCGAGGTCCGCCTCCTCCCGGTCCGTGGGAACTTCGGGGTCCGGTTTCCCGCGCCCCCTGCCCTTTCTCTTGGCAGGGACTTGGGCCACTGTTTCAGGCTCCAAGTCCTCTTGATCACCCTTTCTGGCTGCCATTGACCGAGTAGACACGCATGCCCACTCTGGCAACCCAAGCATCTCCAAGTGAGACCTGAGCTCAACCTCCTTCCATGAGGACTGCTCCAGGTCGTTTCCTAGCAGACAATCTACAGGCATGGTAGGGCTCACAACCACCCTCAAGGGACCTGAGACCCCCCCATTCAAAGGGAACCTGCGCCACCATACACTGGCGCTCAGAGTTGTCGACAGCAACTACTTGGTGGAATGCTCCTGGGAATACTTGCTTCTCAGACACCAGGTGACACCGGACTGAGGTCACACTGGCTCCAGTATCTCTGAGAGCCTCTACCCTGTTCCCATTAATGGTCACCCAGGTGCTATATTTCTTTGTGTTAGGGGCACCTGGTTTCCTGGGACCATCTCACTGTCCCCTAGTGAGACAAGGGTCATTTCTGCGGGATCCCCACCCTCCTGTGGGCACCCCTCCTCCCCAAGCGCTACACTAGCCAACACTTTGGACTGTCCACCAGTGGGCGGCTGTGTCCCCTTCGGGCACTTGGGGTCCCCCTTAAAGTGACCTACCTGGTCACATGCATAACACTTGCGGGGGCCTGTCTCAACAGGCTTCCCTGTAGAGACCCCTTTCTTCTTATCACCGGGGGCTGGGAACCTTTACCCTGGGTACTAGTTTGGGGCCCTTTAGAGAACTCCTGTGCTTTACCCTTGTCCCCCCCACCTTTCTGCTGGGGACCCTGCCCACCTTTGGCTGAGTCTCCCCAAACGCTTTCTTGTGGACCCTGGTACTCACCCAGCGGTCCGCTTCCATAGCAAGCTTCCTGGGGTCAGTTAGCTTACTATCAACTAGGTGCTGGCGCAGATCTGCAAAACATAGACTAGACAAGTGCTCCCATGCAATCAAGTTGTAGAGCCCCTGAAAATCTGTTACACTACTGCCCTTCACCCAACCATCCAGAGACCTGCAGAACACATCCACACATTCCAACCAAGTGTTGACATCAGACTTCTTACTGGACCTGAACTGATCCCTGTACTTTTCAGGAGTAAGACCATACTTCGTGAGAAGGGCATCCTTCATGTCAGCATAGGTGAGGTGATACCCCTTACCCAAAGCTATCAGAGCATCCCTTGCTTCTTCCGGGAAAAGTGGCCACAATCCTGCTCCCCAATTCTCCTCAGGGACCCCATTCATGTGTATGGCTGCCTCATAACCCTGAAACCACCTTTGTATGTCATCCCCCTTCTTGAACTCCTTGCCTACGTTCTTGGGAATGTGCACAATCCGGTCTGCTTTTCTGGACGAATTGCTGCCACCCTCTGAGCCTGACTTACTCCTAAGTTCTAGCTCCTTCAGTTCTCTCTCATGCTCTAAGAGCATCTTCCTCTCCTCTATGGCCAATCTCTTCTCCTCCCGCTCACTCTCCAGCCTGAGCTTCTGCAGCTCAAACTGCCTTGCCTCCCGCCTGTCCTCCAGCTCCTCTGGGGACAGACTGCTGCTGCCTGACCTGGCGGGTTCCCCCTACCCAAAAGCACATCCACCCTGGAAATAGGCTCCTCCACCTCCTCACTGAGATCACCAGGCTGCCCATTGGCATGTCTGGCTGCTACTCAGGCCCTCAGTGCCTTCTGTAGCTCCTCCTTCCTTGTGAGGCCTTTAATTTGGACTTTCAGGTTTTTACAAATCGCTCGTAACTCCTTTACGGCGTAGGATTCCAACCTGTCCTCCTCAAAGATAACTTCCAGAGATGCAACGGATGATGCAATTGATTCAGGCATGACAAAAGTCGTGAGTTGAAAACTGGCAAGATCAAAAATAGGCCAAAAGAAAAAGAACCAGTATGTGGTACGTAATGGTCTGCGATTTGTAGTAGTGCACACCAATCACTGTAAGTCAAGTGCAAACACAAGTCCTATCCTCACCGCTGACAACCAATGTTAGAAATGGGATCTCTAGTTGGCAAGGGCTTGCACCTTTGTCCAAGTAGGGACCCTTCTTCCTAGTCAGGGTAAGGGTTGTTACACTCGTGAAGTAACCCCTGCTCACCCTCGTGGTAGCTTGGCACGAGCAGTCAGGCTTAATTCAGAGGCAGTGTGTAAAGCATTTGCACATGACCAACAGTAATACAGTGTAAGCACTACAAACGGACACCACACCAGTTTAGAAAAATAACCAATATTTTATATACTCAAGACAAGACCAATTACGACAAAAATCCACAATACTATACTTTAAAAACGAATGCTTGATACGGTAACTTCTTCTTTGCAGGAATAGCACAAAAGCAAAGTTCGTACGAGTCGGTAGCTCCGTCCGAGCCTACCGTGATGCTGAAAACCACAGAGTCTAACAGTTCCAGCCGACCGCGTCGATACGGGCCAGCAGAGTCATGAACAGACTCGGTTACAGTAGCTTTCTCGTGGTGGCTGGTACGGAGTGTACGAGCCGGTCGGCGTTCGTCGCGGTTGCGGTGCAAGACGGAGTGATGCAAGGTGCGGTGTCCCTCGATGTGGTGCAGGCAGCGGCTCGATGAGCGTCGTGCAGACGGAGTCGGTGAGTCCAAGGCGTGCGATGCAGGGTGAGACGATGCTCGATGCGGTGCTGACAGGTTGCGATGCAGGCGACCTAGCCGGAGTGCGGGAGCTGGCGTCGGACAGCGGTGCGAGTCGGAGCGGTGCGTCGCAGACGTGCGAGCGGTGCCCCAAATGCGGTGCGGTCTCGACTCTTGAGCCAGTTGCAGCGACCGCGTCGGTCGGGTCCGGTTGGTTCAGTGAAGCGATGCGATGCGAACTGCGGTGCCCACAGGTCACGGTGCAAGCAGCGGCTCGATGTTGGCGGCGTCGGACGTCGCCACGGTGAGACCAGGGTTGCGATGTGAAGCGGGGCGATGCGGTCTGCGGTGCAAACAGGTCACCGGCCAGGGATGGATTCGGTTGACGGAGTCGGTTGCGGTTCCCTTCCTCTGTGGCAACTGAAACAGCGTTCCAGAAGCGGTACCCAGAGGCTTGTGAAGTCTTTGTAGTCCCTGAGACTTCTTAACAGGAGGCCAGCTCGGTTTCAGGCCCTTGGAGATACTCAGCACAAGTTTGTAGAAAGTTCAGTCCAGTCCTTTCACTGCCCAAGGCAGAAGCAGCAGCTGCAGGCCAACCCAACAAAGCAACAACACAGCAAAGGGGCAGTACTCCTCCTGGCAGCTCTTCCAGCTCTTCGTCTTGGCAGGTTCCTTGATTCCAGCGAGATCTCAATTCATGGGGTCAGGGCCCCAATATTTATATCCCAAATTCCTTTGTTCTCTGAAGGCAGAGAGGCCTTTGCCTAGTCCAAACCAGTTCTGGAGCACTTTGTTGACAAGTCTCCGTCCCTTCTTTCAGTGAGTAGGCCAGGGACATCAGACGCACCACAGGAGGTGGAGCCAGCATTGTGGAGGGAAGGCACTGTCCTATTCAGGGCCCAGGTGCGACCCCTCCCACCCATCTACATGTAGATCTTGCTATTCAGCCCTGTGCTGACTCACCCTGTCTCCTGGCATCCCCCAGCCCCTGTCACTCACATTCCAGACAAGGAATGCACAACCTCGCAGAGGCAGGCTTGGATGGTTAGACAAGAAAATACCCACTTTCTAAAAGTGGTATTTTCAAACCCAGAATGTTAAAACCAACTTCACTAAAAGATGCATTTTATCATTCTGAGTCCAGGCATACTAAACTCGAATTTCTACCATGTTCCCGGGGTCAGTTAGGATTATAAGCTGTAATAATCAAAACTGCCCGTTCTGGCCTAGGGGGAACAGGTAGCCTTGCAATAGTGAAAAACGAACTAGGCTGTAATTCACTATCAGGACATGCCGCACACACCCGGGCATGTCCTACCTTTCGCATACACCGCACCCTGCCCACAGGGGTACCTTGGGCCTACCTTAGGGGTGACTAACATGTAGCAAAGGGAAGGTTTATGGACTTGCAAGTGTGTGCACTTGCCAAGTCGACATGGCAGCCCCAGGCTGCGCACAGGCTCTGCGTTGGCAGGCCCGAGTTACACTTTACGGGCTGTTTGCGTGGGTGGCACAATCCAGTGCTGCAGCCCACCAACAGCATTTGGTCTATAGGCCCTGGCACTCGCAGTGCACTTTACAAGGGACTGACACATAAACCAAATAGGCCAATCATGGAAACACCAATCCATAATACATTTTATACAGGATCACTTGCACTTTCCCACTGAACCGCAGTGAGGAAAGTGCGCAGAATCATTACACCAGCAAAAACAGAGTCAAAACCGGGAGGTCAGAAAGCAAAAAGTCAGGGGAAACACGCCAAAAGATGCCAAGTCTAACAGTTGGTGACTTGAAACTCGAGAAGCAGAAGGTTCTGCGCATGTGTCCTGAATGACTGCCAAGATGAAGTCAACTTGGACGTCTCACAAGGCCGTGACCTGATGGCCAAAGATGTTAACTACTGCATTTCCTGTCGCACATAGATACATTGTCTATGAAAATTGGTGTACATTTGTCATGAGACGGGTGGGAAATAAAGCAAATGTATTAATTTGAAGGGTGGGAACGCAAATACAATAGGCTACACAATTTAAGCCAAATTTGTCGTAGTGCGAGAATCCACCTCCGGTCCCTGTCCAATCAGAAGTAGTGGTCCCATATTTTAGCAACATTAAGGGGAGGTACATGGGTGTAGAAGGGTATAATAGAATATAGCATTAGTAATTAGCTAGCACAGACTCTCAGAACATACAGAAGAGCTCCAGGCTGCCCAGCTGATCGGTTGCTGACTGAATCCCTATCCGGAAGAGGTCCTGAGGAGGGGGCGGCGGAGTCCATTAGACGGGAGAATCAAGGAGAATTCGAGTGCCAGAGAGGGGAACAGCGCAGGCGTCGTTGTAGAGAGGTCACCAGTCCTGTCCTGATCCTGAAGAAGGTCCTTGCTTTTCATCCTTCCAGGGTCCTATTCTTTCAAACTCCTTGGCTAAGGGTTTGGTTCTCGCACTTAGGTAAATATATGCAACCTTTAGTTGCGCTGCTGTCGCTATCTTCTCTTTTCCTTAAACACCGTCATTTATTAGCAATAATTATTCTTTGCTTTCACATGGGTATTCTGATCAAATACCGTGTCTTTTTCTGTATTTTACTCTGCTAAAACTTTAGATAAACATTTTAAAACTTCCTGACTCAGTGGTTATTTCAGGATTATGTGCTATAGTGAATGTCACTCATTTTAAATTTCCCAATTAGCAAGGGATCCATTGGTAAGTTATTACTCTTCAATCAGAAGGTAATTGGTAGCAGGGATTTTTGATACAAGAGTATATCTGACACCCAGCGTAAGTATTAGCATAGTATGAATGTGTGGGCCCAAGTGAGTATATGGTGTGTGCATGCAGTTTGCTAATATCGCGCTGGATCACCGGTACTCTCCTTGGCAGTGAAAAAGTGTTGGTACTCAGGGGCATATTCACAAGGACTTATCGCCGAGTTATCAGCACTTTAGCGCAGCAAAAGTGGAGATAGATTTATCGCCCCATTCACAGGCGGGTGCAAACTGCAGACATCGCCAGTATTCCCACGATAACTGCCGCAAAATTTAACTCCACGGGTGACACCACCAACTAACCCTAATGAGATGCAGAGTAGGTGTTCCCGTGCAAAAACTCACGAAAACACCACTACACACTTTCACAACGAACTGCCAGATCTGCGATGCGAACCAAAAACAGGCGATAAGCCGCGGTGGCAGCAGGGATTTAACACCTGCCTTCTGCTGGTGTTAAGCAGGACGACTACCTGCAGTATCAAAGGGAGCCCAGCCCAGAGCCACATCTGAAGACCCACAGATGCCATGGAGCCAATGACCATGCAGCTCGGAGACCCAAGAGGGCCACAACAACCCCCCCCCCCCCGGACCACCCCCCACAGACAAACACATACCGTGCACGACACAAGAGCCACGAAAAGCGCATGATGTCGCACAATGACAACAAGAAACACACGTGTTGTCAGAAAAACGAGAAACAGTCACTCATCATTGAAGTAACAACCAAAAACTTTATTGAAATACAACACAAAACACCAATGCGGAAGACTCCTGTCGGGTCCATCCGGGACAATCTTGATGTCACAGCCTGGAAAATAAAGCACAAAATCAGAATGTGTGTCATGCGCACATCAAAGGAGCGAGACACAGAGAAAGAGAGAAGGAAAGAAAGGCAGAGAGAGAACGAGAAAGAAAGAAAGGGAGAGGGAGAAGGAGAAGGAGAGAGAGAAAGGAAGAGAGGGAGAGAGAGAGAGAGAGGGGGAAGGAAGGAAAGGAAGGCAGAGAGAGAGAGAAGGAAAGGAAGGCAGAGAGAGAGAGAGAGAAGGAAAGGAAGGGAGAGAGAGAGAGAGAAAAGGAAAGGAAGACAGAGAGAGAGAGAAGGAAAGGAAGGCAGAGAGAGAGAGAGAGAGAGAGAGAAGGAAAGGAAGGGAAAGAGAGAGAGAGAGAAGGAAAGGAAGGCAGAGAGAGAGAGAGAAGGAAAGGAAGGGAGAGAGAGAGAGAGAGAGGGAGGGACACTGCCGCCCCGCGCACCCAGGCACCACTGCTCACCTGCTGCCACCGGTGTGTCTCCAACCACTTGCTGGTATACACTGCAAGCCACCAGGTCTGCAATCTGTAATCGAGGCCAGAGTCAATCATGGTAAAGTCCATCTCACTGCACACGGCAACAACGCCTGTTCGCCCCTGCGCACACATGCAGCTGCACCCTAGCCCCTCCCGCCGGCCAGCGCTGGCTGTCCGCCCTTGCGCACCCAGGCCCCACTGCTCACCTGCCGCCAACGGTGTGTCCCCCCCGTGGGCACACCACGTGCCCATGCAAGCTCCAGGCCCCGGTCCCGCGACCATGGCATGCCCCACATCATGCGGACCTGCACCGCGGCCCAGCAGGTCCCACACATGACGCTGAGTTCTGAGGCATCAATGGCAGAGACCACATCAGTGCACACGTCATCATCGCAGGCTGCACACCCGCTCAGCAATTTCGGTGCACCTAACCCTGTGCAACCCCAGTCAGCGCCACGTGGTGGTAGGCCCGTGACGGCCGCATGGCTTTGGGTGCCACTAACCCTGTGCAACCCCAGTCAGCGCCACGTGGTGGTAGGCCCGTGACGGCCACATGGCTTCGGGTGCCACTAACCCTGTGCAACCCCAGTCTGCGCCACGTGGTGGTAGGCCCGTGACGGCTGCATGGCTTCGGGTGCCACTAACCCTGTGCGCAACAACTCATGGGCCCTTTATGATTGAGAATTGTGGAACGTCCGTCATCCAGTCACCTCCGGCAGTGGGAAATGTGATGTTGTCGGCCCCTTATATTGGCGGGGTCACATGGCCTGTGACGCCTGTGCCGGATGGGTGTGGTGTGTGTGCAAACCTGCCCTCAGGGAGTGGCCGTGACATGCTGGCAACTAGACCAGTGACCTGCAGACCACTAGCGTGTAAACCTGCGACATGTAGCTATGTGGCCCCCCCCCCCCCTCGGAGCGTAAGCGGAATGGTCTGGCCTGGCGGACGCCGGACCAGCGCAGGGCTTGCAACAATGACTCGGGGGCTCTGGGCGTGGTTCAGTCCATGTCCGGACAAGGAAGTGACTGATGCGTGTGTCCCTGTTGTAGTGTCCACGGCACCCGGAACGCAATCGGCAGTGTAGCACACTGTGACTGGAATCCCACTAGATGAGCATCATTGACGTTAGGGGGAATCACTGGCCATACATTCATCCACACATTCATACTTGAATGATGAAAGACATGACACAGCAGTGCGTTTCTGAATGTTTAATGCACATCCAGTGGAGTTTTGCAGCTGGAGCAGTACAGGGCCATGCCAACCCCACTTCACAATATGGGCCTGTGGAGGGCCAGCCAGAGTCCATCAGGGAATGACAAGTACAGCCAAAGAGTAAGAGTACAGTCCGCAGTCTGGTCGCCGTGTCATTGGTCACCAAACAGGATATGGCAGTCCATGTCGCGGTCCAAGGTGAGTGCAGCAGAGTGTATCCGGGGTCAGTGGAAGGTCATGGAGCCATGTGCGGCACCAAGCAGCAACAGGCCAGGTGGCGGAAATGAATGCTAGTGCCTCCTTCTGATCTCAATCCCAACCACGTCCTCGTCCTCGGATGTGTGCTCTGCCTCACCTGTGGGTGGTGCAGTTCCGAATGCAGCACTGTGTGCCACTGACACATATGGGCTGGAGGTGGATTGTCGGCCGCACTGTGTGGCAGTGACACATCAGGTGCCGGAGTGGAAATGTCTGCCGCACTGTGAGGCACTGACACACCAGGGAGCAGAGATGTGGATGCTGTAGGAGCAGCAGCATTCATCTGCGCCACGCCTTGTGGCAGCAATGCCATGATGAGGATCTGCAGGGCATGGTAGATCCCAGCTACATTTTGCTGATGTGCAGCGGTGGCTGCCAACCTTTCCGCCTCCATCCGCACCATGTCCTCCATGAGCCTCCGCATGTGTGCCAGCTCACGGCTGAGATCGCCGGAGCCACTCTGAGCGGACAGGTGTTCTTGGCTCCGAGTCATGACTCCAGCGATGTCAGCCAGGGCTCGTTGGAGACCATGTAGCGGCCTGTGGGTGTCCGTTAGGGACTAGAGGTGGTCCCTAATGGGACTTAGACACCCATGGATGGCATCAAGTTTGATAGCCATGAGGTCGAACCCCACCCGCACCTGCTCAGCCATCTCCCTCTGGCCCTCCAACACACGGCGTTGGAAGGCCATGTGTTGTTCGTGGGGGTCCTGGGAGACAGCCGGGGTTGTGGGTGCCTCCTGCTGGGTGGTTTGTGGAGTGGGTGGGGTATCCTCGATGCAGCTGGGCTGCCCTGATTCTGGAGGTGAGTTGCGGATGATGTCAATGATGTCTTGGAGGGCTTGGGTGTCGATGCTGGGGGTGTCCTCCTCGTCATCAGTGAAGAGTGGCTGGGACTGCTCTGCAGGAGGTGTTGACGGTGCCTCTGCAATGTGAAGAGGAGATGCTGTATTACAATGTGTCCACATGTATGTAGCCGCATGGTACATGTTCACATTCAGACAGCATGGCAATGTACATTGTGACAGTTTGTAGATCAGGGCCATGATCCAGAGTCATTGTTGGTGTGCACTGTGCTCTGCTCGATTGTGCATGTGTGCCAATGTGGCCATCTCCCCCCGTCCCCCCGGTACCTGGTGGTTACTCACCCTGTTGCTGTTGTGTTGTGTCATGTCGAGCAGTGTCCGCTCCCCCAACTCCTGCCACGGTCTCCACGCTGATGACTGTTGACACCAGCTCCTCCATGTCATCCAGCTCCAGCTGTGGCGCTGGACTCCCACCTCCAGTCTGCATTGCTGCCTTCTGGTTCCCTGCGAGTTTCTCCTTGGTTTTGCGCTTGATGTCAATCCATCGCCTCTTGACCTCGTCCACTGACCTCCTGTGCTCTCCGACGGCATTCACCTTGTCCACGATGGACCGCCATATTCCATTTTTGGTGCTCAATGACACGTTGGAGGTGACGAACAGTTCTTGATGGTGTTCCATCACCTCTGTGACCAGGATCCTATTCTCCTGCGGACCGAATCGCCTCTTCCTCTTCTTCTTGTTCTTGCCCTTCCCTGTCCCCGAGGTCCCAGGCTGGTCGTCCGGGGTGCTTGTGGGGTTCCGCTCGTCCTCTGCGCCTGCTCCGGCTGCCTCCATGGTGCTTCGGTGTTGGTTATTTTGTGTCTGTGGGTTTCTTCTACTTTTGTAGTGATTTTCCCGCCTGCCGTGTGTGTATTGCAGGCCTGGCACTGCTTATCGCTGATTTCCTCATCGCGGTTTGACCCATCGCATGTTTTTTCGCGTTGGGGTTTGTGTTTTTATCGCCGTTGCGGTGGTTGTATTGCGGACATTGGCCGCGTTTTCTGGAAACTATCGCAAGGTACCACCGTGTTGGGGGGCGTGGCCTGACAGCATGGCCGGCTAGACGTGTTTTCTGCGCCGCTCCTGCCCCAACACCGTAAATCCTAAAGAATCCTGGCACTATGGTGACTCTCCTAGTGCAGAACAATAGCGGAACCCTCCCCTGACCCCAAGGATCCCAGTGAACTGCGGGGAAATTGGCCCGCGATTGCAGATCGCTGATACGGACGGCGGCCGATTTGGAGGAATCCCGGTCGTCATAAAGGCGGCCGTCGAGCTGTTTTCGGAGGTGACCGCAGGCGGGCAGTGGTGAGGCCCCTGGGCCGCGGTGAGTCCGGCCGCAAGCTCTGGATAAATTCTACGGCCCCAGGAGGGGGAAAAGCAGAGGGAACGTACCGCTGTATGCGGCCGGCTGGCTGGGCTCCGACGACCGGGAGCGGAATCTACGCGAGACCGCGGCGGTGCGGCCTACAGGTGTTCCGACCGGAGAGGCCTGGACGCGGCGCGGGAGCCGCCCGGGGCCCCGGTGAGTCCTGAGTCAGACGCGGGGGCAGTCTAGCCGCCAAGGAGTCAGCAACAATCGCCCAGTAGCTGGAAGGCTCCCCCTACGAAACCGAAGCCGGAGGCTGGGAGATTAGGCCTCAGTGTGACCGGCGAGGTGAGAAGCGGCCTACCGACACTCCGGCTGGCAGGGCTGAACCGGGCCACGAAGACAGCTTAGGGGCGGTGTCTGGGGCTGCAGTTCAATAGAGGCGGTAAAGAGCACCCCCCCTGCGGCCAACGAGCCACGGCAAGGAAGTGGGCCTGGGGAGCGGTGTGGCGAACTGGGGGCAGGTGGTGCCAGAGAACTGCCCCGGCCAACGGAAGGGGAGGCCTGCCTGATATAGTCGACACACAGGCCACAGGGTGAACGGCCTGAGATACTCATTTGGCCCGGACGGAGGGGGCCACCAGACAGCACACTAGGACGGCCAGACTGACTATGGGGAAGGACCGACCCCTAAGAGGTGCCCAAGCCAATAAAATTATGCAATATACGGTCCCGGGGCCGATGGCGGCGGACCGCCTTGGAACAGATACGGAGCGGGGGGCCCACCCCGACGCGGCAGCCCGCGACAAGGCCGACATCTTCGCAGCGATTCGTGATTCCAGGGTGGCGTTAGAAACTAAAATGGACGGTATGGCCATGGACATTAACCATCTGCGCCTGGATCTCCGGAAGGTGGCAGACAGGGTGACCACCACGGAAGGGGACCTGAATACTGTACAGACGGAGGTCAGCCAACTGCGGGAGACGGTGGCGGCGCTCCAGGACCATACGGCCCAGCTGGAAGAAAGGGCGGAAGATGCTGAAGGGCGGTCCAGAAGGAATAATCTCCGCTTTTTGGGATTTCCAGAAAAGGCGGAGGGGCTGGCGACGGACCTATTTCTGGAAGATTGGATTGGCACATCGTTCCGGAGCCTTAGGCTCTCCAACCTGTTTGCAGTGGAAAGGGCGCATAGATCTCTTGGGCCGCCGCCGAGGCGGGAGCCCCGCCCAGAGCCTTGATTGCCCGACTGTTCAATTTTAGGGACCGGGACATGATCCTGCAACATATCCGCACCAATGGCCCACCTAAATTTGAGAACCAAGACATCCATATATACCCAGACTATACCAAAAAGGTGCAGGAACTGCGGAATGACTTCTTGAGCGTCAAACGGCGGATGCGGAGCCACGACATCAAGTAAAGCCTACTGTTCCCGGCCCGGCTCCGAGTACAACATGCCGACAAGGTGTACTTCTTTGGTAACTCAGTAGAGGCAGCTGAACGGATGGACGCGTTGGGCTTGGCCGGCCATGACCAAAACCAGGGCTGGCGGGAGCAGAGACACCGGAGTAATCGACAGCGGACCCAGCAACGTCGAGAAGAGAGGCAGCACCAACGAGACCGAGATTTGGCGAATGGAGGACGTATCGTGGTGGGACCAGATGGCACTCTCCTGGCAGATCGGGAGGCGATCCCAACGCAGAACCAGTATTCTCCGCTCTGTTTGGTACAGGAAACAGAATCGGAGGCGGGCAGCGCCGCCGGCCCGGTTGTAGAGGGCTCCGGTAATGAGTGAGTGATGGACCTAGCACTAAGACCGGGAGGTTCTGGGACACAGACACTGTGAGTACCTGTTTTGGCCCGTGGGGCGCTTGACTTTCTCGAGAGACTCTTGTGCGAGGACACGGCGCCCAGTGACATTGAGGGGGGGGGAGGTTTTTGATAAAATTGATAAAAATTGGAGGAGGGTACACTATTTTGCCTATCTGTTGTTTAGACTTGCCGGCTGTAGAGTGCCGAGGTGGCCTGGCTAGACCTTTGGTCGGGCGGGGCTGCACGGTGCCAGTCAGTCGGCTGATTTACAGAGTTTAGGAAGGGGGATTGCGGAGTGGGGAGAGCACGCCCACTTGTAATTGTTATTTTAAGTTGAGGGGGTGCTCTAAGGGGTGGGTGGAGCTTTGGGGCGGGGTTCAGAGTCCTCGGACCCGGACCGGGTTACGGGAATGAAGGGCTACCGCCTGTGGGTGGAGGGAGTTGGGGTTTCGCGTTATGGGGTTGTTTGGGGTGCTGCCGGGTCTGTTCTAGGTCACAATACAAGAGATCGAAGTAGTCTACCCTTAGAGGGGCCACGCTATATTTCTCCTGGGGGGCCCCACATAATAGTCGGGGGCAGCGATGCCAACAACAGTTCACTTATGCCAGGTGATTCACAGACATACAAATTGATCACATGGAATGTTCGTGGGCTCAACAATGTGGTCAAGCGAATCCGGGTAGCATCCTACCTCAGACGGTATGGAGTAAGCATAGCCCTGCTCCAGGAGACGCACTTGTGGGGAGATTGTCTTAAATATGTTCAACGCCGATGGAGGGGTCAGTTTTTCGCAACATCCTACTCGGGGTTTGCTAGGGGAGCGTTGGTCTGGGTGGCACCGGGGGTCCCCTTTAAGGCTTTACACACTATACGGGATCCTGAAGGGAGATTTGTGATGGTGGAGGGGACACTGGATGGCCGCAGCATATGCCTGGTAAACGTATATGCCCCGAATACTGACGACGGGGGTTTTTTGAGCCGAGTGATGGGGCAACTCGATCTCGACCCGGACACAGAACTGATTGTGGCGGGAGACTTTAACTGCGCCCTTGATGGGGAGCTCGACAGGCACCCCCCAAAGCTGGATGCCAAACCTAGAGTCAGGGAAGCGATGGGCCAGATGCTTCACAATCATGGCCTGTTGGATATATGGCGACACCATAATCCTGGTCGTCGAGTGTACTCGTGCCACACACCTGCTGCCAATACCCATAGTAGGCTTGATTACTTTTTCATTCAAAAGGCGGCGGTGCATCGGATAATGGAGATGCTATATCTGGCCCGCTATCTGTCTGACCATTCCCCGTTATTAATTACCTACTCGCTGGACCGACCGAGATCTAAAGTACCGCTTTGGAGGCTTAACATCGAAGCTTTCGGTGATCCGATCTATAAAGGCGCTATAGCGAAAGGGTTGGATGATTATTTGGAACTCAACTGGGGTTCAGCCGGCACCAGGGCGACTGAATGGACGGCGATGAAGGTGGTAATACGGGGGATCTGCATGTCCACAGAGGTGGGGGTTAAAAGAGTGCTGGAGCGCGATCTGCGTCGGCAGGAGGAGCGCTTGGCGACATTGGAGAAATAAATGCCCACGAACGGTGGGAGGTCAACTGAATGGGCCACCGTGCGACGACAGATAGGGGACATATGGGACTCGCTAGGCAGATTTAATAGAACGGAAAGTAGACGTCGCTGGTATACAGAAGGAGATAAGGCGGGGCGGCTATTGGCGCGCCTGATCAGGACGGAGACTCAGCCCCACCCGATTATGGCCCTCAAAAACGACTCAGGACAGGTGGTATATACTCAACATGCGATCAATAACGTATTCCTGACCCATCTACGTAAAATATACTCCAAGCCCCAATCTCCAGAGACCCTCGTGGTTATGGAGACCTATCTTGCAGGGGTGGACCTACCTAGCATAGACACAGACAGTCAGGAGGCCCTAGGAGGCCCCTTTAGTGGGGAAGAAATTCGGGCGGCGATCGCCCTCCTGAAGACTGCGAAGTCTCCTGGGTTGGACGGTATAACCGCCGAACTCTATAAAGAGAGCGGTGGAGTCCTGGTCCCCAGGCTATTAGATATCCTGGGCGAGGCCGAGGAACGCGGTATGCTCCCAGATTCCATGCGGGAAGCGCTGATTGTGATGATCCCCAAACCAGGGAAGGATCCCCTCCTCCCCGGCTCATATCGGCCCATCTCAATGTTGAACGTAGACCTTAAAATTATCAGTCAGGTGTTGGCGTGTCGGCTCCTCCCCTATCTCCGGCGGCTGGTCCATGAGGACCAATCCGGGTTTATACCGGGCCGGAATACGTTGCGTAATATCCGCCGCCTCGCGCATGTTATGCACTCATTAGAGGGACGGGCCCAACAGAGCGCCTTGGTGTTCCTAGATGTCGAACAAGCGTTCGACTCGGTCGGTTGGGACTACCTATGGCGGGTACTTTTAAAAATGGGTCTGGGGGAGGGGTTTGTAAAGTGGATTAAATTACTCTATACTCGTCCAACGGCAAGAGTTCGCACGGGGCGATACGTGTCAGAGGCGATCTCTATAGGGAGGGGGACGCGGCAGGGTTGTCCGCTCTCCCCCTTGCTGTTTGCCCTGGCAATGGAGCCATTGGCTTGCCATCTGCGTGAGGTGCTCAGAGGACGGGGCATACAGGTAGGGGGTTCGGAACATGTTGTATCGTTATACGCCGATGATGCACTAATATACCTGAGACAGCCGACCCGGTCATTGCCAACACTGATGACTGCGCTGGCGCAGTTTGCTGCTGCCTCCGGACTTTCCATCAACAAGTCAAAATCGCAACTGTATGCGATTGGCCCGGAGTGCAACTGGGAGGGGTCACAACACCCAGTAATGGAGCTTCCATGGGCAGGGGACGTTATCCGCTATCTGGGGATATGGATTGGTAGGAATGAGGCAGTTTTTTACCAGCACAATATGGGGAGGATAATCAGGGGTCTTCAGGGCAGTATTGCCTTTTGGAACACGCTTAAACTCTCCCTAATGGGGAAGATTGCCTTAATTAAGATGGTGGTCTTACCTCGCTGCCTCTATACCATGCAAGGCTCCTTCTTTGAACTTCCACACCGGGTATTTAAGGAGCTGGATGCCCTGCTGGTCCTGTTGTTATGGAATGGGAAGAGATGTAGGGTAAGTCTAGAGGTCATGAAACGTAGATGGGGCAAAGGGGGTTTAGAGATCCCCGATCTCGAACTATATTATTTTGCATCCCAATTGCAACATGCCATAGCCTGGTTGGATACGGATCCCTCTTGGGAGAGGTCCCTGCTGGCAGGTACATACGGGGACCGACAGCTAGGAGCGCTTCTGTGGCGGGCTGGGGGACACAGGGAACAAGGTCCTTCATTGGTGCGGCTTGGGGCAGCAATATGGAATCGGGTGATACGCAGAGTGATCCGGGAACGGCCGTTTGCCCCGGAGGCGGACTTTTGGCTGATGCCGCCCTTTGCGCAAATAGACCAGGTAATGTCCACGGAGGCCTGGAAGACTGGGGGCTGCCTAATGTTGTCTGACCTTTACCCGGACAATAAATTTATCACCTACCGGGAGGCGGTGACCACCTTTGAGCTGGGAGCAGGGCAGTTTCTGCAATACGCTAAAATAGCGGCAACGGCGTGACAATTATGGCCCACGTTCCCCGAGGCTCCGGGGCAGTCCCAAACCCTGGTTACTATGATCACCATGGCTGGGGGGAGGAGGCTTGTTACTCACCTCTATAGGGCGCTCAGAGATGATAAACAGATTGGCCCCCTCAAAATAGAAGAAAAATGGCAGCAGGTGCGTCCGCAGGAGGTCACAGCACCAGAATGGGAAAAAATACACGAGAGTGTGCGGAAGGTGTCGGTGAGCAACCGCTTCAAACAAATTCAGTACAATATAATACATATGACCTACCTCTCACCTCGGAGGCTTCAGGCCATTGATGGTTCCAGGGATTCACGCTGCCCTCGATGTCGCTCTGATCAGGCAGACTTTCTGCACATGGTATGGATCTGCCCAACGATCCAGACATACTGGGTGGCGGTCCTCGAGGTTCTGACTAGGATAACAGGGTGGACAATAGCCCTGGATCCAAGGGCTTGCCTCCTGGGCTTGATACCTCGGGATCATAAACGGAAGACAAGTAGGCGGTTCCTGGTCTTGGGCCTGGTTATAGCCCAACGGCGTATAGCGATTCATTGGTTAACCCAGCAGGGACCGCTATTGGCGAAGTGGAGGACAGATCTCAGGGAGTGGGCAGTAGCAGAGGAGGGGCACATACGGAACACCAGGAGAGATGACAAATTACCCGAGGTGCTACTGGCATGGGGAGCGATGATGCAAGAGATAGCAGGACAAAACACCCAACTCACACCAGAAGGTTCAGGCGAGGCGTCTTTCACGGAGGGGGTGGCCACAGGACGACAAGGGGAAACACAAGGTGTCCCCGCATGAACACTAAGCTGTATAGACCATCAGTTACATAGACCCGGCAGAGGGGGGGAGGGCACCGGGGAGGAGGGGGGGAGTTTAACACAGTTCAAGTTATGTTTAAGCATGTAAAGAATACAAAGCGAAGAAAACTAGGATAGAGGAATCTCCAAGGTTGCCAACGCAGATCTAATTTTTGCCATGTATTACCAATGTAACGTACACCGCCTCGGCTGAGGTGGACAAACTCTGTAACTATTTTACATGCGAGCTGCTGATTTGGAGCAATAACTCAATAAAGAAATATATTAAAAAAAAAAAAAAGGTACCACCGTGTTGTGAATTCCACGTTAACACGGGGTTATTTTCCCGCGATAGACTGCGATGTGTAAAGTTGCGTTAACCTTTTTTGGAGATGTTTAGCACACGTTCTTGTGAATATACCCCTAAGAGCGGTAAAAATAAGAAGTGCCGGTACTCAGAACCTGTGCGTACTGGCCCATTTAAAGCACTGGTCCAATGTCCATTTGGTTCATAAGCAAATTATCAGAATCTACCACCTGCTGGAAGAAAAAAAACACAGTACCTGTTCAATATGCTTCTCCTGAAGAGACGGTTGACTAAAGAGACAAAGAAAATGGCATTGACAAAGGAGTTGCAGCACCCTATGCGGAAAGCACAACATTTCTTTAATTTACAAGTGTCCATTTTGAAAGATAGATGATGCTAGGTTCACCAGACGCTTCTTTTATCTAATTCTAGGTCATTTAACCGCAGGACCTTCACTAATGCCAAGTCCACTGGAATTATGCAATTTTGGTCAACTGCGTTTTACGTATAATTATGGATTTGCCGCATTTACCACATAATCCAACATCTGCTAGATAATCTGTTGACTTCAACAAAAAAAATGGTTTCTAGCTCAAGCAGATCAAAAGTTACTAAAAACGCAGCTACACATGTTACCGCGCACTGGAAGGCTCTTCGCAAAGGTTTACCAGTCAGTTTGCTTATCCCTGTAGTTGTCTGTTAAGTGGGTTCTAATGAGGTGAAATCATTGCCTAAACACTGTTAACGTGTAAAAATGGCAAAACAATGAATGGATATTATCATATGTAGCATTACATCATCTAATTTGCCTTTTGTTGTCACATAATTTAGTTAACTCTGCCACATAATTGTTGTCCTCGCCTGCCACATAATTCAAGTGGCCCTGACGAACGCAAGTTTTTCCTCGCATGTGCGCTTCACCCGCTCCGAACCCTCTTACCTTTTGTTTTGTTTGTCACTGCTGCTCCAATCCTTTCCCTCCTGTTTTGAGAGAAGAGTTGCATGACACATTGATTCAATTTTAGTGGGCGGGCTGCACTTGTGATGGTTTTTGCTTTCTTTTCGGCGGTGCTGCTGACCCATACCCTCTTTTTATTGATTTCTTTAAGGGGGTTCTTCCGCCTTTAACGTCGTCTCTCATGTACATTTCATGCAGTGCAGGCGGTGAATTGACCAGAAGTGTGGTATGTGGAAAAAGGACTGCATACCCATTTATCCCAGCCCTTATCTGCATGGACGTCATCTAAGGGTTGCCAGGAGTTGCATCTGTGACCCCTGCCCCTTGTGACCCCTGCCACTGCCTTTGTGACCCCAAGATCGATGCCAGAAATGCAGGGGCAGCTCGTCCTTATGGATGTCAGTTGGAGCTTCACTCACCTTGTTTTCTGTCAATTTATTTACTACACTAATAATAAATAATATTGCATTATTCATTATTATTGTATTAAAATGGAGTACAATCAGCTGGGATGTAACATTCCTATGCAGCTGAAGTAAGTAAAAAAAATGGTGCTTTTAAATGTATGTTGGGTGCTTGCTTGTGGGTGAGAGTGTGTTTATGTCAAAGAGAGTGTTTGTAAGTATGAATGTGTGTGTATGTGTGAGTGTGTGTGAGTGAGTGAAAGTCAAAGGACATGGGATGTCACTTCCGCTACCCCTGGAATTTTGGTGAATTGCCATCAATGCTTATCTGGCACAAATCATGCATGTTACAACCTTGGTTTGGCGGCAGACCATATAATCAACATGAAGTAAACATAACTGCTATCCCTATGGTCTTACAAACTGGTGCAATACCCTATTCATAGATAAGAGCACACCTTAGACCCGATCAATACCTACATCGTAGGGTCAAGAGAATTGACAAGTCTGCCACAAACATGGTCTTTCAGTTTCTTTAACTCACCATCAATAAAGACCCCAGCAAAACCTCCCATACTTGGGCCAGTCAGCCTGGTCCCATGCATGGTAAACTAGGATTTATCTTTAAGCCCAAAACATGGGCTCTTGACACCAGCGCGACAAAGCAGGCGATCATACCCACCCTTTCTGAAAATTATGGTGGATCCTAACAACCTGGCAAACTGCTGCTCGATCTCTAAACACTGATTATCAAGCAAGAAAACGAAAGGTTAGGTCGCAAGAGACCATGGGGATATTTACAATAAAATGTCAAACCGCATGTTACTCTAAAATTCGTAATGCAGCGCATTGACATTTTTTAAACACAGGCATGCTCTGCATTTACAAAAATACGTCACACCCCTGCGTTGCCACTTGCACTAAAAAAGCTGCCTAGCGCCAGTGCAGGCACCCTGGCGCAATGTTGGAAGGGTGCCTATGCTGCAGGGGCGATTGTTTATGTGCAGGAAGGGACACCTTCCTGCACATAAACATTCTTGAAAGGTGATGTGATGTTTCTATGTCTGCTGCAGAATACAGCACACATAGAAAGAACAAAATACGCCATCCTAAGACCAGGTTTTACCTGGCTTTAGTTTTTGGCGCTGCCCCATCCTTGTAAATATGGGGCAGGTCAAAAAGCAATGGGTGTTGAGGCGGAAGGTCCACAGCACCACCCATTACACGCCCCTTTCACGGTAAGAGAAGCGTGAAAAGGGGCCTTATTTATAAGGTGGCTTTAAGCCACGTTAAGTGGCTTAACGCTGCCTTGTAAATAAGGAGAAGGGGATATCGCCACCGGAACATCACAAAAAGTGACATTCTGGTGGCAATATCCTCTTGTATATATGCCCCTATCTGTCCTTTGTGTAGACTCACAACATCCTTCTTTGTCATCAGCCTGGATTCAGACTATTCAGATTCAAGGAAATGGTGTTGGTAGTCTTCAGAGGTAAGTTCTTTATGTCTCTCGAATCAAACTAGCCCAAAGCACTGATTCTTCTCGCCATGTTTGCAGAGGATAAAATTGCGGACAACAGGATCCTTCTAGATCACCTGGAAAGGTTGGTGGTGGCTTACCTTTTGACTGGACTCAAGAATTGGAAAGAAGGCCAACACTCACATGTAAAGAAAAAACATCTTGTTTTTTGTTTCTACTCAAGATGTCTCCTTCACCCAGCAGATCAGCACTTTCATAAAAACCATAAATCACCTGCATGTGATGCTCATCAAACTATTCACCCACCTGTAACTGGATCACCAAGTCCAAATCACAGACTTACTGGTTGTATTGTGGAAGCATTTCTGCACTAGTCTGCATCACCATTCCAAAAGATCCAAAATCAAGTTGCAAGTGATCCAAAATTAGATTGCCAGACTTTTTTTTAGAATGGGGGGAAAAACAGACCACATTCCTGGTTGAAGGTAGCTCAATTTAATCCCTGTGCAGCAAAGAATTGCCTTCAAATTGCCCTAGACATGCCTAAAACCACCAGTTTTTCATTCTTCAGGTAACTGAGGAAGCTTGTCCTACAATACACATTGGGTCGTAGGTTCAGTTAAGGTAACATCAGGTTTGCTATAAACCTGGCGACAATAGGCCCTACAAGAACAACGAGGTGATGGATGGAATGCTCAAATTAATCTCGCTCACTAGCAACTACTCAGGGCCAGATTCCACTCTATCATTTTTCACCACCATACCACTGTAGACAAAGACCCGCCTTATGCAAATCAGTACTGACCCAGTTCCTCATGATAACAGACCATTCCGAACTGCCAAGCGAAGCCCCCTCCAGAAGGGACCACAAGTTACCCCAGACCTGTTTCGACCCCTTGGGTCTCCTCAGTGAGATATAGCTTGAGTCCTATGGCACAGTGAGCATGGTACTCGTGTCTGATCATACCCGCCGTACCCCCAGACATGAATCCCATGTTCAATGTGCCGCTGGACTCAAGCTACACCCGATAAGAGCCCCAATCAGTACAAAACCGGTCTTGAGTTGTTTGTCTCTCGGTTCAGGGAAGACCTAGCCTGGCAGTTTTGTCTTGGCTGCTCCTATTGGAGCAGGGTCAAAACTGAGTTGCATTTGGTTGGGTCAAAACTGAGTTGGCATGTAGTGCAAAATAATGATGGATTGGGATGCAGTCCTCAGGAATTACCAGTGGCTGAGATTAATTCAAGCATTCAACCCAGCACTTTCTGTAAACTTCAGTGCAATCCCCAAAGGGCGCCGGGTGTGCCCAGACATGGGTCCTGAACTCACTGTGCCACTGGAACCAACCTAGACTTGACTGAAGAGCCCAATCAAGGCGAAACCACTCTTGAGTTGGTTGTGGGCTGATTTGGTTGGTTGAGTTGGTTGTGGTTTGATTTGTGGGGCACCCCCCCGCTTGGCCGGTCATGCTGGACTGCTCTTATTTGCAGTGTCAAGACTCATTATTGTACTTGCTACCTGCGAGTTTCTTGCCACTATCCAGCTGCTTGCCAGAACCCACCAGTGACCGGGGAGAGACCGGGGAGAGACCCAGACCACACTTCCCAGGTTCCCGTGCGGCGCGTACGCCGCCAACAGACGATCCACGCGCCAGGAGGCGTTTAAGAGCGGGACCGGTCTCCGGCGCCGCGGGAGACCTCATTATTGTACTCGCTGCCTGTGAGTTTCTTGCCACTATCCAGCTGCTTGCCAGAACCCACCAGTGACTGGGGAGAGACCCGGACTACACTTCCCAGGTTCCCGTGCAACGTGTATGCCGCCAACGGACGATCTACGCGCCAGGAGGCGTTTAAGAGCGGGACCGGTCTCCCGCGGCACGGGACGTGCGCGGGCATGCCCGGGCCAAGGGCGGGCCCATCTGCGCCCGTCCGCGGCAGGCCGAGGCTGGACTGGGCCACCTCCCTTGGTCCCTCAGGAACAACTAACTACTGGTAAGGAGATATTGCATCCTGCTTACTTTTCCCATTGAATACTTTTTGTTGAAGTATGGGCAAAAGGAAATTACCGCCCACTGTGGGAAAATTGCCCATGAAAAGCGCACCTATCACTAAGTACCTGAAAAATGCCGTGGGGTTGATTGACAGTGAGATTGTGCATGTTGAGGAACAATTGGCAGCCACCAAAACTGCACTAGACGCTGTTCTAAAAGAGTCTGTATCAGAGGGTGGGCATGACCCTTTAATACTCATTAGTAACGTGAGAGATAAGGACACTGAGATAGAGCTACTTATCACTGATGTAAATAATAAGGACATTGCACCAGATTTGGCCAAACCATGCATCCTTACAACCTCACTGGAAATTTCAGTATTAACAAATAATACTGACCCACTATCTCCGCCAGCTAAAAAAGCAAAACAATTTTTCCAAAAGGATAATGGACCTGTGGAGAGCCAGGTAGTGAAGGCTAAGCCAAAGGAAAAAAAGGGAGGAAAACATGCAGGGGCGGCAAAGGGGGATAGTAATCCAACAAATTATGCACAAATCTTGAAACTTTATTCAAAAAATTACATGGCAAACTAGATAGCATCGAGCGACGCCTGATGTCATCATCTAGCTGTAAGATCAAAAGAAGGATTAGGTACCGTTATTTCTGTTGGTGAACCTAAGCAAAGAGAGTCTTCTTCTGTACCTCCTCTAAGGGACTGCCTGACCACCTGATCTACTCAAGACTTAAGGACCAATAAAGAAGATATGGCCCCTTTTTCCAGACCTGCAAAAACCAATTTGTCGGCTAAAATGAATAGTATTATGCAAACTAGTAGGAATATTGAGGAGCCGTTACATCTCCCTCCCCAGTCGACTCCATATGTCATTGTTTTGAATAATGTTCCAAAATTAGCAGAAAACCATAGCGAATCTTATGAGACATTGAAAAACCAGGTGGTTCACTGGATTTCTGTAAAGACTAATTTTGGTATCAACATGCTACAACAGAATATTATAATGTTAAGGAGAGTGAACTGGGTGGGTAGCTCTAGAAAACTATGTCAGGGAGACTGTGTCGTGGTGAACTTTCGCAGCAGGGAGCTGGTAGGGAATTTGATGGAAGCCCTTTCAAATAATCCCATTAAGGAATGTTTCAATCAGAATGATTATATACCTGCTATTCCACTTGGCTTCTTTTATAGGCCTGGACATAGTAAAGCTAACATAATTCCCAGGTATAACTCAATCCCAATGGCTCCCTTGTATAATAAGTATGCACTTTTAAGAAGATGTAGCGAAATTGATTGACAGAGAAAGGAGGTGGCTGAGCCACCAATTAGGAACATGGACCATACCCTAATCTGTAAGAAGATAGACGCTGACTCAGGCTTACAAATTCAGAAGGGGCTTTTGGGAGAGCCACTGGTTAGCGACAAAGATTATATACCCATCTGTAACATGATGGAAGCCGGATCTTGTACACGATCCGATGAGCTTTTACAAATTATGACCTGGAATGTTGCAGGGATTAAAAACAAGATTAATGATGAAGAATGGTTAAAAACGATAGAGGGGTGTGCTTTAATCCTGATACAGGAAACCTGGTATACTGAGCCCTTTTTTATTAATGGCTTTCAAACTGTCTGTACTAAGGCTAGCCCCTCTAGAATGGGGAGAGCAAAAGGAGGCTTAGCGACATTAATTGCGGTAACCTCGCCTCTAATATTAAGGAAAGCCAACACTATGTCACAGTTTTATCAGCTTCTACATTTCTATTCGGAGGGGAAACAGTCTATCGTAATAAACATTTATAACAATATCTTCGATAATACAAGAAGTAGGGTCATTAAGTTATTAGAAGAAGACCTGGATCATTTTTTGGAGGGAGTGGGAGGGGACTATGTACTTGTTTGGGCAGGTGATTTCAATTGTGATAAATATGATATTGAAGCGGGAGAACCATGTGGATATTGTGACTGTTTTGGTGACCGAATCCCCCATTTTCCACATGATCCCTATGGGGAAGCAATTAAAAATGCTGTTCATAAGTATAACCTTGCAGTTATGGAACCTAACATCCCTGTAGGAGAGACAACTATCCAAACATATGTAGGGGCTAGGTCATCCTCGAACATCGATCATTTTATTGTATCAGTTAACTGCAGGAGCCTGGTAGAAAAACTTTTGATTTGTGTAAGTCTCCTTAGCGATCATCACCCGCTAATTATGTCCTTAAGACTCAGCTTGACACGACAAGAGAGGGGGAAGGCAGCGGATATAAATATCAAGACTCAAGGTAATTACGGAGTTTCCATAAAATGGTCAGGTGTGAACCCCACCATTTTTATGGATAATCTTAAAGGGAAAAAACAAAGAGATATAGAAATCTGTCTGGACAGTTCCTCCATAAACTCGGCAATTATAACTGCGTTTCGTAATATTACAACTGAAATAGCGGGTGACCTGATTTCTAAAAAGAGGAAGAACGTTCGTGACCATAACCCCAGATGGTTTAACCAGGAGTGCTCAAGATTAAATGGGGAATTAAAAACAGCCCTGAAAGTAAAACCAAGAGATAGCGCAAGGATTAGCACTTTGAGGAAAGTTTATAAAAATACTCTGAAACACAGGAAAATGGAGATTCGTGAGGAGGCCTGGGAAAAATGAATCGAGGCCGCAGAGACACGAGATGCAGTCCTATTCTGGAAAACAATCGATCATCCCTTTTTCAAAGAGAATAATGCAGTGAAAATTGATATCGTTGTTCCCCCGGAAGATTGGATATTGCATTTCGAGAGCATTTTTAATCCAGATGCTGTTAAAGCCACTATGTGCAATAATGGTAATTTTATACTAGTGGAACCCATAAAATAACCCCCAATAATGTCAGATGAAATTAAATCCGCCCTACAAAAAAGCGCCAATGGCAAAGCCGCTGGACCGGATGGGGTACCCATTGACGTTTTTAAACACAATATTGATTTCTGGACCCCTATCTTATTAAATGTTTTTAATGACACTCTATGGGGAGTGTTGCCTGCATCCTGGGTTGAAAGCATTATTGAACCTATTTTTAAAAAAGGGGACAGAGGGAAGGCCAATTGTTACCGTCCCATATCCCTTCTTGACTCCACCTCAAAATTGATGGGTAGAATTATGCTGGGGAGGTTAGAAAACTGGGCCACTGAGAATGACATTTTAACAGAGGCCCAGTATGGATTCAGAAGGGGCATTGGGATGGTGGAACAATGTGTAAATTTGGAGTTATTGATAGGGAAATATACCCTAGCCAAGGAAGGGGTCTTACATCTTTGCTTTGTTGACCTCACTAGTGCCTTCGATCTCGTTAATCATGCCAAATTATGGCAAACACTGAAAGGGCTAGGTGCCCCTATTAATATAATTATATATCTATCCCAGATTTACACTTTTTTAACTTCTACAGTACGGTTTGGTACAATGGGGGAATGTACCCTGGATTTTAGGGTAATGCGTGGAATACGACAAGGTTGTGTTTTAGCCCCCCTTTTATTCTCCTTATATATTAATAATGTGGATCTCTTTTTACAAAACCAAGCTGTAGATGCTCCAAAAGTTGGGGCACGCCCCACCCCAGTACTCCTATATGCAGACGACGCTGTCCTGTTATCAAGGACAGCGAATGGTCTGCAACGCCTAATAGAAAATTTTGCGCTGTACATGTCTGAAAAAGACCTCCAGTTAAATCTTAATAAAACTTTTGTTATGACATGCGGGAACAATAGGCTGAAGAATAGACAACATCATGTGGGAGGGACTGCCATTAATAGAGTTTCAACTTTTTCATATCTGGGATTGCTTTTTAACAGGAGTGGCTCCTGGAACACACATATAGAATCTTGTAACTTGAAATTTTTAAGAACCACGGAGGGTATTTTTAGATTCTCTGCAAAAATAGGGAATAAACCCATACGGGGAATTCTTGCCCTGTATAGGAGTAAGTGTGTCACAGGTGTCTGTTACGGGGCAGCTATATGGGGGAGAGCCAACACCGCCTCCTTACAAATTCAAGAAAATAAATTCCTAAAAAGAGTGTTGGCAGTCCCTAGCTCCACAGCCAACTACATAGTACATAAAGAACTATCTGTACCGTACCTAAGTGATCTAATAAATATGGCAGGCCTCACTTTTTGGCAAGGGATCTGGGCCAAAGACGAGACTAAATTTACAAAGGATTTAATCATGGATTGCTTGGCCCTCGATCATAGCAGAAAAATTCCCTGGCTAGCGCACATTTATTCCCTTTTAACGTGCTGTAAGGTAGACTTTGATAGAAAGTATCCTGTCTCCATCCAGGATCACAGTAACAGTGACCTGAAGATAAGATATATTAATGCTAGGGAATGTGTAAGAGAGGCTGAAGTTAGTCAAAAACATAGTATTATCTCTTACTGTGAACGCCCATTAGTGAGGGGCACACAAACATACCTAATGTTGGTAAGAAATATTCAACATAGATTCTACCTAACGAGGCTTAGGTTTGGCACACTTCACTATATAATAGCATTTCCTTGAATGGAAAAGTGGTGTCACAAACTTCCAAATTGTCCGTGTGATGGAAAGTCCCCCCAGTCTACGTTGCATTTTATACTTTTTTGTAGTTTTTATAGGGATATCCGGAAATCAGTTTTAAAACCTTTATTCTTATCTAATATGCTTTTTTATTATAAACATGCTTTTAATTTTGTATGTAGCCTGGAAAATGAGAAAATTATGAACGCTGTCATTCTGTTTATACAATTGGCAATCAGGAGAAGAAAGGCTTATTCACACTTGGATGCACTATTATATGAAAAGCCAGATGATTCCACCTAGCTATGTCATCTATTACTTATCCTGATATATAACAGCACCTTGCACTTTATGATAAAGATCTATTTTGCACATAAAGTACTGTATATTATATAAATGCGTACTGAACCCTGATGTATTGAGTGACTATGAAATATGCTGTTTTTAACTTGATGGACTTAAAAATATGTTTTTTAATTTTAATTGTGTTATATTTTAAAGTAGTAATGATTAATGGTTTTTCTGATTAGAATTCTTTTATGGTGGTATATTTTGCACCGAATAAAGCTGATTTGAATTGACTTGACTAGTGCTTAACAAATTTTAGGACATCAACTGTGCTTTAAACTTGTTCTCCCTTTAAGAAAGGATGGTGTCTGCACATCTCAACACTGCACCAATTAAGATCCTCTCATCTGAACTGCTTACCAAATAGGAATACAGCCTTATGCAACGCACAACGTTGCGTTGCTAAGTTCTCACAAGATGACAAGTTGAATGGGTATCTTATAAAACATTACAGACTACAAGTTTACAAACTATCAAAGATGTACCAAAGAAACAAATGAAATATTTTTCTACTGTAATTAGCGCTTAATCTGTCTAATTGCGTTCTCCCCACTGTGTACAATATCACAGTGAACAGACTTCTCAAAGGTCCTAAACCAAGCAATTTATCAATGAACTTGGTCCTGGGATGGCCCAATTACAAGTGTTCTAGTAAATATGGTGTGGTAACACAGCAGCCAGTATGCTATCAAAAGTCAGACCAATTAAACATTTTTTACTTACAGCTAAAGTGCAGGAAATATTGTAATTTCAGAAAATGCACACTCATATTCCTGTCCGGCAAGTGGAATTCCAACCTAACCATGAGAAACACATTGTTTTAATAGAATCTTGGGTCAAGCTCCAGCAGAAAGTGGAAAATGAGAGTAGTCGTTTTATTTAGGCCATCACACACTTTACTGCAACCAATGATACAGTGTACCATGGAATCCCTTTAGGAAGGAGGGGGGTCAGTATATCAAGTCCTCTACATCAACTACATCATCATGGTGAGAAGATGTGGAGTTAAGAATATTAAATATATAGAGACCCGCTTCTCTCCTCTATTCATAATATCAACTTAACATCGCTCCCCCATCTTCGCAAGAAACCTCAAAACCTGGCTCTTCGACAGACCCCCTCCTTGATGGATGGAACTTGCACCTCCCCCCCACCCCTAGCGCCTTGAGACCCTTACGGGTGAGTAGTCGCGCTTTAACAAACCCCTGATTGATTGATTGATTGATTGATAGATTCCTTGATAGATTCCTTCTCAACTTAATTTCAGTACTCAGGAAAACTTAAATGCCACACGGGCGGACCAACAGGATCAACAGGAACCTTCAGCAGGACTAGAACAACCATAATTGAACTCTCAGAAATGGCATATTCAACAAATAAAATAAATATAGTACAGACAGCACCTAATGTAAGCCACGTGGGTGGTAGTAGGGGTCAGGGGGACATTTCTACAACTAGCTTGAGCCCTTTCATTGCACGAAGTAGCAGCTCTCCGATACAAATCGAACTCAATGATGGGAAAACCAATAAGGATCCTTTGGGCAAAGAAGATATCGAGGGTACCTGGGGTGCCCTCCTGTCAACCATAATGCCATGACAACAGCAATACATCATCAGGCTGATAAGCAAGAACTACAGTTGGATCTTTTAAACATCTTGGCAGTGCACGTCGTGGGCATAGATAAGAAATTGTGAGCCCTAAATTACCTTATTCAGAGAGCACAGAATTATAATTACACACAACAAGTTACATGTCAATGTGCAATTTTAGGGGATAAGCCACAAGTGTTGTCCTTAATTCTCACTGAAATACTGACAGAGGTAAGATCGCAGTCGGGAAAGGTACCTGCGACTAATTATACAACAAATTTAATAACCCAGTTCCACTCAAAACAATTAAATAGTTCAGCAAATGAGCAGATACTGAGTGATAGAGAGACCAGTCCTCAAAACAAGTAATTGAGGTAAAGGATGACGAGAACCTATCAGTTCAGAGTCATGAAATAATAAAAACGGAGCAAGTCTTTACAAAAAGGGAAAAGAAAAGGCAAAGGAAAGCACGGAAAAAAGGGCAAATAGTCCGACAAAAATCCATACTGCAATTGTTCTGAAAAAATAATAAATCGGAGTTGGACCTTGAGAAAATTAATGTATCGGAAGTAGACCCAAAAGATTTTATGAGGGAGATTATTAACAACACTAACCAAGGGAAACTGGGGCTTAGAAGGCTCCAGAACAAGCAACCGGATGCCTCGCTGGTCGGGCAACAGAACCTCTACAGGAAATTGAGCAGGAACTAACAGGAATCCAAATATTTAAGTCGCCTCCTCAAACCAAGGGGAAAGAAAACCAAGAAACATCTAAAGAGGTGCGGCAGGTGTTAGATCAAGTGGCAAGAAAAGAAGGCCTTTAAGTAGGAGTAAACCGGGATGAAAGTCGAGTTCAACAAGAAGAAATAAACTTTACATGGAAGGAGCAGGAGATACTGAAGCTGGGGTCAGTCTTTGGCTCCCCAGTGGTAGAATCAAGACAACGGAATGTTTTCCTTGAAAATAATGCAACAGTACCTCAATATCCGTAGGAACTCCAACAAACCAAGTACATTATTTCTCAAGAAGATAGGTGGAAAATGATGTCTGTGCTGCTAATCCCTAATTATAATTAAGGGGGCTTCTGATATCCTAAACAGAGGAACCAATATAAAACTTATAAACCAAATTAAAGAGTTGGCATACATTACCTCTTTAGACCTGTCCTCAGTGGAATTTAGACTGCATCCACATAGAAGTAACAGAGAAGCGACCCTTACAACCTGGGTGACGACAGCTATAGCAGCACGAATAATGGAAAAGCAAATCATCTTTAGCTCATGGGGCATTGAGCTACAAAAAAGTGAACCTCTGCGATATCCTGGACCCCTCCTAGCTGACAAAACAGGAGGAGGATCACTCTCAATAAGAGGTACAGTGTTAAGGGGAGCAGTGGGATCAGGCAACAAATCAAGATTGTTTGAAAATTTAACCATTGTGAAACCTCTGATTAAGAGTTCTCAAGACCCGATGGAATACGGACAGAAAGCCCTTACGCTCATTCATAGCCAGAGGGGGGAACGGCAACATATGGATGTAATTTTTAGTCGATCCTGACAATAAAACCCAAAATGCCGGCTTACAGTTACCCCTTTTGAGTATCTGTTCATGGAACACACACGGTTTGTGTAACAGCTTACAAGATCATTTTTGCAGAATTATGATCTCATTCTGTTACAGGAAACATGGTGCCTCGAGGCATTGCGCATAGTGGGTTATGTAGAGGTTCATTGCCCAGCGGAAAAATCCCAGAAATATGGTCATCCGAAAGAGGGTCTCATCACATATTGCTCAACTAAATACAACTATGTTACAGAGCATCTGGATATGGGGCTTAATTGGCTTTAAGTTATCAAACTGATCCCAAAAGTGACCACTAAGATCTGTAATATACTGTTGCTTATAAATGTTTATTTACACCCAAATAAAGCAAAGAAAGAGGCACATATGGCAATATTGATTAAAACAATACAAATCTTACAGCAGCAATATAACTATGCAACAGCATTGATAAGCGGTGATTTTAATACAGATCTCAGCAAAATTGGCGCAATCGGGAACAATTGCATCCGGGCTAACTTTAGGGACAAACTGGAGAAGCTAGGATTTGGAATCTTAAATGGAAATTCAAAGGGGGATTTCCCAGCATCGATTACCTTTATTTGTGGTACAAATAGTTCAAAAATTGACTACAATGCGATTAATGAGGCAGCATTATCCGATGTAGGATATTTTCAAATCTATCCAGGGTCAGAGAGTGATCATTTTCCTCAATCAATCGGGATTTATTGCAATAACACTCAGATCCCAATAAAAAACAACGTAATGTCTCCACCGATAACATATGATCTAAAACGCTTAAGATGGCAAGGTGAGAGGATCAAGGAAATAATGGCGGAAGTCTATCACGGTGCCGGAACAATCGAGTTTATAAAAAGCAACTTAAATACGCAAGAGGCAGTAGAATCGGGAAATCAACAATTGTGAAATGGCGTGGCAATATCTGAGAGATTTGCTATTAGTTAGATTTCCATTAAAACCCCAACGGCTAAAATATATGCAAGGATCTAAAATTGGAGGGTAGTTTAAAGAACTCTTGGAACAACAAGGATCTACGGAGGCAAAAATCTCAAATAACAAGAGAAGCCAGACTAGTGGCACAGGCTCAAAGACAAGGAAAGAGACCCATTAACATCTTGCTTCAAAATTTACATAAACTAAAAATTAAATATAAGAAAAAAGAAGATATTCCAAAGATCTATGGAACAAACTTCTCGAGTCCAGAAAACAACAAAATAGTAAAAAAATTCTGGCAAATAGTTAATGGTTTGGTGTTAGGAAAGGAACGACAAGATAATGCAGGAATTTATGCAGCATCCTGGGAAGCCCAAGTCTTTGCTATGTACTCAGTGCCGGAAACAATGAATAACAATGATATACTGTTGTCTCAGGCAATCTGTAAATCAGTGCCGGAAACAATGAATAATAATGATATACTGTTGACTCAGGCAATCTGTAAATCTACTCAAGGGATTCAAGAAAGCAAAGAGGAAACAAAGTCTCATATAAGGGAAAATCGAATGACCCTTATTGGGCAACGTAGAAGATCTTAAAAGAATAATAAAAAGATTAAAATTTGAGGGAGCACCAGGCCCAAATGGTATCCCAAACGCCTTATTTAAAATAGACATAGATTATTGGGCTCAATACTTAACACCAATGTTCAATGATCTTTTCTATGCAAATCAGATACCGGAGTCCTGGAAAGGCAATATTATTCAACCTATATTTAAAAAGGGCAATCCAGCAACACCCTTCAATTACAGGCTTATAGCTTTAAGCGATGTTGAGGCAAAACTCTATGCATCCTGTTTATTGGAACACCTAAAAACATGGATAGAAGAAAAACAACTAATACCAAAATTCCAGACAGGATTTAGAGCAAGCATGGGGACACTGACCAACCTTACAGCCCTGACTTTGCTAATAGAGAGGGCGAAACAGAATAAAACCTGGTTGCTTGCATGTTCTATTGACCTTAAATCTGCCTTCGATCGTGTGCCTAGAGGTCGTCTCTGGAAAAAACAGGAAGAATGGGGAGTTCCGGAAGGTCTATTAAGTGAAATTGTTGGAATTATACACGCAAACATGGGCTCAAGTCAAAATAGAGGATGGAAGCCATGTAACATCCAAAATTAAGACAAATAACGGCCTTAAACAAGGATGTGTCTTGGCCCCAAGCCTGTTTAATTTATATCTATCAGATCTGGTCAACGCTTTGGATTTGGAAAATAACCATCCACCAATCCTTGCTGGAGAGAAATTCGGCTGTCTATAATACGCAGATGATATAGTCCTATTAAGTAAAACAACCAATAGGTTGACAACAGAGTATGAATGCCCTAAACAATTACATGGTAAAACAAGGGCTATATCTGAACCTAAATAAAACAAAAGTGATTTGGTTGGTTGATTTTAAGTTTAACAATCATGCGTAGTGGTTAGAAGGAAAAAAACTGGAGGAAGTTCGCTCATATAAATATCTGGGGTTCATTATGGATAAGCAACTGTCCGGCAAATCCATTCAGGCTAAGGCACAATCATTAACATATGGATTTAAAATACCAAAGAAAAAATTGAATTGTTAGTCGTTAACCCACTTACTTAAGGTTATGGAGGCTCAGCTACTACCATCACTATCTTATGGTACAGAAATTATGCAGGGTTTGAAAATAGATACGCTGAACAGGAGCCATATAAAATTCCAAAATCGGTTTCACCCACACAAATAAGTTTAGAGTTTGGATTAAAAAATGTGTGAAAGTGCTTTTATAAAATTGTGTTGGAGACTGCGAGCATCAGAAAGAGGTTCTATCAGCAATTTATGCTGGAAGGAAATAGAGGAACAACTGCATAGTACTACAAAATAATCTTGGGGAAGTCATTTAACTCTATCTATTAATGATTTAGGCATTCAAGAAGCATGGGGTGCAACACTGGGAAAGGCACCTTTTAATTAAGTGTTAAGATCTGCAATGCGAATAACATCAAATCTAATAGATAAAAATGCTTTTGCACTAAGGAGACATGCCTGGTCAGTAATAAATTTGTATTCCAATATAGGTCCCCAAGAGTATCTAGCAGAAAATTTTTCATTAAGATTGAAACATCAATTTATGCTATTCCGGTTTGGTATTATGGAATCTAAAGACTTTGTCCCATCCTGGAAAAAACAGCCACAGAATCTTTCTTGTAGATTATGCATATATAAGAACGAAACATTAATTAATTTACTATGTGTCTGTCCTGTACCCGTGGCACAAAGGAAAATTCTTTTGAAATAATTATTTAGAAACATGGGAATACGTTCATGCCAGCAAGCCGTTATCATCTGGTTAAGCAGATGTTCAGCTGCCCTTGCTTGTAGGGGAGTAAAGTTTATAAGCCCTCTATTTAAGGAAATTTCAAACACGGGGTTACAGGACTAAGAACTGTGGCTATAATCTGTATCATTATAATAACCTGAGAATGAATTATTGATGGTTTTTGAAATGTGCTGTTTTTAGAGCTGTTTTATATTAAAATTGTGACCGTAAATGATAATTAAGAAAAAGTAAATAGTGTATATAAAGAATATTAAGTTTTAAAAAATCAGCAGTTGGAACCTTTTAGCTGTAAATAATTTGTGACATTGATTGTGTATTGTTGTAATGGTTTTAAATAACTAAATACAATAAAGATTCTTTTTCCCTCCTCTATCAGCAACATCACAGTTGTCAAGCCAGCAACTATGATCTGGTCAGACCATGACCTTAGTTTCAACATACCCGTCCCGCACCACCGCAAACCTACCAAAACAGGATCCACTTGCCACAGCTGGAAGAGAATCACATCAGAGGACTGGGTTTCAACCTTCACTGAGCACTTGCTCGAGCACACCAGCAACTTGCTGAAAGCCATCAAGAACCTCAGCAGATGGATCACGGCATGCACCAACACCCTGGCTCCCCCTCCAGCACAATCCAATGGCAGGAACCCAACCACAGGCCAGCTGGTACACAGAGGAATGCAGGCTGACAAAACGCCACTGTGAGTAACTGGAGCGCAAATGGAGAACAATCAAGACACCAGGGATAAATACATCTATAAATCCGCTCTAAGACACTACCACCAGCGGATTCGAGACAACATGCACATATCTCTCGCAGACCACATTGACTCAGGCACAAACAGCAGCAAGGAAATCTTCACCATCATCAAGGATTGCACCATGCGTCCTAACGCCACCAGCAACATCACCCCCCTGCAAGACATTTGCATCATGCTCTCTGAATTCTACTGTAACAAAATTACCTCCATATACAGCAACTTCAACCCTCAATTCCACCCCATCACTGTTGCAACTCAACTTCCTACCACAGCCAAAGAACGAATTGTGACCTTATGGCCTGCCATCACCGCAGTCGAAACCGTGGCTACCATGAAGACCATCCACTTAGGGGGCCCCATTTTACCCTTGCCCCACCACGCCTTCACCAAAGGACTCCTACCTATCATCAAAGCTCTTACACCCATCCTCAACCCCTCCATCAAATCTGCTACATTCTCATACATCTGGGAACATGACACCGGCATGCCCCTGCTCAAGCAACTATCGGCTGACCCAACTACGCTCTCCAACTACAGATTCGTCTCCCACCTACGATACCCAGCCAAGGTCTTAGAGAAACTCATCAACCAACATCTTACCAACAACTTCAGCAACAACCAGCTCTGTAACATCATGCGGTCCGGATTCAGGCCCAACCACAGTATAGAAATATAACTCATCACTGCCATAGATGACATCCGCATGATTCTTGTCAGAGGAGACATGGTTCCCCTTATTCTGCTGGATCTGTCTGCAGCATTTGACATGGTCTCATACCCCATCCTTATCAGGCACCTGCACGAGATTGGCATCCAAGGACCTGCTCTTCACTGGATCTATTCCTTTTTAACAGACAGAACGCCTACATGATCTCTCTGGCCAACGTCATCAACATCTACTCCTACACCAGCGTCACACTGCTCATATGCGTCCTCTTGGGCAAGACCCCAAACATAAGAAACAAGTTTACTGCCTGCAGGACTGAAGCAGCGTACTCGGTGAAAGTCAACTGTCTCAAGCTCAATACCAACAAAACAGAAGTAGTGATCTTCGGCAAGAATACTTCACTATGGGAGCTGGATAGCTGGACTCGGACCTACACCCACACCCAGCACCCATGTCAAGCACCTCGGAATCATCATCAACAGAAAATTGGACATGACTGCACAAGTTGATGCCATCACTGCATCCTACGTCCACACTCTGAAGATGCTGAGAAAGATCTTCAAATGGCCGACAGCAACACCAGGACATTCATCACTCACACCACCAAGCAACTCACCAGAAGACTACAAACCATCCAGAACTCAGCAGCCAGACTCATCTTCAACCTCTCACACAGAACTAACATCGCACCACACTTCAAGGAGTTCTGCTGGCTCCGGATACACAAACGCACTCATTTCAAACTCCTCACACATACATTCAAGGTACTATATAACTTATGCCCCACCTACCTGAACAGTCGCTTCTCTTTCCAGCAACCACCCATACACCTCTGCTTCGCAAGAGTCTTACTCACACTCATGTTTTTACATTGCTTCTAAAGCATGGAATGACCTCCGACTCCATATCAGAACCTCCTTCTCTTTCTTGCCTTCCACAAGAAGCTGAAAACCTGGCTTTTCAAGTAACCAACCTACCCTATGAAAGGATAGATGCACATACCTACCTGCTCTGCACCAGGATATCCTCATTATTGATCATGCAATATAAAAAAACACATAACATAACATAATATAGAAAAGGGGGAGTTTCATAACGAATTTCTAGAAGATTTTGGTGAATAGTTAGGTTGTCCTACAGGATACAGCCACAGGATTTAACTGAAGGAAGGTGTCATTCCCATTGTGAAAAAAGTTAGAAATATACCCATAGAAGTAAGAGATGCAGTGGCATTGCAACTGAAGAAACTAGAAACTTTAGGTGTTAATGAAGGGGTCAAAAAGTCTAAGTGGTTGGCGCCATTTGTGATAGCTTGCAAGTTGAATGGCAATGTAAGTCTATGTGTTGATCTGAGGGGGGTAAAATCGATGTGTGGTAGTTGGCAGATTTCACATTCCTGGGGTCAATGGTTTACCAAGTGGTTTCCACCCTTGATTTAGCTGTGATATAACATCAGATCCGATTGCACAAAAGTTTGATGGATTGCACATCTTTATGACTCCTGATGGAACCTTTAGGTTCAAGCGGATGTCGTTTGGATTAATATCTGTAGCTTCAGTTTTTCAGAAAGCAATGAACCACATACTGGGTGATTTAAAAGGAGTTAGATTGTACCTACGCTTGGTTCATGGCAATTCAACGGGGAGCATGATATGAGAATGAGAGATGCTTAGTGTGAGTTGATTGAGAGAGGATTAACTCTGAAAGTTGAAAAATGTAAATGTTTATAGAGAAGAACTTGAGTTCTTAGTCATACTTTGTCTAAGAATGGTATGCAACAAAAGAGGGAAATTATTAGACTTATTACTGGAATGCTGACCCACAAAACAAGAGTGAACTTGCCTCTTTTTTGAGGTTGGTGGAATTTTAAAGTAGTTTGTGCCTAGATTTTAGGGTGTGCCCAGACGTGGGTTCCATGCTTGCTACTCCACCCGATTTAAGCTATCCTGGCTGATGAGGGGTGAAACCCCAAAACCGGTCCTAGAATGCTTGTTTCTGGTCCAGAGAGGACCTGGCCTGGCAGTTTGGGCTGTACTGTTCCCATGGGGAAAAGGGTCAAGACTGATTTGCATATGGCTGGGTCTAAACTGGAATGGCGTGGCATGCAAAAAACAATGGATTTAACCCAGATCTGTGACTGGGGGTGAATGTTCGATTGATTCTGCATTCCGTCCATCATCTGTTCTTTTTGCATTTGTTGCCCTAAGTGGGAAGGGTATGCCCAGACGTGGGTCCCATGCTCACTACGCCACCAGATTCAAGCTATCCTAGCTGGTATGGGGTAAAACCCCGAAACCAGTCCTAGGGTGCTTGTTTGTGGTCCAGGGAGGACCTGGCCTGGCAGCACGGGCTGGACTGTTCCCATGGGGAACAGGGTCAAGACTGATTTGCATATGGCTGGGTCTAAACTGGAATGGCGTGGCGTGCAAAAAAATTGATAGATTTAACCCAGATCTGTGACTGGGGGTGTATGTTTGATTGATTCTGCATTCCGTCCATCATCTGTTCTTTTTGCATTTGTCGCCTTAAGTGGGAAGGGAATGCCCAGACGTGGGTCCCGTGCTCGCTACGCCACCAGATTCAAGCTATCCTGGCTGATGAGGGGTGGAACCTGAAACTGGTCCTAGGATGCTTGTTTCTGGTCCAGGGAGGACCTGGCCTGGCAGTTGGGGATGGACTGTTCCCATGGGGAACAGGGTCAAGACTGATTTGCATATGGCTAGGTCTAAACTAGAATGGTGTGGCATGCAAAAAAACGATGGATTTAACCCAGATATGTGACTCGGGGTGAATGTTCGATTGACTCTGCATTCCATCCATCATCTGTTCTTTTTGCATTTGTCGCCCTAAGTGGGAAGCGTATGCCCACACGTGGGTCCCGTGCTCGCTTCGCCACCAGATTCAAGCTATCCTGGCTGATGAGGGGTGACACCCTGAAACCGGTCATAGGATGCTTGTTTCTGGTCCAGGGAGGACCTGTGGGGCAGTTCGGGCTGGACTGTTCGCATGGGGAACAGGGTCAAGACTGATTTGCATATGGCGGGCCTAAACTGAAATGGCATGGTGTGCAAAAAAAGATGGATTTAACCCATATCTGTGACTGGGGGTGAATGTTCGATTGATTCTGCATTCCATCCATCATCTGTTCTTTTTGCATTTGTTGCCCTAAGTGGGAAGGGTGTGCCCCGAAGTGGGTCCCGTGCTTGCTACACCACCAGATTCAAGCTATCTTGGCTGAGGAGGGGTGAAACCCCGAAACCAGTCCTAGGATGCTTGTTTCTGGTCCAGGGAGGACCTGGCCTGGCAGTTTGGCCTGGACTGTTCCCATCGGGAACAGGGTCAAGACTGATTTGCATATGGCTGGGTCTAAACTGGAATGGCGTGGCGTGCAAAAAAACGATGGATTTAACCCAGATCAGTGACTGGGGGTGAATGTTCGATTGATTCTGCATTCCGTCCATCATCTGTTCTTTTTGCATTTTTAGGTTTTTGAAGGGGGCTGCCAGAATGAGGATTTTACTTTAAAAAGGTGGATTTCATATGAGATGAGGAGTGTTAATGTGAATTTGCGAAGTTGAAGAAAGAGCTGGAAGGAATATAGAGTTTACCATGGTGTTTCCCAGATCATGAGAACATAATATAGATGGATGCCAGAACTTAAGGGATAGCTGCTGTGCTGATTCAAATAAATGGAAATATGGAGAACACTATAACATTTACTTCATGGAATTTAAAAGATGTGGAAAAAATATATTGGAGAGAGAAGCTTTAGCAGTGGTTTGTGCCATTAAGAAATTGAAGAATTTTGTTTGGGTTAAGAGATTTACCATTAAAACGGATCATAAGTCCCTAAAGAAGGGTTTTTTTCCTCATAAATGGAATAGATAAACTATCTAGCAGAATAAGCAGATAAGTTGCTTTACGTGATATGAATTTGAGGTTACGTATGTTCCCGGCAGGTATAATATTGTGTCTGATTGCTGTACAGGGCACAACAGGCAGAAGTGTTGCTTCTGTCATGATGCTCCACTTCCTTAACAGGAATGTGGCATTTCTCATGATGCTTCATTCTAAGCATTTGGCTAACATATGCTCATGGACACTGCGTGATCCCGGAGTGTTGAGCACAATTTTCTTTGTTGGATCTTGGATATTGGTAAGCACAAATTTGGCAGCTGTTGGTATCGGTAAACATCGTTTACCCCGCATGCGAAACAACGCATGCCATTACAATGCAGTCATTACAACGACTGCGTTGTTACATCGCATGCCATTACAACGCAAGCCGTTACAACGGCTTGCTGTAGGGGGCAGAAGGTGTTGGATTTTAAATCCAACACCTTCCCTACTGTTGCACAGACTGGAGTTGGAATAGTAAATTATACTATTCCTACATCCAGCCCCCCAGCAAGTCGTTGTAATGACTTGCGTTGTATTGGTATGTGATGTAACAACGCGGTCGTTGTAATTACCCTGTTGTAATGGCATGCGTTCTAAACGCATGCGTTATAACGTGGCCTATTCATTGGGATCACAATAAATTTAACAGCAGGCGTGGTCACAACAGCCAATGAAATATAAGTTGACTTCAGCACCGTATTAACTTTTTTAATGTAAAATGAATTCTGAAGTACAGTGAACTGTCCACTCCACTCAGTGTAAATTAGTTGAAAGATTTATTCCAATTAACACCCAAGTTTAATCCTGCTGACTTAAAGGAGAACAATTTAATAGTTGAAGGGGCTTATACACCTGAACCATAAAGAGTGTGAGGGGAAAAACGGGTTCCTGGGAGTCACAGTTACCTTAAGAAAATCCTGGGTTGAAGATTTGTACTTATCCAGGTTTACACTTGTGGTGCAGTTCAATTTTAGCTACACCTTTACACAGCACAAATACATGACATGAATGTAGACTTAGCACATGTTTCTCGTGTGGTCTAAAAACATTAAAATGAGTGTTGCACTTTACATTATTACTAAAGTGCATTCACTGTAAGATTAGTGAATGTACTTATACTGTGTGCCTTAACCGTATTAAATGATATAGTCTTTGAAGTCTTGATAAATAAACCATCCCAACGTAGTAGATATGTACTTACTAAACCAAATTCGATATACTGAATGTGTGCCTTAATACATTAATTAACATTTACTGTTTAAATGTCTGAGGAGAAACTAAACCATCCTCACGTTATGAAATCTCATTTTTATTGAGGAATGATTTATGATTTATGTAATATGTACACTATTGTTTCATATATTGCATTAGAATGTCGTTCTTAGATATACTTACACATATACATTTACGATTGTACTATATCCCACATGTAATATGAGTCTATGGTTCCTTCAATTTGTATTTATTTGTGTTTCAATGTGCACGCGCTTACTAAATGTCACAATTGAGTTCAGCCTTTAAGTAGTCTTTAGTAGTCCTGTTTACCAATCTTCATAAAATACTGCTTTCCATTTTCTACTAACATGCCATTTCTTGCAGGTATACGCACGCCTTGTTAGTTTGAGAACAGATACATTACTGTACTGTACTGATGATAGAAGGAGAGAGCCCAAGAAGACCTTGACAAAAGAACCTGGAGAGCTGGAGTGTTAACTGAAAGGCCTATTCAGGAATGTCACAACTTAACCTAAGTGTGAGAAGACGATGTAATTCCCATGTCCAGTGTGAAATCTTTTGTGAATGTTGCAGTCTGCAACGTGAGACTGGAAGAAGACTATAGTACCCCTGATGATGCGTACAGAGGGGTGTTGCTCTCAGAATCCTGATGGAAATAACTGTTGTTCACACCATCTGAGGTTACCACACTTTTCTTTGGACTTTGAGAGGTTCCGACCTCTATGCTTCCTTTGATTCCTTGCTAAGGGTGGCCAAGTCTAACATTTTCTTCCCTGACCCAAGAAGACTCTTGACCGAGCCTCTGAAATGCTGACACCTTCCTATTTATTTTTCCTGTCCTGTTCTATTTCCATTATGGAATTTCCTGATTTTGAGATTCCTTAGGTCCCAAAACTCATATAGCCTACAACGACCAGGGCACCCAGGAATAAACTCATACATTACAGAATCTGATTGGGCACACCATTTGTACAATCACTTTAACGACAATCATCAAGAGGGGAATTCTGCTGAGGGAAACCTGCGGATTACCAAGAGGAACAGGAGAGATTATAACTCAGACTACATTAGAAAAAGGAATGGCGAAGGAATCAAGTACGATAAGAACCCGAGCAAACAAAAGGACCATGGGGAGGAAGGCACAATGGTTGTTAAACTAACATCATATAGCAAAGAACCTAGTATCGAAATAACAGCAGCTCGGATCAAGTTACAAATTTCTAAAGGGAAGCCGGAAGGAGCCCCAGGTCCAAATGGAATACCGCCAATCCTGTATAAGTATGATATAGAATTCTGGATTAACACATTAACTCCAATCTTTAGAAGTGTCCAGGAAACAGAAACAAGCCCGGCCTCCTGGAAAGGATCGATAATCAGCCCAATTTACAAACAGGGCGATAGGAGTAGCCCTAATAATTACCGTCTCGTTGCCCTACAGGATATAGAGGCGAAGTATTATGCAGGGCTAGTCCTAGAGGAATTGTCATCCTGGGCATTGTCCAAAAACATCATTCCCATAAACCAAACAGGGTTCTGCAGAGGGCACGGCACCACCACTAACATCATGGCGCTAACTTTGCTGATAGATGCGGCCAAAGCTGCAAAGAGGTTGCTATTTTTAGGCTTCATAGATTATAGCGCAGCATTTGACCACGTAGATTGAGCCAAACTCTGGCAGAAGCTGGAAAAGTGGGGGATACCTAAGCCTCTCCTCAATCAGTTGATCCTATTACATACCGATACCTGGGTCAAGATTAAGCTGGGAGCCAGGACGCACCTCTCAAGGCGAATTAACCAGTAGCGGCTCGTGGAGGGAGTGTCGCGGGGCGTTGGGGCGGGGCGGGGGAGGAGCAGGGTGGGGGGTAGTAAACTACGGCATACGGCCGAACAGAGGTAAGTAAACAAATAAATAAATAAAACTAATTTAATTGCGCGCGCTGCATTGCCAAATGCGATGCAGCGCGTGCAACGAAATTCGTTTTATTTATTTATTTGTTTACTTACCTCTGTTCGGCCGTATGCCGTAGTTTACTACCCCCCACCCTGCTTCTCCCCCGCCCCACCACCCCGCGGCACTCCCTCCACGAGCCGCTACTGGAATTAACACGTCCAAAGGCCTAAAACAAGGGTGTGTTCTAGCCCCCATGCTTTTCAACCTCTTTTTAGCAGACCTCCCAGGGAAATTGGATAATGGTACATCGCACGCCCCACGGTTGGGAAATATCTCACTGTCCAACCTCCTATACGTGGACGACCTGGTTTTAATAAGCCGGACCCCAATTGGTCTTCAACATCTGCTGGATATTACCAACAAATTCTCGCAATGTAATGCATTACACATTAATTTAAAGAAAACAAAAATTATGGCAGTGAATTATAATAAGATCAAGAAAATCACGTGGTACCTGGACCGGAGCAGCTTAGACCGGGTAACCAGTTACAAGTATCTCGGAGTTCTACTTGACAGCAGAGGTTCGTACAAACCCCAACTGGAGGCCTTGCGACGGAAGGGCACTACGTGCTACCTTGCAATGAAGCCCCTAAAGAAAGTCCTACCAGACCGAACACTAGATCCCCTACTACAGGTGATTCAAGCACGTCTGCAGCCAATGCTCACATATGGGAGTGAGCCACTGCAAGGGAAAGATGCGACAGTTTTAGATAAAATAATTGGTAGGTCGTATAGAGCAATCTTTCAGCTACCAAACTATGTGTCACCCGCTCAAATACGCCTGGAATTCGGCCTTCAGAAGCAAACCGTGGAAAGAAGGGGTGCTTATATAAAAATGTGGCACAAGATCAGAGGCGCTGAGCAGGGATCCCTAAACGCACATTTATGGTTTGAACTGTCGCATCGAGAGAAATCACCCGCCAGAGAATACTTGGTTGAATCATTGGAAGGGCTTGAATTGACCAACCTCTGGGAATCCTCTACAGATCACAAGAGCTTCAAAAAGGTTGTAACCAAAGTAACAAAACTGATATCCACAATAGAAGACAAGGAAACTTTGGCCAAGTGGGCTCACGGATGGACAGTAATTAATGATTATGCAGCTCTTACGCCACAAGCTTATCTAAAAATGGGAGTTAAAAAATAAAAGAAAAATTCTTAAAATTGCGCTTTGGCGTTATACCAATTCTCCCTCACTTGCTGCCATGGAAAAGGAGACCAGAGGAACAGTCCTGTCGTCTTTGTGGATCAGGAACAGAGGATCTAATACATATTATTTGCATTTGCCCGAGCCTGTTAGATATGAGACGTGTCTTACTTCGACCAACATTGAATCAGAAGGGTATCAGGACTTGTAGGCAAGCAGTAAAATTATGTTTTAACCCAGAAGAGATCCAACTAAACTGCCGATTAACAAAGTATTTTGATAAAGTGGAAGAAAGACTCAAGCTTACGTCACTAGCGACAGCAGAATAAAAGACAGTTGGTCCACCCTTATTGAGCACTTTATTAGCCAAGAATGATTGTACTTTTGAAGCATAAGCACTTTATCCATGCTCTTATAAATGTTAAATAGCCTGAACGGACACTCTGAAGCACTCTTGTCCACATTTTTATCATCGCAAAGGGCAAGGGCTGAACAGATAACATGACGACCCGTTACTTAAAACGGAACAGTTCGAAAGATTGGATTTTAATGTTAAAGTGTAAATTAAGATAATGATTTTTATCTTTTCTTTTCTTTTTAAGTACTTTTAATGTCTCAAAGGATTCTTCTATTAAAATTGTGAGTTTTAATTAACTGTACAATAAATTACTTACTTACTTACTTACATACAACCACACAACCACTCACTGACTCATACAACCGCTTACTCACCCATACAACAACTTAAACACAGCCATACAATCACCCATACAGCTGCTCACACACCCACCTAATCAATCATGCACTCACTCAGACAGCCAGTCACTCACTCATACAACATCTTGACAGACCTATTGACACACTCATACAACTACTCACACACCCACTCACACACTCTCATAACCACTTACATACCCATTCACTCATGCCTACAAGCCCTCATATGACCACTTACTCACCAATATAGCCACTCACACAGATACTCACTCTCCAAAACAGCCACTCACACACCTTATGAGTTAACCAAGCACCCACTCAAACAGCTACTCACTCACCCATACAGCCACTCACTCACCCATACAGCTACACACACAACCACTCAGTCATCCATGCAGCCACTCACTCACACACCCACTCACACACACATCTATTCAGACACTCACACAGCCACTAACTCGCCCATACAGCCACTCACACACACCCACTTACTCTCCAATACAGCCACTCGCACAGCCACTCACTAACCCATACAGCTACTCACATACCTACTAACAAGTCCATAAAACCACTCATACACCCAGACAGCCATACAGCCACTCAGACATCCACTCACACACTGATAAAGACAGTCAGTCAGCCACTCAGATGACATATGTTAGAAATAGTATGACTAATTACAGAAAGAATAGTAATTTATTTTATGCTGTAGGTTAATATATATCTTTAAGTCTCTATGTTTTTATGAAACACAGCTGTGGCATGTTTTCATCAGTGATGTCATCAATGATGTCATTTGAGATGTCATCAGTGGTGTCATGAGTGATGTCACTGACCATGTCATGAGTGATGTAATATGTGAGGTCATAAGCAGTGCATTGCAGGGGCGTAAGTTATAGTTGTCCCACTCACAACCCACATTCGCACCCCCTCACATCACGCCTCTACTCCCCCCTCTCTGACAATCACACAGAAAGATTACATTACTACGAATCAGAATATGATTAACTCCCAAACCTCACATACAGCGCATCCACACCGCCACTAACCACAGTCCAGACAGCTAATACATTACCTCCAACACCTGACCCCAGACTTGACGCGATACTACTATCTCTACAACAAGTCAAAGAGGACCTGCAAATGCTTCATGACCTAATTTTACAACAACCAAAATTCACGCGCGCCAAACTAGAATCCAGAAATTACCATCACATCAACCATTCGAAACGCACCCAACAGCTGCACACAAGCTCCCTGAAACTTGTGCCACCAAGATGGAGAACAGTGCCCTACCCTAATGCCTCATCCCGTCCGATCAGAAAGAAAAACGATCTATCAGACAAAGACTTAACCTCCCTACTCCGTTCCTATGAGCTACCGCCTCTCCCCCTTAATTCTGGGCTCTCAGAAAACGTGCCTAAACTTGCCCTTATCCAATCTATTCATCCCAATACGCATAGACTTACAAGACACATTTCTAGAGGTATAGTGAAAACAACCTAATGCAAGTCCCCATAATACACGAACCCACCACAACACCCATCAAAACTCGGCTAAAATGTATACTTCTAAACTGTAGATCGGCCTCAAAACATGCAACCGACAAAGCTGACCTCATACTTTCGAATGAACCTGACCTACTAATTCTGACTGAAACTTGGCTAAACGAATCATCTACTCCCATCCTAGACTTACTAATACCCCCAAACCATTACATAATGAGACTTGACAGAACGGATAGGCTAGGTGGGGGTATTGCTTGTATACATCGGAGCAATCTCTCAGTGAACCGCTCCCACTCCCCGGTACTATCCTCCTGTGAATACCTATGTCTAGACATCACTAGTAATAAAAAATCAATATGCTCTCTAAACGCATTCTACCACCCACCTGGTGATAACCTCACCTTCATCGAACATCTCATGGACATCCTAGCTACAAAGGACGGACAACATATTACCCAAATATTCCTTGGTGATTTCAATCTCCACTGGGATGACCTCGACGACCCAGGAGTTAACAGCCTAAAAGACTTCCTCTCAGACCATAACCATACCCAAATCTGTAACAGCCCCACACATGATAGAGGCTCAACACTCGATCTAGTAATTTCAAAAGCCGACTCCACTCAGCTTGATTCGATCCTCCCCTACGACTGGTCTGACCACCACATCATTACATTCCACATCAACGAATCAGTTAAATTACTCTCTACCCAACCCACGAGAACAAAAATCTGGAAGAGAAATCTAAAGAATGTTTCCGACCTAATCACAACTTACAGCCCTAACATCTTGCTTCCCCCTGAAGGCCTATCTGATGTACAAGATCTGACCAACCATTTCTTCCACTCCATGAACACGGTTCTAGACAATATAGCTCCCTTACAATTGAAAAGAGTAACCATAAAAGACTCAAAACCCTGGTATGACGGCAGGCTAAACGAAGACAGGAGTTCCCTAAGACTAATCGAACGTAGATGGAGAGCGACACCATCTTTGGATCACCTCAAGCTACTAAGGAGCACGAGAAACTCCTACTACAGAAAGATCAGACAATCAAAAGCAGACTTCTTTACTAAGCAATTAGACCAATCCAAGAACCGTCCCAAAAAGCTTTTCGAACTAATCAAATCGCAATCGAAGGAGGTACCCCACCGCCCCCAAGCTATCCCAGACACACTACCCAACTGCGAGGAATTTGCCTCCTTCTTTACAATGAAGACAGAAAACATTAAGACGGACCTGCGCAATGACCTAATATCCCTTACCAACCCACACTTGGACACTTCAGTGCCCTCGCCTGCTGCCCCACTGATGCGTCCCGCAAATTTCGACCTCAAAAACAACGCATCTTGGTCATCCTTCTACACCTACAGTGAAGAATCTATTTTAAAAACGCTCACGGCCCAGAACCTCTCCAGTCACTTCACAGACCCGCTCCCCGCAAACCACATAAAAGACTTTATTCCACTGCTATTGCCGCTCTGGACCAAGATTATAAACACCTCTCTCCTTCAAGGAATCATCCCAGAAGCCCTTAAAGCAGGGCAGGTATCCCCTATCTTAAAGAAGCCATCAGCGGACCCAGCGGACTTGAATAATTATCGCCCAATATCCAACATCCCCACATTGGCCAAACTCTTTGAAAAATGTGTCCACATGCAGCTTGGCAAACACATACACCAATTCAACCTGCTTAACCAATACCAATCCGGCTTCCGTGCTGGTCACAGCACTGAATCAAGCAAACACAAGGAGATGATGGACGGAGCGCTGAAACTTTTCAGACACTCACCCCCAGTCACAGATCTGGGTTGAATCCATCATCATTCTTTAGCTCACTTCGCCACCTCAGTTCAGACCCAGCTATATGCAAATCAGTCTTGACCCTGTGCCTCATGGGAACAGTCCAGCCCGAACTGCCAAGCCAGGTCTTCCCTGAACCGGAAACAAGCATCCTGGGACAGGTTTCGGGCTAACAGCCCTCATCAGCCAGGCTAGCTTGAATCCAGTGGCAAAGTGAGCAAGGGACCCACGTCTGGGCATACCCTGCCAACTTAGGGCGAACAAAGCAAACACAGCACTGAATCAGCCATGACCCACATAATAGAGGACGCATTAAAAATCCTTGACCAAAACGATGCCTGTTTACTAATCTTGCTGGACTTATCCTCGGCCTTTGACACCGTCAAACACGACACTTTGATTTATCTCCTGAAACACAGAATGGGTTTATCTGGATCTGTTCTAAACTGGTTCACCTCTTTCCTCCAAAATAGATCCCAAAGATTCAAGGTCGATCAATCACTATCCAAGACCGTCCCAGTCACTTTAGGAGTACCACAGGGATCATGCCTTTCCCCAACACTTTTCAACCTTTTCATGGAACCACTCACCAATCTCCTCAGCTCATCTAATGTACGTTATCACATGTACGCAGATGACACTCAACTCTACATTAAAATCCACTCACTTGAGGATATCAAATCTCTCAACTCAACGCTTCAAAAACGCAGACCTGGTTAGCCGAAAACCATCTGAAACTAAACACCCTCAAAACTGAATTCCTCTTAATCGCTCCCCCCAACCAATCGACCACCATCCTCGATTGGATGAACCACCTAACAGCACTCAAATGTCAACCTCTCATTATCGACTCAGTGAAATCACTGGGAGTGACACTGGACAGAAACCTAAACATGCGGAAACACATCAGCGCCGCTACAAAAGGAGCAAATCTTCAAATGAACACCTAGAGAAAAATGAAACCATTCCTGCCCGCAAATGATTTCAAGCATGCAGTGCACGCTCTAGTAATCCCCAGAGTGGAATATGGGAGTGTCACTCTCAGTGGCCTTCCCAGAGCGACGACGGCCCCTTTAAGAGCTGCAATCAACACTGCTGCCAGACTCATCACTGGTTCCAAAAAAAACAGTCACATCTCCCCTGACCTTCGAGCCCTCAACTGGCTACCTTTCGAGGCTAGAATTCATCTGAAAATCGCTTGCATGACGCACAAAGCACTTCATCACAAAACTCTGAGTTATCTAGCTCAGAAATTAGTACTATCCTGTGGTAATAGATTCACCAGGAGCTCCAGATATCTCCTACTGAAACCACAACGCTTTGCCAAGAAAAAAACATACAACCGGTCCTTCTCAGGAATGGCTCCCAGGATTTGGAATGCTTTGCCCCCTGAAACGAGACAGAACCCTTCTACTGCATTCTTCAAAAAAGAAGTGAAGGCTATTCTCAGGGCTAAATTTACTTGAACTATTTATATGTACCTGTAATATATCTGCTAGGTTGTTTTAGTAATATTTTGTATTAGTATCTCCTACATTCTCTCTACTTGTTTTTGTTTTCTGTTTACTTACACCAACCCTGTAAAGCGCTCTGATACCCGTTAGGGTCTTGTTCAAATAAATAAATAAATAGTTAGCTCAGGTAACTATAACTGCTGAATTTCTATGGAGTGCATGGGTGAGTGAGTGGGTTTCTGAGTAGCTGTGTGGGTGTGTGAGTGGTTGTATGAGTGGTTTTGTGAGTGTTTGTGTGTGTGTGAGTGGGTGTAGTATGTATGCGTCAGTGGTTGTGGGTTGTGAGTGAGTGCGTGAGTGGTTCTATGGGTTTGTAAGCTGGTGTGTAATTGGACATATGGGTGTGTGACTGGGTGTGTGAGTAATTGTATGGATGTGTGAGTGGGTGTGTGAGTTGTTGTGGGGGTATAGGCGGGTGTGTGAGTGGTTGTATGGGTGTGTGAGTGGGGATGTGAGTGGTTGTGTGGGTATATAAGTAGATGTGTGAGTGGTTGTGTGGGTGTGTGTGTGCATGTTGTATGGGTGAGTCAGTATCTGTATGGGTGAGTGATTTTGTGTATAAATTCCTGTATGTGTAAGTGGCTGTAAGGGTGTGTGAGTGGCTGTATGACTGGATGTGTGAGTGGCTGTATGGGTGAGTGAGTGGGTACATGAGGGGCTGTATGGATGAGTGAGTGGGGGTGTGACTAGTTGTACTGGCCTGTGAATGGGTATGTGAATGTATATGTGGACATATGAGTGGATATATGAGAGACTGCAAGGGTGTGTGAGTGGGTGTGCGAAGGTGTGTGTCGATGATGTCATCAGTGATGTCATCAGTGATATCATTTGAGATGTCATCAGTGATGTCATCAGTGATTTCAATGACCATGTCATGAGTAATGTAAGATGTGAGGGCATAAGCAGTGCATTGCGGAGGCGTAAATTATAGTGATCTCAAGTAACTATAACTGCTGAATCTCACTGGTTTTATATGGGTGAAATCTGAGCCTAACTATAACCCTAATGTCCCTGTAGCCTTTGTTTTTTTGTGAATATATAATTATATATATATATATATATATATATATATATATATATATATATATATATATATATATATATATATATATATATATATATATATATATACATATATTATCTACTGGCGGTCGCCAGTAGATAGTTATAGTTAGGACCTATTTTCCATAGGAAATCCGCGACATTCTATTTGAAATAACTCTTGCGTCGGTTGACGAATCTTCGCGAAATTTTCAAACTTTATGGCCCGCTCCGGTCCGCTCCTACCCTGAAAGTCTCAGGGTGATTCGTCAAGCGGGGGCCGAGAAAAAAGGGGGCTCCCAAAACGTGTTTTCCCCATTCATTTTCCCATAGGACTGCTGAACGGAATTACACCAAATTTGGCAAAGAGGTAGTTCTTGGTTCAGAAAGAACCCTTTTTGTTAAATGGTGTAAATCCGTTCAGTAGTTCCTGAGAAAATCAAAAGTTAAGTCACATATATATCTATGGCCGAGTAGGGTCCGCGTACCCTCCCGACCACGAGCTGCATGCTAATTGGCTGTCAAGTGGCTGTCAACACTCCAAATCAGGAAGTGTTGGCAGCCATTTTATCCTCGGTAGAACCGAGGGACAGAAACAAGTGCGCAAAGCGCAAAAGGGGGCAGGGTAGAAACACCCTGACCCCTAGGTCTGCTCAGGGGTCCCACAAGGACCCCTGGGCAGAAAAAACATTTTTTTTAAATCGTCAGGATGCGCTCAGGGTGCGCGGATCCTGCCGATTAGAAAAAAACCCAGAAGAAACAAGTGCGCAAAACGCACAAAGGGGGCAGGGTAGAAACACCCTGACCCCCTAGGTTTGCTCAGGGGGTCCCACAAGGACCCCCTGGGCAGAAAAAAGCATTTTAAAAAAAAAAAATCGGCGGGATGCGCTCAGGATGCGCGGATCCCGCCGAGAAAAACGAAGCGCGGTCTCCCGCGCTTTGTTGTTAATTGGCCCCCGGGTGGGCCAAGTCCCGAGGGCATGCAGGGGTTTCTTTTTAATATGTGGGGGGCCTCTAAGGCCTCCAAGCCCGAGGACCGTCACCCCCGGGGCTTAAAAAAATAATGGTGCGGGAGGGCTCTTTGCCCTCCCGCTGCCCCGAGACCGCCACCTCCCGGGGCTTCTTTTTTTAATGATTTAACCTGTGTGGGGCTCCAGCCCCCACACGCCCCGGGACCGCCACCTCCCGGGGCTTAAAAATAATAATGGTGCGGGAGGGCTCTTTGCCCTCCCGCTGCCCGAGGACCGCCACCTCCCGGGGCTTCTTTTTTATGATTTAACCTGTGTGGGGGTCTCCAGCCCCCACACGCCACGGGGACCGCCACCTCCCCGGGGCACTAAGAAATTTAAAATGGGGGTCCGTTTTGGACCCCGAAGCCCCGGGACCACCACCTCCCGGGGCTTTCTAAATGTGGGGAGGGGCCGTGCGGCCTCCTCCTGGAGACCTGTGGTGGCCCTGGGGACCGCCACCCCCAGGGCCAGCTCCTGCAGTGTCCCGGGGTGCCTACCCCCGGGACACTGCTGTTTGCAATGACAGGACGGGAGCCTCGGCTCCGTCCTGTCATTGCAAACTTGCTTTGGATATTAGAAGCGAGGCAGGAAGCCTGCTCTCGCTCCAATATCCAAAGCAAGTAGCTTTCCACATGGGGAGCAGCATCTTAGCTGCTCCCCATGTGGAAAGCAATGCCGGCTCCCAAGGGACGCGGGGAGCCGGCGGGACTGTGGGGGATTGGGGACCCCCACAGTCCCCAACGAGAGGCCAGGCCCCGGGGGATGGGGTCCCCGGGGCCATAAGTGGCCAGGGAGGGGGGCCACGCAGCCCCCCCTCCCCTAAAAAAAAATAAAATAAAAAAATATTTAAAGGCCGGCCCCGGGGATGGGGTCCCCGGGGCCTTAAATGGCCTGAGGAGGGGGCCACGCAGCCCCCTCCAAATTTTAATTAAAAAGAGGGCTTGCCCGGGGGATGGGGTCCCCGGGGCCAATACAGGCCCAGGGAAGGGGGCCACGCGGCCCCCTTCCCGTTTTTAAAAGTTTATTTTTTTTTTAAAACTCCTCAGGCCCCGGGGGGATGGGGTCCCCAGGGCAAAAAGTGGCTGAGGGAAGGGGGGCCATGCAGCCCCCCTCCCAATCAAAAAAAAAAGACCGGCATCGTGCCGGAGGCCCCGCCCCCTCCCTGCAGCAGTCTGCAAACGCGCCCCCTGGCGCGTTTTGAGAAGGGGAAGTAATTCCCCTTGAATACTGGGGGTCCCTGGGGGCAAACTAGCCCACCAGGAACCTCCAGTATGCCCAGGGGGCTGTGTTGCAGAGGCCATGCCCCTTTTTACACCTCTCTGCAACGCAGCTCTGTGGCGCTTTTTGGAAGTACATGGTGGGCTAGTTGGACTCCAGGGACCCTCAGGATTCAAGGGGACTTAATCCCCCAACTTAAAACGCGCCACGGGGTGCGTTTGCACAGTGGTGAAGGGAGGGGGCGGGGCTTCAGGTGACATGTGTGCAAACAGGCCCCGTGGCGTGTTTTAAGATGGGGAATTAAATCCCCTTTAATCCTGAGGGTCCCTGGGGGCCAACTAGCCCAACAGGTACGTCCAGAAAGCGCCACAGAGCTGCGTTGCAGAGAGGTGTAAAAGGGTGTGGCCTCTGTACACGTCTCTGCAACGCAGCCCCCTGGCGCAAACTGGAGGTTCCTGATGGGCTAGTTGGCCCCAGGGACCCTCATGATTCAAGGGGACTTAATCCCCAACTTAAAACGCGCAACGAGGCGCGTTTGCACAGATGTCACCTCAGGCCCCGCCCCCTCCCTTCACCATTGTGCAAATATTCCTCTAAAATCAGCCGAAATCCGAATTCCGATTTACTCACCTGTTATCTGGAGAGACCTCAGTGCTGCATCTTTCAGCCCAGTACTGGTCCTGAAAAGTAATTCTAACCGTACTTACCAGTAACTTGAATTTCCTTCCATAGGCTAACATTGACTGGTTTCACTTGGAAATTCTTCTAAGTGTGCAGATTTGGAACTTTATAATATTCCTCTAAAATCAGCCGAAATACGGATTCCGATTTACTCACCTGTTATCAGGAGAGACCTCAGTGCTGCATCTTTCAGCCCAGTACTGATCCTGAAAAGTAATTTTACCCGTACTTACCAGTAACTTGAATTTCCTTCGATAGGATATCATTGCCTGCTTTTTGCTGAAAAAGTTTCTGTCGATTTTTGAAACATACAAATATTCCTCTAAAATCAGCCAAAATACGAATTCCGATTTACTCACCTGTTATCAGGAGAGAACCCAGTGCTGCATCTTTTAGCCCAGCACTGACCTTGAAAAGTAATTCTAACCGTACTTAACAGTACTTTGAATTTCCTTCCATAGGCTAACATTGACTGGTTTCACTTGGAAATTCTTCTAAGTGTGGAGTTTTGGAACTTTATAATATTCCTCTAAAATCAGCCGAACTACGAATTCCGATTTACTCACCTGTTATCAGGAGAGAACCCAGTGCTGCATCTTTTAGCCCAGCACTGACCTTGAAAAGTAATTCTAACCGTACTTACCAGTAACTTGAATTTCCTTCCATAGGCTAACATTGACTGGTTTCACTTGGAAATTCTTCTAAGTGTGGAGTTTTGGAACTTTATAATATTTCTCTAAAATCAGCCGAACTATGAATTCCGATTTACTCACCTGTTATCAGGAGGGAACCCAGTGCTGCATCTTTTAGCCCAGCACTGACCTTGAAAAGTAATTCTAACCGTACTTACCAGTAACTTGAATTTCCTTCCATAGGCTAACATTGACTGGTTTCACTTGGAAATTCTTCTAAGTGTGGAGTTTTGGAACTTTATAATATTTCTCTAAAATCAGCCGAACTATGAATTCCGATTTACTCACCTGTTATCAGGAGAGAACCCAGTGCTGCATCTTTTAGCCCAGCACTGACCTTGAAAAGTAATTCTAACCGTACTTACCAGTAACTTGAATTTCCTTCCATAGGCTAACATTGACTGGTTTCACTTGGAAATTCTTCTGTGTGTGGAGTTTTGGAACTTTATAATATTTCTCTAAAATCAGCCGAACTATGAATTCCGATTTACTCACCTGTTATCAGGAGAGAACCCAGTGCTGCATCTTTTAGCCCAGCACTGACCCTGAAAAGTAATTCTAACCGTACTTACCAGTAACTTGTATTTCCTTCCATAGGAATCCATTGTCTGGTTTTCAGCAGAAAAGTTTCAAAGTGTCGATTTTCACAAACTACAAATATTCCTTAAAAATCGCCTGTATGACTTAAACGCATTCTTTCAACTGTTTACAGGAGATGCACCAGTGCTGGATCCAGGATCCACCACTGAGTAAGAAAAAGTAACGATAACACTACTTACCTGCTAAGTGAATTTCCTCCCATAGGATAACATTGGTGATTCTATGTGAAAAAGTTTCTAAGTGTCAACTTTTAAAATACAATAATATTCCTTAAAAATCACTACTGTAACCAAAACGCTTTTACTCAACTGTTTACAGGAGATGTCCCAGGACTGAATCTAGGATCCAGTCCTGTGGTTAGAAAAGTAATCCATAAAGTAACTAATTGCATTTAACTAGAAATTCACATTGAGCTCAATGTTGTATTGTGTTTGAAATTGTGTTGCCCATTGCAACAACTGTAACTTCTGTACTTAAAAGTCTATTGCCTATTTGCAAAGTATTTAAACTAAAGTAATTCATTCTGAGAAAGTATATTTTGTAATGTAATGTATAATGTAATTACAATGTAATTTAAAAATAAAATATGTAAAAATAAATAGTTTAAAAAATGTAGTAAATCAGCATCAAAAAAATAAATATAACAATTAATACATTTAAAAATTGTCATTTACAAAACCTTTGAAATTCACTGAAAAAACCATAGGTTTTAGAGGCGTTATAGTTAGAAATTAGCATTTAAAAAACCTTTGAAATTCACTGAAAAAACCATAGGTTTCAGGCACGTTATAGTTAGAAATTAGCATTTAAAAAACCTTTGAAATTCACTGAAAAAACCATAGGTTTCAGACACGTTATAGTTAGAAATTAGCATTTAAAAAACCTTTGAAATTCACTGAAAAAACCATAGGTTTTAGGGACAGTTATAGTTAGTTGGACATTTCACTCGTACAAAACCATAGAAATTCCCCCGTTATAGTTAGTTCAGCTAACTATAACTCGCGCCCACAATGCACTGCTGATGACGTCACATATTACATCACTCATGACATGGTCAGTGACATCACTGATGACATCACTGATGACATCTCAAATGACATCACTGATGACATCACTGATGACATCATCCATGTGATAATTTCATGCATCTTCTCACACCCTAATATAACTTTTGATACACCCACTGTAAATTACAGACTGCCATTGTCAAAACCATAGACACTCCAACACCAATTACTATATACACACTCACTGATTCTTAGGTCTACACACACACATCTACTCACTCACCCGTACAGTCACTCATACTTATAGTCACTCAGTACAGGACTATTATATGCACTCATACACCTATATAAACACTCACACACCGCCACTCATCCATAGAGGTACTCACACACCTAGTCAGTCATGCAAAATATTAAGCACACACCCATTTACTCACCTATACAGTTATACACACACCAGCTCACTTACTCATACAAATACTAGCACATTCTTACGCTCTTATACAATCTCTGATACAAGCACACACTCATCCATACAGTCACTCTCACAATCACACACTCTCGCTTATAGCTATTTATATACTCCAACACACATATATACTGCCTTTCACATATGTAGTTACTCACACATGTACCACTGGGACATACATTCACTCACTAACACACTCTTACACACACTTACCCACCCATACAGTCTATCACAGATGCACTCTTGAAACCATCCACCCAGTGAATCACCCACTCACACATCTATGCACAGAGTCGCACACACCCCACCCACACAAACACTCAGGCACCCTTACAGATACTCAGACAACCAATCAATAACTCATATAGACACTCGTGTAGCTATTCACAAACCCATGCAGCCACTTACACAGCAACAGACAGACGGATACAGACATTCACCCAGTTTAGTCACTAACCCATGCATTCAGTAAGATACGTTTAATCACTCACTTATAGAGTTAGTCACGCACCTACTAAATCATCCATTCAGACACTTATACACCCACTCATTCTTCAATACGCCTTTCCCTATATATATTAAAAATATTTAAACTTTACAGAAACACACAGTCACTGGATGATGTCATCAGTGATGTCATTTGAGATGTCATCAGTGATGTCATCAGTGATGTCACTGACCATGTCATGAGTGATGTAATATGTGACGTCATCAGCAGTGCATTGCGGGGCGCGAGTTATAGTTAGCTGAACTAACTATAACGGGGGAATTTCTATGGTTTTGTACTGAGTGAAATGTCCAACTAACTATAACTGTCCCTAAAACCTATGGTTTTTTCAGTGAATTTCAAAGGTTTTTTAAATGCTAATTTCTAACTATAACGTGTCTGAAACCTATGGTTTTTCAGTGAATATATATATATATATAATATATATATATATATATATATATATATATTCACTGAAAAAACCATAGGTTTCAGAGGCGTTATAAGTTAGTTGAACATTTCACTCGTACAAAACCAGTGAAATTCCCCGTTATAGTTTGTTCAGCTAACTATAACTCACGCCCCCGCAATGCACTGCTGATGACGTCACATATTACATCACTCATGACATGGTCAGTGACAACACTGATGACATCTCAAATGACATCACTGATGACATCACTGATGACATCATCCAGTGACTTTGTGTTTCTGTAAAGTTTAAATATGTTTAATATATATAGGGAAAGGCGTATTGAAGAATGAGTGGGTGTATAAGTGTCTGAATGGATGATTTAGTAGGTGCGTGACTGAGTCTATATGGGCACCCCGGGACACTGCAGGAGCCGGCCCTGTGGGTGGCGGTCCTCAGGGCCATCACAGGCTCCAGGAGGGGGGCCGTGCGGCCCACCTCCCAACATTGGCAAAGCCCCGGGGAGGTGGTGGTCCCCAGGGCGTGTGGGGGGCTCAAGCCCCCCACACAGGTTCTTTATTTTTTAAAAAAACAAGCCCCGGGGGGTGGTGGTCCCTGGGGCTGCGGGGGGGCCATGTGCCCCCCGCAAATAGTTAAGAAAAGCCCCGGGGTGGCGGTCCCCGGGGCTTGGGGGTGCCTTGGAGGCCCCCCCCACCCATTTAAAATACAAGCCCCGGGGGGTGGCGGTCCCCGGGGCTTCGGGGGGCCATGTGCCCCCCCGCAAATATGTAAGGAAAGCCCCGGAGGTGGCGGTCCCCAGGGCTGGGCCCCCCATTCACAATATAAAGATTGCCCCCGGGACTTGGCCCACCCGGGGGTTAAATAATAACGAAGCGCGGGAGGCCGCACTTCGTTTTTTTTAGTTTCGCGGCCGGATTCGCCGCGCATTTTGCTGATTTTTTTTTTTTTAAATGCTTTTTTGGGCCCTGGGGGTCCTTGTGGGACCCCCTAAGCAGGCCTAGGGGTCAGGGTGTTTCTACCCTGCCCCCTTTTCTTTTTTTTCGCGTTTTTTATTCTTATTTCTTGCGATTTGGTTCTACCGAGTCACAAGATGGCTGCCAACACTTCCTGGTTTGGAGTGTTGACAGCCAATTAGAATAAAGCTCGTGGTCGGGAGGGTGCGCGGATTCTCCGTGCCTCTATATATCGAAACTTTTATTTTTTGATATTCTTAGCAACTACTGAACGGATTTACACCATTTAAAAAAAAGGGCGCTTTCTGAACCAAGCACTACCTTTTTGCCAAATTTGGTGTAAAAAACCAAAGGTTACAGGGGGACGTTATACTCAGAATTCACTCATACAGAACCATAGAAATTTAGCAGTTATAGTTACCTGAGCTAACTATGACTTACACATCTGCAATGCACTGCTTATCACCTCACATATTACATCACTCATGACATGGTCAGTGACATCACTGATGACATCTCAAATGACATCACTGATTACATCATCCAGTGAGTGCAAGTGTTTTCTAAGAATGTATGATTGTTAAACATATATACGAACCTACTACAAAAGTTAAATTAGCATACTAGGTGCACTACTACTGAGTGATACTGTTTCTAACACATATTATGTGAGTGGCTGTGTGACTGTATGTACTCTTGTGTGTATGGGTGTGTGAGTAGATGTATGGGTGTATAAGTGGGTGTGTGAGTAGCTCTATGGGTGAGTGAGTTGCTTTGTGAGTGGCTGCATGGGTGAATGAGTGGGTGTGTCAGTGACTGTGTAGGTAAATAAGTGGGTGTCTGAGTAGCTGTATGGATTAGTGTGTGGCTATGTATATGGCTGTATGGGTGAGTAACTGGTTGTCTGAGTGGCTATATGAATGAGTGGGTGTGTGAGTGCCTCTATGGAGGAGTGAGTAGTTGTCTGAGTACTGGTATGAGTCTGGGAATGGGTATGTGATTGGTTGTGCAGATGTGTGAGTGGGCGTATGAGAGGCTGTATGGGGGTGTGAGTGGGTGTGTGAGTGGTTCTATGGATGATGTCATCAGGGATGTCATTTGAGATATCATCAGTGATGTCATGAGTGATGTCACTAACCATGTCATGAGTGATGTAATATGTGAGGCCATAAGCAGTGTATTGCAGGGACGTAAGTTATAGCTAGCTTAGGTAACTATAACTGCTGAATTTCTATGGTTTTGCACGAGTGAAATCTGAGCCTAACTATAATGTCCCTGTAACCTTTGGTTTTTTCTGTGAATTTGTAAGTTTTTAAAAAAATTCTATTTCCTAACTATAATGTCCCTGTAACCTTTGTTTTTTCAGTGAAGTTCCAAGGATTTTCAAAATCTATTTCCTAACTCTTACGGCCCTGTAACCTTTGGTTTTTCAGTGAATTTCTATGTTTTTTTTAACTAGTAGTCGCTTTTGCAGAGTGGTGGAGAAAGGGGACAAGGTCTCCGACCAGCTCCCAGGAATCCTGCTGTGTCAGACTTACTGGAGGTGACAGGAAGGCTTTTTGGCCCCCAAGAACCCTCAGCAACAAAGAGGATTTCATCCAACATCCAGTATTGCACCAGGAGGCACATTTGCAGAGTGGTGGAGAAAGGGGGCAGGTCTCCGATCAGCTCTTAGCAATCACTCTATGTGGGACTTACTGGAGGTAATAGGAGAGCTGCTTGGCCCCCAAAGACCCTCAGCGTCCACAGGGACTTCATCACCCAACCAGTAGTGCACCAGGAGGCACGTTTGCAGAATGGTGGAGAAAGGGGGCGGGTCTCCAATGACTTATCAGCAATCCCGCTGGCCAGGATTTACTAGAGGTAACAGAAGGGGTAGTTGGCCCCCAAGGACCCTCAGGAGCCAAGGGGACTTCATCCCCCAACTACTAGTGCACCAGGAGGCGCGTTCGCGGAGTGGTGGTGAAAGAAGGCGGGCCTCTTGTGACTTGCCGGCTGGCTTTTTTTCCTTTCATTATGGGAGAAGGGCCACGTGGCCCCCCCTTCCCTGGGCCCATTTGGGCCCCGGGGACCCCATCCCCTGCGGCCTGGCCTTTTTTTTGTTTTTTATTTAGGGGAGGGGCTGGGCGGCTCTCCTCCCCGGGCCAATTTCAGCTTGGGGATACCATCCCCCAGGGCCCAGCATCTCCATTGGGGACCGCGTGGGAGCCTGAGTGTCCCTGCGGTCCCGTATGGCTCCCCACCTCCTATGGGAGCCGGCATAGCTTTGACACACAGGGAGCTAGTACACATGCAGCTCCTTGTGTGTCAAAGCAAATGCTCCAATTCCAGCAAGCGAGAGCATTTTTCGCTCTCGCTTGCTGAAAGCGGAGCGTTTACTGTAGTGTGGCGGGAAAGCTCCCGACAAGCCATAGCAAACAGCTGTGTCCCGGGAGTGGGCAACCTGGGACATAGTAGGAGCCGGGCCTAGGGGGTGGCGGTCCCCAGGGCCATGTGTGGCCCCCCTCCTTTTTTAGTCATAGGGCCTGCCCCAGGGAGGTGATGGTCCCCGGGGCCGTATATGGCCCGGGAGGGAGGCTACGCGTCCCCCGCCTTCATTTTGAAGTTATTCCCCAGGGAGGTGATGGTCCCCGGGGCACGGAGGTCCATGAGGCCCCCCATGCCTTTTCATTTAGCCACAGGGAGGTGGCGGTCCACGGGACACGGGGGTGTTCGAGAGGCTCCCCATTTATCTATCGGTAGCTCCAGGGAGGTGGCGGTCCCTGGGGCTGGGTGGTCCACACAGCCCCCCATTTGTTGTATATATCCCTAGGGAGGTGGCAGTCCCCGGGGCTGCGGGGGGTCCATGTGGCCCCCGCATAGTTTATTATTAATACTCTGGGGAGGTGGTGATCCCCTGGGTTTTATAAACCCTAGGAGGGGGCCCTATGCATCCCATCCTTTATTTTTTATGTGCCCCCGGGATTTGGCCCACCGGGGTCATCCTGAAAAAGACACATGGGAGACTGCACGTTTTTTTCTCCAATTTTGGTGCGGATCCGCCTGAGAACCGACAGCAAAATTGAATTTAAAAAAATGCTTTTAACCCCCGACGGGGTCCCACAGGGGTCAGAGTATTCCTACCCTGCCCCCCTTTCTTCATTTTTGTCCAGTTTTTTGGGGACTCAGCTTCAAGCAGAGTCCCAAGATAGCTGCCAACACTTCCTGGTTGAAGTATTGGCAGCCAATCAGATTACAGCACAAGGACTATTGGATCCACGGGTGACCAGCATCCCCAGATATACAGATTTGTTTTCCAGTTAGTATCTCCCAAACTACTGAACAGATTATACCAAATCACAAAAAGCACAATCTATGTACCAACATCTAGCTTCCTGCCAAATGTGGTGTAATTCCGTCCAGCGGTTCGAGCTGTAGGTTTGTTCAAAGGTCCTATGAGAATTAACATGGGGAGAACACGTTTTGGGACCCCCCTTTTTCCTCAGCCTCCACTTGAAGAACCACCCCAAAACTTTCCAAACAGTGCCTGAAGTACTGGGTACATTGTTTTGGAAAATTTCATAGCAATTCATCAAATGGCACCAAAAATATAGGCACCTGGAAATGGCCTTTTTGATAGAAACTCCGTCCCAACTATCAATACCTACTGGCGCCCGCCAGTAGGTAATATAGATAGATAGATAGATAGATAGATAGATAGATAGATAGATAGATAGATAGATAGATAGATAGATAGATAGATAGATAGATAGATAGATAGACAGATAAGAGGCCTTCACACCACATCTTAAAATTACATACATAGACAAAGAGATCATAGTGTATCCAAGTGATGTCATTCATAACCATAACTGAGGTATTTCAGGGTTGTTTTGCTTTTATTTATTAACCATAACTGCACTTTTAATGTGGTTTTCAAATAAATCTCATAGTTGTGTTAAATATATGGGGTTATGAACCTAAGCTAGCCTAAACATCACTTTAACTGTGTTTTTTCAGTGTTTTTCTACTTTTTTAAATAATATACTACTTACAACTTTTATTAAAGTGACCCCTTTCACAGGTAGCTAACCCCTGTTGTGATTGGGTTCAGCTGATGGATTACCTGTGGGGGTTGGCAGAAGGACATGCTGTTCAGCTTGGCCATGTACCCAACCCTCCAAGGCAGCATTCTGTTGTGCATATATATATGTGTGTGTATGTGCGTGTGTGTGTACAATTATATATATTTAATTACACACACACATAAAACACATATATATGTATATATATATATATATACACACACACACATATATATATATACGTGTATATATATATTTTTTTGTTTTACAAAACTACGCAGCACTCCAGAAGAATGTAAATATAAATAAAAAGAATTTCTACTTAACTCCCAGCCTACGCTCATAGAAAACTCAAACACCCTCAAGAAAATATATAAAACATCATTAACATGATGTGCCAACAGCCAATCATACATCCAGGCAATCGACATCATATACCAACAAGCACACAATGATAAGCAAACACAACTACTTGCATATGTGCATCCACCCACAATCTTACAACAATACACCCACCATCATCCAACCATCCAACTAACATACAGTATGACAGCATACCGAAAATTATATGTGCACACAGCCACCACTATGTATCCACACTCACCCTTTCACAAAACCTCACAGCTACATTTATATCCCCACACCAACCAATGTATGTGAATACACCCGCTATCAAAAACCCACGCAGCCACCGTCATACACCTAGACAGGAACTATCATGCAAATACCCACAACAGTATAGGCTCGGATCTACCAACATACACATAAAACACCACCATCATATGCCAACACACCAAGCATCATGATCATACACCTACAAGTCAAGCCATCATTCACCTTTTTACACACTTACAAATATATTTAACAATCCCTTCAAACACATCTCATCTCCAGCCTTCTCAAAAATAACAGGTGTAGGACCACCTTAATTCATGAATGTTATGATGTTTTAGTATTTATGGATAAGAATCTGTGAAAACATTAGACAACCTGAGCTCCTTCTCAATTTTTGTTTTTTTAGGTAATTTTATATTTTTTATTACTTTTTGATCTAGGTTGTGTGAATGTATGAAGGTGGGCGTTTTGGTGTATGATGTTGGTTGTATGGACATACAATGGTGGATGTGTTGGCATAGGATAGTGGTGGTGTTGGCGTATGATGGTCGGTGTGCTGATGTTTACGTTGGAGTATAATGGTGGGTATGCCTGCACCACCCGCTGTCTGTGTGTCCCTGCCTCCTCTGCATATCTTGTTTGTGGCCCCTGTGTGCCCCCAAATGTGCCCCTGATGGCCTTCTGAAGGCCCCTGTACCCCCACAGCCCTACGTATACCCCACACACGCCTTGCTGCAGCTTTGAATTCTCTTTATCACCTTTCAGCCCATCTTTAGGCCAAGCTTCCAGCACATTTGTGTGCAACTCTCCTCCCATGTATTTTCTGTAGACTCCTCATGCCCCTGTGTGTGCCCTGCCTCTGCAGCCCATCTTTGTGTCCCTCCGCCCACCTGTTCTCCTATACCCCTCACTATGTACGTTACCCTCTATTTGTTAACCTTTTTTAACAATTGTATTACTGAATAACACTTTCCTCTTGGTTTGCACTGTGGCATTTTTATCTGGACAATGAACTAGCAAAGTCACTGACACTGTTCTAAATAGGTATTACCACTAATATTGAAACAATGCATATACCAGGTACCACAATAATCACATGCTATAACCAAAAAATTATTTCCCAACTGCATATTTTAGTTTCTAACCTTTGTGCTTATGGTGAAAACTCACTTAAGCATGATGAATGAGTGGCAACACTTTATCTTCAAAGGAGAATATCTGATTTATATGTGTCAATATGTACAGTTTCAGTCCTGAAGACATCCAGTGGATGAAACAAGTGTTGGCTGATATGTAAAGACTTAGGGCGAGATTTAAAGTCTGGTGGGAGGAGTGCAGTCCATCAGAGTGGCAGAGGGCATTACGTCTTCCATCCTGACAGACTGCCACCTACTCAATTTAAGCTCTCCGCTAGCCCATCAGTGAGCTCTGTACCATGATAGGAATGCAGTCATCGTGATTCTTGTCAAAGTAAACATGCATTTGCAATGCAATCGGTCTCGCCTTTAGGACCTTATATGTATTTAGCTATGCAGCTCATTAGCCTGGGTGCTGAAACATCTACTGTTCTTTAACATGGTGGAAAGTAATCACCAAACTGCGTGACACGCCAGGTATGGGAACACATGGAGAGAAATATTGCCTTTCAGCGTGAAATGGTGTAGTCCAAAGCTCTGTTTTTAATATAAAATCAGGGCCTTCGGTGGTCATATCACTGAAAATACAAGAAAATTAAAAAAAATATTATTGTCTACGGGTGCTTGTGGAAGACAATTTCTATGGACTGGAATCTAGAGAACGCTAAAGTGATTCAGGTATTTTACTGACCTCTGCTGGTCGTTTTCTGTCAATAAAGTTAAATAGAGGCAGTTGCCAGAAAAAAAGTCCCTAAGCGGAAGCAGAAAGTCCCTCAGCAGAAAGCAATTCTGGTATTTTACTGACCTCTACTGGTCCTTTTTTATTAAGACAGTTAAATAGAGGCAGTTGAACAGAAAAAAAGTCCCTAAGCGGAAGCAGACAAGTCCTAGGGCTGATCTCCAGAGCCCACAAAGTACATGCACATATAAGTATATACTAATATATAAGTATATACTAAAGTTACAAGAGGTCTCAAATGCTCGACCTAAAAATGTTTAAAGGACGACCGCTGTCAGTTTTGACGGTCATTCACCAAACATTTTCAAAGTTTTTATTTTTCAAAAACAAACTCCCAAGGTTGGAGTTTCTTATTGAAAAGCAAACAACTGGTGACCCACTCACCAAGAGTCGATTTCCTGGGTGTAGAGGTCATTATTTGTGTAATTTCTGCTTCTCACTGCCAGGGTTAGAAAAAAGAAAATCACACCTTCCCCCCTAAATAGTGTGGGTAGTGTAATGCCCCTTCTTCAACACCCCATACTCCATCGGGCCATCGGAGGCAGCTTTCTTTCAATGGAGTCAACATGGGCTCCACGGACGAATAGTTGTTGTCTGTTTGACAATAAATGAGGAAGGGGGACCGAAGGTTTGGCGGACAGGGAACTACATCAAGTCAGTGCCCTTGTGTGACATGCACAATATATTGCTAAGTAGCAAGATCTTTTGGGGAGTAAGAGATGCATCTGCAAAGAATACTATATACATACAGCTTAAACCAAAGTATAAGAATATATTATTTGACAGAAAGCGAATTGGACAAACCCTAAGATCTATAATCATAAAATCTGTGTAATAAGTTAAAGGAGTTTCTGCATGTCCAACACACAGGGACTTTTGCTCAGCACTATTTAGAAGTATGCATTCCTTTACTATAAATGTATAAAGGGTATATTGTTGCATGAATCTCGTTTTTAACATCCATAGGCAATGGACGAACTTTTATCCCTACTTAAACCTTGAAAAATTATTTTGCTGAACTTAAAGAGGAGTGTGGCCTATTGTTCAACAGCAGCTAGGTGTAGGACTTGGCCTTTTTGGCTAAAGTTCCCTAAACTTTTTGCTTTCCCCCTAGACCGTTTTCCTGACATAGAGTTGCCAATTTAGATGCTTTGGGTACTTTGCCACTGCTGATCAGTGTCAAAGTACAAGTGTTCCCTGTGCAAAGTGTAATGGTAATTGGTTGGCCATGATTGGTATGTTTGCCTTACTAGTAAAGTCCCTAGTGATGCGCAATGTGTGTGCCAGGGCTAGTAATGCAAAGGTGCGCGGAAAAGGGAACTCAGGCCTGCAGTGTAGGGCCTGCGCGCAGTTTGCTAAGTTAGCATGTTGTCCTGACAAGTGCAATTACTTGTCAGGCCTTACTTTCCCTTTTGCGTACACAGTGGGCACCCTTGTGGTAGGTCCCGGGTAACCCCTGGGCAGGGTGCAGTGTAAGTAAAAGGCAGGACATATACTGAAGTGTGTGTTATGTCCTGACAGTGAAAAACACTCCATTTCGTTTTTCACTGGTGAAAGGTCATCCTGCCCATAGGACAGAATGGGGGAGGCTGGGTATTGTGTTTGTTAGCCTAGTTTCCTATAAGTTTAAAATGGAGAGGTGAAGTTTAGTATGTATGAACTCACAGTGTCATAACACATCTTTCTATGAAAGTGGTTTTGTCACTGTGTGTTCAGAAACCACTCTTTTAGAAAGTGACTGAGTTTTGTGCTTTAAGCATTTCTGTGTGTCTCTGCTGAATGTGGATTGACTGTCTGTATCTGAGAGGGGAGAGGAGCTGGGGGAGGTCTTGACCCAGGGAGGGGTTGAGATGGCACCAGGCTGACCTGCATCTGGAGAGTAGGCGAGGAAAAGCACCGGGAGGTGAAGAGGCCTGGGTTGCGGCTATAAAACAATTGACCCATCTCCTGCTGAGAGATTAAGGATCCAGACCCCCAGTATCAAAGGGAGAAAGGTGACACTGGGAGGAGACACCCAGAACTGATTTAGGCAGGGGTCAGGGACCCCTGAGCACAACGAACTTCAAAGACATGAAGGGGTATAACTATGAGAGCTGAGACCCCTGAACGTTGGAATAGAAATGGATTGAGACTGAAAAGGCTTGGACCCATTTCGTGGTCAAGAGGAACCTCTGCTAAGGAAGGAACAACTGAAGAGACTGCTGGGGAAGGACCAACCCTTGCTTCGTGATCTGGGGCTGGTCTTCAGTTTGCTGTTTTAACCAAGGAAGAGGCTATTGGGACTGTGCTTTGTGCGCTGGGTCCCCCTGCTTGAAGTAGACTGTGCTTTGTGCTGTGTCTTGTTACCCCAAGGGCCCGAGGTGAGCTGGCTCCCTGTTTGGAAACACAGGAACATAAAAGTTTCCGGAGAAGTTTCAAGCGACGCGGTGGGCGCATGTTGTGGCTGCTTGAGACCCTCAGAAGGTGTGCCCTGGGATCTTGGACACACAGAGGAGGAGTGAGACTCGGACACGCTGGGTGCGTGTCGTGGTGCACAGGAGACGCGGGTGAAGAGCGCCTGGTCAACGTGTGCACCGAAGGTGAAGTGAGTCTCGGACGCGCTGGCTGCATGTCGTGGTGCACAGGAGACGCGGGTGAAGAGCGCCTAGTCAATGTGTGCACCGAAGGTGAAGTGAGCCTCGGACGCGCTGGGTGCGTGTTGTGGTGAACAGCAGGCGTTGGTGAAGATCGCCTGGTCAGCATGTGCATCGGAGGTGACGTGAGACTCGGACGCGCAGGGTGCGTGTCGTGGTGCACCGCAGGCGCGGGTGAAGAGCACCTGGTCGGCGGGTGCATCGGAGTTGAAGTGAGTCTCGGACGCGCAGGGTGCATGTCGTGGTGCACAGGAGGCATTGGTGAGGAGCGCCTGGTCAACGTGTGCATCGGAAGTGGAGTGAGCCTCGGACGCGCAGGGTGCGTGTTGTGGTGCACCGGAGGCGCTGGTGAAGAGCGCCTGGTCGTCGAGTGCACCGGAGAAGAAGTGAGGCTCGGACACGGTGAACGTGTCGGGATGCGGCCGAAGGCGTTGGTGAAGAGCGCCTGGATATCGGGGCACCGGAGTTGGAGTAAGTCACAGTGAAGCAGTGTGCGTGCTTTGGTACAACCTGGGACTGTGGAGGTGATCGGCTGATCATCGTGTGCACCGGAAGAAAGTGAGTCTCTGCATCGTGGTGTGCGGGTCTTGGTGCCAACTAGGACCGCAGGAAGGAGTGCCTGGTGAGCGTGCACACGGAGTCGACGTGAAGTCCCATCAGCGTTGTGTGTGTGGCTTCGTGCCAGAGGAGACCCGGAGGGTGCTGTGGTGAAGTGCACCCGGAGTAACGTAATCTCAGGGGCGTGGGGTACGTGTGCCCTGGGGCCGCCTGAGACCTTCCTAACAGTCACGGCCCGGACCGGAAGCCCGGAGGAGCTGAGCTGCCAGGCCGAGCCGCTGAGGCCCATTGAGAAAGTTCTACACGGAAGGCCCAGTTCGCAGAAGGAGGAGAGGAGAGTGGGGTCGCGCCCCCAGGTAACGTGGATCACTGCCTGGGCGGGGCGCGGGCTCGGAGGGACACTCTCTCGGCCTTTCAGACCTTCTGGCGGCGTGAGCCTTTGCTTCGGCTCAGAGTGGGGCCCGTACTGCGTTCAGGAGTGGCAGTACTGGGGCCAGAGTGGGAAGCTGTACTTTGTGTCATCGTTGATACGTGTGAGGGGGCAACTGTTATCGAACAGGCTGACTGTCGTAATACACATTGCCAATATTGCTGCTGACGAACTGCCGGACTGTCTGAGGATGCCTGACATTATTTCTGCATAACGAAGTACCCGATTGTAGCGCTACGCATTGCATTATTTCTCCCATGCAAAGTACAGGATTGTAGCGGCCCGCATTGCATTATTTCTTCATTGCAAAGTACATGATTGTAGTTACGCATTGCATTATTCCTTCATTGCAAAGTACAGGATTGTAGAGGTGCGCATTGCATTATTTCTTCATTGCAAAGTACGTGATTGGGGTGTGACGCATTGCATTATTCCTTCATTGCGCAGTACATGATTGTAGCGGTACGCATTGCATTATTTCTCCCATTGCAGATACCGGGGTGTATCGTTACGCATTGTATTATTTCTCCTGTGCCCAGCACAGGATTGTATCGTTACGCAACGCATTATTGTTTGTCCATTGCAACGTGTGTGATTCTAGCATTACGACCAGCATAGCATTTTGAAAGCGGTGGTTGGGATTTGATCCTACCAACCAGCCGGAACTAATATTACCCTTTATTATATGTTGGCTTATGTATCGTGTGGTCTGATCGTATATCTTTTTACATAAAGTTTATACTTGTTTTATCAAACTCGTGTGGAGTCCATTTGTGGTGTCACCAGTGGGTTGCTGTGAGCGTGGTTGCACATACTGTACACTCGTGCCTTGGAGATAGGCCTGGCTGCTCGTGCCAAGCTACTAAGGGGGTGAGCAGGGCTATCTCAAACAGTGTCCTTACTTGGCCTAACGTTGAGGGAGGAGTCCCGGGTCTCGCATTTGTGACAGTGGCGTGGGACGGGGACTCCGGCTTCCAACAGGCACCAAGACAGCACACCGTGCTGCAGAGACTCACTTTCTTCCGGTGCACACGATGATCAGCCGATCACCTCCACAGTCCCAGGTTGCACCAAAGCACGCACACTGCTTCACTGAGACTTACTCCAACTCCGGTGACCCGATATCCAAGCGCTCTTCACCAACGCCTTCGGCCGCACCCCGACACGCTCACCATGTCCGAGCCTCACTTCTCCTCCGGTGCACTCGATGACCAGGCGCTCTTCACCAGCGCCTCCGGTGCACCCCGACACGCACCCTGCCCGTCCAAGACTCGCTCCACTTCTGATGCACACGTTGACCAGGCGCTCTTCACCAACGCCTGCTGTGCACCACGACACGCACCCAGCGCGTCCAAGACTCACTTCACCTCCGATGGTGTCTTGGTGCCAACTGTGACCGCAGGAAGGAGTGCCTGGTGAACATGCACTCGGAGTCGACATGAAGTCCCATCAGCGTTGTGTGTGTGGCTTCGTGCCAGAGGAGACCCGGAGGGTGCTGTGGTGAATGTGCACCCGGAGACCTTCCTAACAGTCGCGGCCCGGACCGGCAGCCCCGGAGGAGCTGAGCTGCCAGGCCGAGCCGCTGAGGCCCATTGAGAAAGTTCTACACGGAAGGCCCAGTTCGCTGAAGGAGGAGAGGAGAGTGGGGTCGCGCCCCCAGGTAACGTGGATCACTGCCTGGGCCGGGCTCGGAGGGACACTCTGTGTATTGCACTCAAAATATGGCTTTTTGTGGTTTGTAGTAATTCCGTTCAGTAGTTTTTGAGATATTTGTGTCACAAAAAGTTGCTGGGTGGGCCTCAAAGGATTAATCAGAAAGAGATGTTAGTATATCCCGTCCGCTAGTTCACAGACCTCCACAGGCCTCGCTCCGCGACAGATCTGAGAATACACATTTTGAAAAATAAAAAAAATCCATAAGAAGAGGATATAGTCTTTTCCTTCATCGAGTCCCAGATTCTGGAGTAATAAAAGTGGAGAAGGCTGACAATAATGAGGAAGATAGTGCGACATTTAGGCACTTGTCTAGAAGTACATTTTAGGGAGCCTTTCAGTTTTTTCTCTCGTGCACACCTGTCAGCCTGAACTCTATGACTATTTTTTTCAGCAAAGACCAACAACCGCAAAAAATGCACGGGGTTTTATTCTCATCTTTACTTCAGATGCAAAGTATTTAATTTTCAAGAGAGAACTCTCTTGTGCTCCACACAGTGGTTAAGGACATCACTTTACAGTTTTCACTGCTCTTGAAAATTCTCACCCATCTTGAATTAATGCATAGAGAGGAGCGAAGAAGAGTCATGCTTATGGCACTCCTTAATGATTAGAATGTATCCTGCACAGGTTGCCTTAAGCGTCTCCATGGAGGCTGCAAATATTCCAAAACCAGGTAAACATATTTTTTCTCATGCTCCAGACACGAGACCCTATGAAACATACCCTAAAATCACTGTATTTTTCCCAGTTTAGTCAAGTATTAAAGTTTAGATTCTGAGCTTCATTGTGCATAACCCTAGAAGAGCTTCATTAGAGAAATTGAGCATACTGCCTGTGTGTACCACAGTCAATGAGATTAGAAAACAAGGTTTCCAAAGAGTAACACCTTCAGGCAGATGAGTAGGAGCAGAGGTTTCAAAGTTCTGAAATTACACGAACCCGAACATTTGCTGCTTACTTCTAAAAAAAAAAAAAAAATTGTGAATCTTTTCCTGTTTTTTTTAATGCATTTCGTTTTGTTTTATGGAAAAGGAGCTGCATTAAAAAAAATTGCTTTATTTAAAAGCAATCACAAACATGGTGGTCTGCTGGCCCCAGCAGGCCACCATCCCTGTAATGGCAACAAATCGTAGTGTTTCACAATTTGCGACATACCTCGTTAAAATGAACGAGGTAGGTCAAACGACTCGTTACCATTGGGTATTTTGTGAACTGATCTATTAGTACATAAATGGTTCTTTAAAAAGCTTTGCTGGTTTGAAAAATACTGGTCATACTTTGCAATTGGTATTTTGTTATCAGTAAAAAGTAGCTATGGCCCAGTGTGAATCTATATTATCTATACAGCGTTTCGGGACATTAAGGACATAATAAAAAGTCAATTTTCCCTTGACCCCCTTCTTCGCCTCGTGGCCCGGTGTGTTGAAATAGGGAGGCTGCTGAATCAATGATTCTCAACGCCCACTATCTCCTGAGAGAGGTTGACAAACTTTGTGACCTGGTGAAAATGTTTGCATGAACTTGCCTTATTTGAACTGTTGAAACAGGGTAAACAGGGGGCAAAGCTCACCCTGCTGCTTCTCATCAATAACAGATTACTAAACCTGGGTGGACATTTGTGCACAATCCTCTCCAGGAGCCATCCTTACAAGGCAGTGGGGTTGGTCAGTGGGGTTGGTCAGTAGGGTTGGTCACCAGCCATGAAGTGGTTAGCTGTGCTTCTCCTCTGCTCCCAGGTTTTCTCCAGCAGAGGGGACCCCTCAACCATTCAAGATGCCAACTGCAACGACCCCAACGTCTTTGAAGCTGTGAACCTGGCCCTGAAGAAGTACAACGCGGGCAGGAAAGAAGGGAACCAGTTTGCCCTGAGGAGGATCACAGAAGCTGGCACCACAGTAAGGGCGTTTTGTATCCTTGTAGCATCTTTACATAGCCTCTGATGCCTATGGGGCACACTGTAGGGTAAGGGCTGCACCCGCTTGAAGTTGCAGGTTTGCATCTTAAGAAACAGTGATATTGCACTGTACTGCAATTACATTCTTCTAGCACTACATACCCCTGACAAGGCCCCAAAGCGCATTCTGTGGGTGCGTACTTTACTCCGAAGGAGTTGGCCATGAGTCAGAACTCACTGGAATGATAGCTGGATAGACCCGCTCTGAGGGTGAGTAGTTTACTCCGAACATTTTGGACCATGAGTCAAAGCTCACTGGAATGATAGTTGGATAGACCCGCTCTGAGGGTGAGTAGTTTACTCCAAACATTTTGGACCATGAGTCAAAGCTCACTGGAATGATAGTTGGATAGACCCGTTCTGTGGGTGAGTAGTTTACGCCAAAGGTTTTGTCCATGACACAAAGCTCACTGGCATGATAGATGAATAGACCCATTCTGAGGGTGACTAGTTTACGCCGAAAGTTTTGGCCATGAGTCAAAGTTCACTGGGATGATAGCTGGATAGGCCCTTCCTGAGGGTGAGTAGTTTAATCTCAACGTTTTGGACCATGAGTCAAAGCTCACTGACATGATACTTGGATAGACCCGTTCTGTGGGTGAGTAGTTTACTCCGAAGGTTTTGGCCATGAGTCAAAGCTCACTGGGATGATAGATGGATAGACATGTTCTGTGGGTGAGTAGTTTACTCCGAAGGTTTTGGCCATAAGTCAAAGCTCACTGGGATGATAGATGGATAGACCTGTTCTGTGGGTGAGTAGTTTACTCTGACGGTTTTGGCCATGAGTCAAAGCTCACTGGGATGATAGATGGAGAGACCTGTTCTGTGGGTGAGTAGTTCACTCCGAAGGTTTTGGACCATGAGTCAAAGCTCACTGGGATGATAGATGGATAGACCTGTTCTGTGGGTGAGTAGTTTACTCCGAAGGTTTTGGACCATGAGTCAAAGCTCACTGGTATGATAGCAAGATAGACCTGTTCTGTGGGTGAGTAGTTTACTCCGACGGTTTTGGCCATGAGTCAAAGCTCACTGGAAGGATAGCTGGATAGACCCGTTCTGTGGGTGAGTAGTTTACTCCGAAGGTTTTGGACCATGAGTCAAAGCTCACTGGTATGATAGATAGACAGACTATTATCAGCAGGAGTAATTGTAGCAACTTTCAGCAACAGAGTTCAGCAACTACTTACAAAGTGAATAGGTTTGGGTTTTGTGTAGGGTTACTGGAATTATGCGGCAGGAGAGGACCAAATTATATGGGAGTGGTGACTAAATTATGTGGCAAGAAAAGGTCATTTATGTGGCGTAATGCGCCATATTCTGTGACAGTATTACTTCATTTTTTTGTCATTTTCACCCTTGTTAACACTGACTTACCAGGGTTTCCGCCTCATTAGTACCCATTTAACACCCAAATACAGCAATAACCTACTGAAAGGTGATCAGTCAACCTTTGGGAAGGGCCTTCCACTGAATGGCAACTCAAGCTACTGCACGTTTAGTAACTTTTGATCTGTTTGAGCTAGAGACTTTTTTGTTACAATCTGCAAATTATGCAGCAGATAATGGATTATGCGGCAAATTCACAATTATCCTGAAAAATGCCACGTTCGAAGAATCGCATAATTCCAGTCATTCTGCTTTTGTGAAGTCATGCACACAAGGGGCACGCATCATACAGGTACACTTGCTCATTAGCATATGCCAAATGACCTACTTATACCCATTTTCACATAGACAAATATAAAGGTACTCATGCACAGCGACCAACAAATATACAGGCCTCAATGCACACCGACCACTAGTCATACATTATATTTAAGTGCTGAATATGACATTTATTGGTATTAAATAAAAATACATTTTACTCATTTTACTGACCTCAGAACCATTGAAGACTCAAGTGGCCTTGGTGAGATTCAGAATCATGACCTGCATGTCACAGCAGATGTTAGCTCACTGAGCCATCTTGTCAGCCAAAAACAATGAATACAGTAAATGCCAAGAATTAATACAGTGAGTGAGTAAAACGCCATCGCACCAGCAGAGTACCTTTTGTTTGAAAACTGCTGGTGGAAATAAAGCTCACTGAAAGTGCTTGTTCAAAAATCAATTTAGTTAAAATTCATTGTAACTATATTAGAGGAGTTACTACATTAATAATTTAACATACTTTGCCATTGTAGATTATGTCAAGGTTGGAGACCACTACGTCCACACTCTTAGCATCTCTCCAGAACATTGGAGTTAAAATAGTAATGTTTCTATATATATTATATTAAAATCACCGCAATATTTTCTTATACAGAATGTTGCAGAAAACATTACCTTGGACGTGTGACAAGTATCTTGCCTGACTGTTCTAGGACTGAAGGGTAAAGTTGCCTTTTGATGTCTCTGTTACTCTTAATTCTTAGGCTTCAATATCAAAGTTGGGTTCTACTCCTCCACATAGTAGTAGAAATGGAAAGCAGCTATATAGTTGTTAATGCAGTGCTATGGGTGCTAGGACCATAAAAACAGGAGTCTGTCGAACACAGTACACCCTTAATTTGCATATGTGAGCTTCATCGCCAGCCCCCTTCTTAAAAAAAGGAGCCACTTACGTGAATTAAAGTTGTTGTGAAGGCAATGATAAAGACAATAGCAATGAAAATGGGAAGGTGCCTACGGACTAAGAGTGACAGGGTCATCATTAAGGTAACTTGATCCTACTCTTAAATCCTACTCTTTTCCTTTCTCAGTCTAGTAGATGGATTCTACAGCAACTGAGAAGAAGAAAGGGTGGAGGATAAGGCAGCATCGGGCATCAAGAGCTACCTGGCCAAATCTTATATTACTCGCAGAACAAGTCTCAAGAGGGCAGAATATGCCTGAGATTCCTCATGTAGCCACCAGGCATACGTATCTCTCAGGGATATGCCTGGGGAATGCCACTGACTATGCATTGGCCCTAGTGAAGTGTACTTTGAGAAGGGATGGAGTTTGGGCTCCATGTAAAGTGCAACAATCTGTAGATTTCTCTTTGGTCTGTTATGATAGTGAAACACTTTCCGTACAGAAAGAAAAATGTTTGCAGGCCCACACTACAGCCGGACTCTACTTCTCTCGCTGAGAATAGGCACTTTCTGTGTCAGACAGGCTCCGACTGGCATAGGCCACAATGTGTCTCTGAGCATTCAGATGACCATTATGTTGAGCAAGGATTGCCCCCAGCCCCACCGGGCTCGCATCCACTGTGATCTCAGTCTGTAGTTTGGGGTCAAAGTAGGCCATCTCGGTTGCATTCTCAATTGCATGTTTTATTCTTTTGAAGCCTTGATCACATTCCACAGACCATTGGAACGGGACATTTTGTTTTGCCAGTCTCTCAATGGGGCACTTACAGTAGCAAAATCATGAATGTACCTTGAGCAATAACTGGCCATGCAGAAAAAGGATTGCAACATGGTTTCATTTTGTGGGGGGCAAGTAGCTGAGAGTGTTTTCACTTTATCTGGGTCAGGAGTCATTCCCCCATCAGAAAATATGTGTCCATAAAATTTAAGTTTGGTCTTGTGAAACTCACTCTCTGCTGCGCTCAGAGTGAGACCTGCATCAGCAAGTAATTGGCACACTTGTGTAAGAGCCTTATCATGCTCCTTTTGCGTTGATCTAAATACCAGTATGTCATCACTGTAGTTAAAAGCATTTGTGACAGGTTGAATTATTCGACGTATAACATCCTGAAATATTTCTACAGCTGACGACACTCCAAAGCTGAACCTATTGTATCTGAACAAACCAACATGAGTCGAAAAAGTAGTGATGTACCTGCAATTCTCTTCCAACTCGAGTTGATGATATCCCTTGTTCAGGTCAAGACGGGAGCAAACTTTGGCACCGTTCAGTTGCATGATCATGTCCGCTATATGTGGACCAGGATGTCTTCCTCTCTCAATTGCTTTGTTGGCCTGGCGCATATCAACACAGATGCACCCAGCACACTCACTGTCCTTTTTGTGCACCACCACTATAAGCGACACCCATGGCGTAGGACCAGTGGAGCGCTCAATAATGTTATGCTCCAACAGCGTTTCTAGTTCTTTCTCAACTGCTTCTTGCAAGTGGAAAGTGACTCTGCGGTGCCTCTGGGCAACAGGGCGAACGTCCTAATTGATGTGAAGTTGCAATTTCATTGTTTTGAGCCAGCCCAGGCCATGAAATAATGACGGGAACTGACTCACAACTTCAGACTGAGTGTGGAGGATGTAATAGATAGATATCAGTCCCATGTCAGCAGCGTTGGCAAAGATGAGTAGGCAAGCACTGGACGAAGCTCCTTGAAGAACATGAATTGGTGCTTGCACTGATATTGTTTTATGTTTCAAAGTCACTGTGAATGACCCTTGACTCTGCAATGGTTTAGAAGTGGCCTACGTGAATACTTTCAGGTTTGACGGTTTGAGGCGTGGAACAGGAGATAGTGTGTTGAACCTTTTGATTGGCAGGATGTTAATCGACGAACCACTGTCTATAATAAAGGTTATGGGGCAACCATTGACCTTTATTGTGATCTTGGGGCAGTGTCCAAATGAGTTTTGTTGTTTCGTTTGTAGGTTTGCCTTTGTCGTTCATTCTTCCTTGCAAGCAGCCAAACCCACATGTGCCTGTTGTTTATTGGTCGATGTCATCAGCGCACATCCATCTCCTTCACTGGCGCTCGATAATGACATTGACGAGCCTCTGTAGGATGAACTTGATGACGACCAACTTTGTCTGGTTTCTACTTGTTGATGTCCTTTTTTTGCTTTGTGGGCGTGGTAAGAATGCTTCAGGAACTTTCTGGTGTCCATTTTCTCTTTCTCTGTGACACAGTTAGTTTATTTTTCACTTTACAAACCATTATGAAGTAGTTCTCCTTACCACAGCGTTTACACGTTTGGCCTATGGCTGGACATTTGTCTTCATGTGGAAAGGAAAACACAGATCAAAAACACAACTTTTTCTTCTTTGTAGTGGCGATTTGCATGAGTCTACTCTGTATTTGTTCTTACTCTTCATGGCCAACACTGATTCACTTTTCGCTGTTCCAGCTTTCATTTCAGCAGCTTTTCGATCCGCTCTTTCTTCGGCCCATGTGGCCATTAGTACATTCTCTAAGCGGAGCGTCTCTCTCAGCATGAGTCTTCGGAAGGAGTCTGAAAGACAGCCATCGATAACTCGAAGACATATGGATTCTTCATCATTTAATTCACTAAACTTGCAGTGTTTGATAAGCAGATTAAGTCTTTCAACAAACTTATCCATCGTTTCACCAGCTTGTTGTCATGCTTAATGGAAAAAGTACCTTTCATAGTCGACGTTTGGCATCGGATTGAACTTGGCTTCCAACGCTTCCTTGATTTGACGGTTTGATACTGCATCAACTTGTGATATTTTCTTTATTACTTCTTTCACTCCGTCACCAGCAAGACTCTTTAGCTACTTTATGATTTTATTATCATCTACTTCTTTTAGGGCATCTATGAAGTAATCGAACGTCGATCCATGCAGTCCATCTCGTGCCAAAATTCTGCTTTTTAGTGGTGTTGAAGGACAGTGGTGGTTTCAGAAACACAACTGCACCGTACTACACAGTTCTTTCAGCAGTCATTGAAAAATTTCACAATTCCGAAAGCCCTTTGGTTGTTTTTACAGGAACCTGCAACCTTGTGAGCACAACCCCAATGTTTGCGCTCGAGCTATTTCGCCTGATTTAGAGGTCGTAAGGCATTTTATCTGTTTCTGCTGATGAGTAAATTTTCGCTCCACTTACCTGGTTATCACTGCTTTTAGCATTGTACCTGGTTGTTGCTGCCTTTTGCGTTGTACCTGGTTGTCGCCGCCTTTAGGGCTTGCTTTGAATGGAGGATGGCTCTGTATTAGGTTATGGTGCAGTATCTCTTCTTTTGGCCTTGCCAGTGGGTTTCTGGCAGGCTTTCGAATGTGCTCTTCTGCAGGGCCTTCAACTTCTTCGAGGGCTGTATATGGGCTAGAGTGGGGCTTCGATTCCACACACGCCAACTTTGAAAAGCTTCTCATCGAAATTGGGTGCATGTGATACACTCAAGGAGTTTGTTGTAACGTTGCAGACTTTCAGGGAGAGCAGTTTAATTTCTTCAGGGCACAGATCCTGTACTCATCCCCAGTTGTTGCACCCTGGAAGCATGCAAATGAATATGCCATACACAGAGCTCTGGATTGTACGTCTTTATTCCTGCGCATAAATCACACTCTTGTTTCTGATTATGTCATAACTGTTAATAGATACACCTTAACACCTCCCAGAAAGTTACATAATTCCTTCATTAAATCCGCCAGACCCACCTGGGTCCTAAAACACATAGTCTCATGACACTACCCAATCTATCTGGAAATAGTGGCCTAAACTGTTGCTCAGCTAGAATCGTTGCCACCAAACATGAAAAGTTGGTCATACGTCTCAACATATCTAGCAACCACATCTCGGTCTTCACACTTTCTACCACCCTCCTGGTGATAACTTCCTCTTCACTGAACACCTAATGGAAATTATATCTTCCAATGATGACCCATCAGTATCCCAAATATACCTTGGTGATTTCAACCTTCACTGGTCCACACCCAATGACCAAGCGGTGATCTGCCTTAACGCCTTTTTATCTGACCTGGACCTTATTCAATTCTGTGATCTGCCAACTCATAATAAAGGAGAGATTCTGGACCTCATTATCTCAAAAGTCAATGTCATCACATTGGAGGACATTACCCCGTGTGACTGGTCCGACCATTACAGCATCTTCTTCTTTATCAACAGGGAGGTGATACGGAAAATGGCCCAACCAAAGAAAATTAAACAGTGGAAAAGAGACCTCAGGAATATTAACACGGACCGTTTAGCTATCGACTGTAAAAAGGACTTGTCCTCCCAAACTGACGTGACTGATGTACATGATCTCACTGATTTCTATAACTCTACTATCTCTGGTATCATGGACTCAATAGCTCCTCTACAGCAAAAGAATGCCTCCGCCAAAATCTCCAAACCATGGTTCAATGGCAACCTAAACTCTGAACGCCGCAACCTAAGGGCTGCTGAACGTCTATGGAGAGCCAAACCCTCCATCTATCATCTAAAATTCCTTAGATCGGTTAGGAGTTCTTACAATAAAAAAATCAAGACGACTAAGGCCGATTATTTCAGAGCCCTACTCACTCAAGCCTCAAATCGTCCCAGAAAACTTTTCGAAATTGTCAAACAGCAATCAGCTATAGCACCCAAGCATTTCGAATCAACAGTCACCTCACCCTCCTGCAACGATCTGGCTATCTTCTTTACGGAAAAAACTAAGCTCATCAGTCGTGAGCTCGAATCCAAGAGGGCCCTACTTACACCATCTGCGAGTGCGACTGTTCCTGCCCTCTCTGAGAGTCTAAAGCCACTTAGTATTAGCACCAAGAACATGGTCATCTGGAGCTCCTTTTCCCCCCTCAGTGAAAACGACATCTACAAAACTCTGTTGAACATTAATCCCTCTAATCATTTCAGCGACCCTTTACTCTCGTCTGTCTTCAAAGAAATCATGGGTGCCCTTATCCCCCTTTGGACAAAGATTGTCAACGCCTCCCTGTCTCAAGGCAAGATCCCAGAATGTTTAAAAGCAGCTTAGGTCTCACCCATTCTCAAAAAACCCGATGCGGATAGATCTGACCTCAACAACTTTCGTCCCATCTCCAGCATCCCTACTCTGGCCAAGCTCCTTGAAAAATGCGTTCAATCGCAACTCTGCTCGCACATTGAGACTTTCAATCTCTTGGATCAACATCAATCGGGGTTTAGGAGCGGTCATAGTACTGAATCCGCGCTCCTTCACATCATAGACGACATTCTAAAATTGTTAGACCATAACGAATCATGCCTACTAATCCTCCTTGATCTCTCCTCGGCATTTGACACGGTTATTCACGATATCCTCTTAGCCATTCTGGAACACAGGATGGGCCTTTCAGGTCAGGTACTGCAATGGTTCGCTTCCTTCCTTCACAATAGATCCCTAAGAGTTAAAGTGAACCATACGATATCCCAAACATCCGCAGTCTCCATGGGGGTCCCGCAAGGGTCGGCACTCTCTCCCATACTCTTCAATATTTTTCTGGAACCACTAGCGAGCGCTCTTAAATCCATGAACATTCTTTTTCATATGTATGCAGATGATACGCAACTTTACCTCAAAATCAACTCTTCGGAAGACCTCATCTCACTCAACTCCTCCCTGAGGATTACCCAAAACTGGCTAACTGAGAACCATCTCCTGCTCAACACCGCCAAAACTGAATTCCTTCTCATATCCCCAACTAAACACACCCCCAAGATTGACCTCTGGATGAAGCACCTCACTACCTTCAACTGCTCCCCTATTATCATCGATTCAGCTAAATCTCTCGGAATCACCCTAGACTCACACCTGAACATGAAGAAAAACATTAGTATGATGTGTAAGGGCGCCAACTACCAAATGAGGCTTCTTAGAAATCTAAAACCATTCCTCCCTCAAGAGGACCTCAAGCTGGTGGTTCAAGCGCTTGTCCTGCCAAGACTAGACTATGGTAGCGCGACGTTATGTGGCCTCCCCAAACATACCTTGGCCCCGCTCAGGGCTTCATTGAATGCAGCTGCTAGACTGATCACTGACACAAAAAGAACTGATCACATCTCCCCAGCTCTAAGATCTCTAAAGTGGTTACCCTACGAAGCGAGAATTCAACTAAAGATTGCCTGTCTAACGCACAAAGCCCTACACTTCAAAACCCCTGGCTACCTGGCTCAAAAACTAGAACTATCAGGGGGGGCAGACCATCAAGAAGTGCAAATGCTCTATTACTGAAACCCCAATCCTTTTGCAAAAAGAGAACAAGACTTCGAGCCTTCTCAGGTTCGGCACCGAAGATCTGGAACTCGCTCCCTCCGGAAATCCGCAGAATTCCTTACACAGCTGCTTTCAGACATGAAGTAAAAACACTCCTAATGGACAGGTTCCTGCCGTAAATAACCATTGGTCGTTTATTTTCTTCAAGCACTGTATTATCCAGGATTGTCTACCTTATTGTACCAAGTAATTATCGTTCGCATCCTTGTACATTTTTATTACCTTATTATGTTATCCTCTATTACCGCCTTACAATGTTCCCTTATACCGTGTTCTCCTCTCCCATTTCTGTGAAGCGCTCTGATACCTCCCGGGGTCTTGTTCGCGCTATACAAAACTTTTTTAAATAAATCTCTGACAGCACTTTTGGAATGAATGAAAATGTGAGCCTAACAAAACACCCGGCTTCTTTCAAAAAACATAATGAGTTGTGAGGCACAGAGGGCTGAAATCTGGCTTAAGCAAATGGCAGATGCTATGTCCACCAAGAAAGAAACTTAATTTCACTGAAAGCAACAAGCTAAAAGAAATTGTCCATGAACCTGTCTCGACCTAGTGTTAGGTCCCTAGACGTAGTGGGACACCCAGTCAGAGTAAACAAATGCATTAGGCCCATTCAGTGTGTTCTGATGGCCTTGTTGGCTGTTGAGAATAACTCTCCAGGTCTATTCCTTTAGGATTGAATAGTTGTGAGGTAAGTTTTGTACTCATGCACAAACAGGTGATGTGAAAAGGAATTACATCACTCACTGCACTTGTGAGTGGACTGATGTTCTTGGCTAGAACCCAGTATCCAAATTTGAGTTATATGTTCTCAAAATAAGTTCTGGTAAAGGATTTCTTGGCACCCACTAAAACCTCCAAGTTCTGTGCAGAAGGGCCTAGTTGTGCAAAGTTATCTCCTCAGAAATCATGTACTCAAATAGAGCAGTGGTAGAAAGGGGTGCAAAACTGTATGTGCCTCCTTATACAGGAGTTATCCCAATTAGGAGAAGTGGATGGTGTCCGTATAAAGCAGAATTAGTAGGTCTAAGATCCAGACTTGGCGAGAACAAGCTGGAGCCACTAGAAAGACAAAGCACCCTGGACATTCTATGGTCTTCTGGAGGGCCCTTAGAATCAGAGGACTTGGACAAAAAGCCTATAGCAACACTCCTATCCAGTCCAAGAACAGGCTGCTCCGCAGAGAGCTGGACCACCCTGCCCAGGCAGTGATTGCATTTTGTGTTAAGATGCATTGCAAAGATTTTATTTAATTTCATAACAAAAAAGCAGCCATAAAAGATGCATAAATAATAACATGCATAAAAAACATTACAATTACATAGAAAAATCAACATTAAAAAGTCAACACAATACAATCAAATTACAGCCGTCCTTGACAAGCAGCACAACGGTGTAAACGTTAATTAAACTAGACAAATCCCAATGACCACTACATTTCCCCTAGGTCAATGCCCTGTCAAACCACCTCCCACAACCAGATACCTTAATTCAGTTTGCCCACTTCCAAGAATATTAAAAAAGGAGCAAACGCTGCAACAAACTATCGTAGTGCTTAGAGACTGAACAAAGATCAATGCATCCCTGCATTTCCTGGACCTCAATTTTTTTTACATCGCCTTAATAAATAACTAAAAAAAAGGTTTATAATATGTACAAAAAACATTGCAACTTTGTCTAAGGCTGGATGTCCACCACATTCCTCAAAGATGGGGTTCAGGACTTAATGGAGAATGTCTCACTCAAGTGATGTATGGAAATGCCTGATACAGTTATCCTCTCCTGTATTTTGATCCCTTTAATGTTGGAGACTAACATGCTATAATTCACGGTGCATTCCCACAGAACGACTGCCAGTAAGCAGAGTTGCAGAGAGTGGGTGCCCTCTCGTTTTCTCACATAGAAGAGGACTGTATTGTTTTCTTTATGAATCTCCCCATTGGGAGGAAGTTGTTTAGCACCTTGTCAGATGCTGCAAATGTATGTGCTAGGGCAAATCTAACCCGTCCCACAAGAAACTGATGGAGAGTTACCCATATAGTGACCACTCCCCAAAATCTGAGGAGTCAGTAGCGACTGCAAGCTGTACGTAGGGTAGAAAGAAGAAGCAATCCACCAAGAGGTTGGGTGCATGTGTCCCTATCAAAGGGTCAAGACTAGAGATGACCAGAATGCAGTGTGTTTTCACTGAGCATGTAGTTCTGGTCTCAATGTTCTGCCAGATGGGTTTGTAGGGAAAACATAAAGAGATTGGTGGTGGCACCATCCCTATACAAGAACCTTGAAGTCCCTGAAATCTTTTGGAGATTTTAAAGTCTTGTCGGTCAACAATGATCCACTTCCTTGATGCTAACCATTACCTTCTCTATGGGAGGGAAGTCTTTTCCCATACTTTAATGTAAAACAGATAATATTACCTGAGTCCTTTTGCCAAGCAAGATTTGGCACCGGTCTCATAGAACTCAAGATCAGATAGAGTGGTGAGAGACCCCTTTGACAGCGCATGGATGGTACAAGTGCCCAGAAATGGATATCAGTAAAATCTTTGCTGCTAGAGAAAGGCCTCAACTAAGGCTAGGATCTTGTTCGTCTTTGTCACAGACTAGGACAGAAGTGAGCTAGATGGTAGTAACTTCAGAAGCTGTCTAGCATAAGTCAGTTTTCTCCATGTGAGAAGACCTCAGCAGTTATCCGTGTATTGTAGCAGTAATGGATTGGAGTGGGTCTGCTGATATTGCACTGAGGGCAGTGACAGATCCCCAGAGTAGTCACTGAGACATTTCGACTTCTGTTGAAGGTGGTGATGTGCAACTATTCTTCTCTGTGAAAGGCCTTCTCTTTGAATACCCTTTTCCTAGTTTTCCTAGGGAGGAGGAGGCTCCAACAGGGTCTTAGAGCAAAATAATTAACTGACCCTGAAAGTATTAAAGGCTTTTGCTGCCGTCAAGATAAGCAAAGATCTTGACAATAACAGCTTTCATGGTGCTCAGCCATCGAGGGATCAAATATGATCTTCCCATAAACGAGAATATCATTGTCTTTTTCTAGGCCTCCAGCTTCAGATCTGAGGACTTGAGATATGACTTCTAGCACATGGCCAGAGTGAATTTCAAGGTCTAGTCGCAGTGTGGAGTAAGTCCGAAGATATCAGCAGCCTTCGCCCTGTAGTTTCTTTGCTCAAATTTAACATGAATTCATACTTTTCCAAATACAGTTAGGGAGCAAGGCGATCCACTGGATGAATTTGTGACAAAGATGGCGCATGAGGCTGCCCTAATTTAACTGAAATGTACCTATCTTAGGCAATACCACCATAATGCATTTTATTGCTGTGTGTTACTGGATACTTTGCCTGTTGGAGGACATCGTTTTACCCTGTAGAGAAGTAATTGCCACCAAAGACTGATCTGGGGAATATCTGGAGATAATGATGGGAAAATCATGGGATGCCCAATACTTGTAGTCAGAGCATTTTGAGATGGTTGACTCGAGATGTAGCTTCCTCCGAACCTCCTGAGCCCTCGTGAAAACATGCAATTCAATGGCCAGAGCTGGCAAAGGTGTGGATGTGCAACAACCACCCAAAAATAAATGCCCTTATTCTCTACTGAAGACCACAGGATAATGTTTCCAAACATCAACAGCAGGGCAGTGACTTGGATGCAGGTTCTTATGGTCACTAGTATTGGTGTAAGGGTCAGTGTACAGTTCTTCCTGTAGAAATAAAAACCTTCTTAGGGGTTCACTGATACATCTGGTCCTTAAGACCAACAAAGAAGAGATTGGCACAGAAGCTGTAATATCAAAAAACATGTTTTATTAACCTCAGATGAGGGAGATTGCATCTTACGGTACCCGCAGGCCACTGTAGGAGGCATTCTAATGAGTGCAGAGAACAGGGTCCTTATATATGTATTTGTTATATAGTCAGCATAAAATCAAGGGAGGTCCTAGCACATACAAGCATGCTTATTGACTAATATGGGCATACAAAATTTGCTTGCTCCACAAAGTGGGAGGGAGACTAAACTGCTTACATGAGTAAGAATAGCCTGACAGTTCTATACTAGGAGCAGGTGCATTCTACCAGCTAGGCCTCTCTGAGCATGTGCAAGACTCTGGAAGAGGGAGAAAGCACATGGCGAGCACATGGCTAACTAAAATGGCTGCCAAGTACAAAATGGCTTTCAGCTCATGCTAACAGCGATTCCTGCAATCTTTAACAGACGATCCTTTTAGCATGAGCTAAAGACATTACCATATTTTGCACATTTTCTTCTTATAAATTCATCAATATCCTATGCTAGGTGGGTATTTACATTCTAAACATTTCATTAAGCAGGTATATACAAGGTATAAGCAGGAGTACAAAGTGAACAGAGCATTGGGTCATACAGGTAGCAAGAGAGAATAATGACTATTATCTCAAACAGAAATCTCAATATTTTCCAATGATAAGTAATGCAAATGTCAGGAAGTCAAAATACATTATTACAAAAACAATCCTGGCTCCGGGGGACCAGGAGGACCACACAAGACCATAGGAATTAGGACAAGGAGCCGCAAAGGGCTGCTCCTCCTCAAAAATGGGACGACCAAAGGGGTACATTACTAACAAAAAAAGAGTCCTTGGGAAATTCTAGTACAACCACCAGCCAGAGGGAGTCTTCTCCCTGTGTCCGTTTTGAGCCTCACAGGCAGGCTCTTGTTGTTCCCACGGTGGAGCTGCACAACTCGCAACTCAAGAATCACGGAGAAGAAAAAGTCTTTCTTTCAGGTTAGGGCAATCACCCCTCCAGGGCAAATACCCTCAATTATCCTGTCCAGTGTCTCAGGCAGTGCACCAGTTTTCTTCACTTTAATCTAACAGGCACCAAGGGCATAGCACCTGTACCCTAAACTCAAGTCCTTCCCTAACTCCTGTATTTGCACCTCTGGCGCACTGCTCTTTTGTTGGGGCACAAATTGCATCCAGTATGCTCGGGCATCCCTTGATCAACAAACAAAGGCGTAGACTTGCATTCACTTGGGACCAGGACTAAGAGGCCTGATGCTAGGATCTCTGAAGCAACCCTTGTTTCAAAGGGGGTCACCTCAAGCAAAAAGCCTCCTTGCCGTCCTTGTCGTTCTGTGACTCTCTCAGCTGGGCATCAAAAACTGGATCCACACAAAGATTTCTCCATCCTGATTTGTAACCCCGTCTTTCGCCCAAGACAGTGGCAGGGGTACACACTTCACGTCCCAGTGCTTCCGCCTTCACTGAGGTCCTAGTTGCCAGCAACGCCTATGCTGGTTACCTTCACTTTGGCTTCAAACTGGAGTGACGCTGACTCCCAGGCTGGATCTGATGTCCGGGCCCCTCTGGCAATGGTTGTAAGGCAGCAAATATCTATTGGTGGACAGAACAAGAGGTCTTTAGACAAGGCACAGAAATAATCTAACAACAGAGAGGATAGTCTCAGAATACTCTCTTAGTCTTGGGGCGCCCCATACATTAGCAAGGCACCCAAGAGCCACTTCATCTATCTGAGAGTAGAAAACCCTGGATCTATTGGCAAGTATAAAAGGAACGTTTTGGTGAACTGACAAGAGTAATACATCACCCAATCCCAAGCAGCCAAGGAAGTCTGTGTTCATTTACTAAATTCTGAGGAAAAAGAAAAACAATACAGACATACTCCAAATACTTACATTGGTGTATTCCTATATTACCAATCTGAAGAACCCTCAAGAAAAAGGAAATGTTCTACACTTTTACTCATAGATTTTACATTACTTGTACAGGACTGCAGACACTTGTAAAATAATTTCTCTTACATGTTATGCTTAGGACCATGCTCTCATGTTATAGGCGCAGCAGGAAAATCTAAAACTGCTAATCTAACAGGGATTCTTATTGCAAAAAGAACTAAACTTCAACATAGTGAGTACGTTTTCTCCAGCAGAACATGTTATGACAAGCAAACTCCTATAAAACAATATTTTCCTTCAAAATGTTTGCTAAGGATCACATGAGCGTCTTTCCTGCATTGTACTTTTCACGATCTGGACTATGCAACATCATTTTCAAAAGGAAAAAAAACCCTATCTCCAGCTCTAATAAGGGCTGTCAGCTTATTTACACAGACTAGCTAATAAAAGACTAGCAATGCCCTTGCAAAACTGTATAGAACATGAGAATAACATAAACAATAATAGTGTTGCCACCTGAGATTTTTGAACAGAAACCCCCACTATACAATTTTCCTTAAAGATCAAATAAGGGAACATCAATCTGTTCTACTCATTCTTTCATACAGGATGGGCAGTAACATAGCTTATGTGTTTCATCTTTTTATTCTAACAATTTTAAAACAGTATTACAGAATAGCCAATTGTAATTGTAATTGTAAGTAGCATTTATATAGCGCAGCTGTCACCCAACGGGCATCCTAGCGCTGGGATTACCTAAATCACTGTGCAGTTATAAAACTATGAATCATCATGCGCCAATCTCTCAAGGCTATTCTTTTGGAAAGAGCCTGGTTTTTAGCTTTTTCTAAACTGCAGTAAGTCATCAGTCTGTCTGAGTTCACTTGGTAGTTTATTCCATAGCCTTGCGGCTGTATAGCCAAATGATCTACCTCCTAGTCGGGTTTTCTTGACTCGTGGGGTACATACTAGGTGGGCTGCCAAGGAATGAAGACTTCTAGCTGGGGAGTACCAAGTAAACATTCTCTGTAATGGTTTAGGCCCCATTTTGTGTGCCGCCTTATGAACAATGCAAAGTGCCTTAACTGTCATATGGCCATTTCCTAGACAGCTTTAGACAGACTCAAAAAAAAGTGAGAAAAAGAAAAGAGAAAACATAATTTTGCCTACCCTTAATTTGTAGAGGAGCTAGCCTCCTTCCCCCATTTTGACAGTAGGAAAACCGGAAACAGGTTTTACTTCTGTCAACACTTTCAACCCCTATTTATAGCAACTGGGCACAAACAAACTTGTAGGAGATATCTTATAAAGTGGCTATTCTCTGATTCAGTCTAACACAATGCAAATTGAGGTAACTTTAAACCAATTTCTACAGCAATTGTACTAGATTAACATGAGGGCGCATGAATGCAAACTAAAATCCATTTCCTCCTTATCGTAGCCCCTACACAGTATTCTTTAAACTAAAACCATTATTTTATATAAATGGCAGATCAGTGTTCAACTGAGGGTTGTCTTCCTTCGTGGCATAGGACTGTGCAAAACGTGTGTTTGCCAAAAATAGGAAGCAAAGCTTCTCTTTCTCTCTTTGCGCTATCATCTCGTCTTTCAAAAACTTTTAAGTGTTCCAGCAAACATTACCCTGCTAAGTTGCTAAATGCAGAACTCTGACCTTTGACCCGTTCAGCAGCTGCTCATTTTTGTGTGCAAGGCTTGCCATGCGGTTTTGTAATGCAAAGCAGCTCTGGAGCATCACAGCACGGCAGAGACGGCAGCCCTGTCCGATCCGTTTGCCAATATTGTAAAGGTAGGATAATAAGTCTGCTGGTTTCTGTATACTTATTTTCATTTGTGTACGGTGTGTGTTCTAGTAATGCAGAGGCAGCTGTTTGTTCTATATTTGCATATGTATACTTTTATTGAAGCCTAAGAGCACATTAAAACTGCCTTGAGTGGTAGAACTGCTTGTAAAATTGTGAATTTAGCTCAATTTCGACTTTGGTGGTAGGGGCACTTAAAAATGAATATCCTACAATATTTTTGCATAATAGGAACCCCCAAAGTGTTCTCTAGATAGCTCAGGAATGGGAAATCAGAAATGTATATGGTATACCCTTATAAAAACAAGTTTTGTACGGCTGGGTAAAGTGACATTTCACATTTAAGTTCCCTTTTTCTCGGTACAGCACTGCTTAAATCCAATTTTGATGCTAGGAATTCACAGTATGATGATTAGGCTTTATAAAAATGAAAAAACGAATTTAAAGCATTTGTTTTTAGCAATATATTTTTTCCCATATAATTAAATTTTATTTTTTATCAATAAAACCAACCATTTTAATGATTCCACATTGGAAAAGCAAGCTTCATTGTAGCCTATCATATTTAAACACATTCATTCATAACCCTAAGCACAGAAGCCTTACTTGAAAACAGGAAAAATCTGCGCCACTTTTTTTTAAAAAGACAATTATCATTTAACATCGGAACCACAGATGTACTTATAAAAAAGGCATTAAGAAAGGAAATCCCTACTTTCAATTTTGTTCTCTGTTATCCAAAATAATGAAACTGGTTTTTTGAAACTTTTAAAATAGGGCAGGCCCTTTACACTGACTTAAAATGTCGCTGACTCAGCATTCCTGTCTGTGTCCGTGAGCAGGAATAGCCATATGCTATTTATGCAGCTGTTGTGTGTCAGCAGGCGTCGAATTTTCACGCCTTTCTCAGGAAAAAACCCCTTTATTATTTGAAATACCCTGACAGAGTTAAATCCCCATTTGCTGTGTCAAACAGTTGCTGTTCAGTTAGTCAATTTAAACACAGCTGTCGGAAAGCTTTTTCTCGGGTGCTGAAAGAAAAGCATGTCACAGTCTATTTAAAAACTGAGGCATTTCAATGCAGTCAAATCTATCTTTCTATAATGTGTATTTAGTTCAGCAACGACCAAATTCACTCAAATGATGTGCATGCCTTTTAATGTCTAATACAATGTATTTAAGGAAAAGGCTATAACATTGTGCATTTAAGTCTATTGATTACAAAACACACAATTTCGTTTTCCTTCCTCTGTATGAGGCCTATTTTAATCCTATTGAATACGAATTCTAATTTTATGTTTAGCATTGTGGCAATTTGCACACATGTACAGTGTCTTACTCTGTCAATTTAATAGTAACATGCAGCTGTTTAGCATATGTTACATAATTTATTTCTGGATTTTTATTTAATATGTAAGTAACTAAATGACATTTTGCATAACAGAATGATGACAGCAAAAAAACATAAACAAACTCATTGAGCTCATTCAGACAGTTACAGAAGGACACAACACAGCGCGCTTAAAGCTAGCCATTCGTACACAGAGTACTCACACAAGTATTACCAATGTCAAACCAAAAACCCCACATAGACATTGAAACACATATTTAACCCACAAATCAATACTTAGGACAGCTTACAAAGTGTACACAAGACCAACCTATTTGTAAATACTAATTGTAAGTCATATTTACAAGAAGAGCTTTCAAAAGTAGCCCAAAAAACTGTTCCATGGTCAAGAAGCTGAAATACTCCAAATTCGCCAGTTTTGGCTGGTAGAACACTCAAAAAGCGCTCTGCATATCACCACTTATGAATGTTACTAAGTGCGCAGATCCGGATCCGTTTTATGTACATATTTAGTTCCATGGGGTACTTAGTCACCAAGGAAGAAATATCTTTTTACTATACCTAAACCTATTTAGGTATCCCCTCTGAGGAGTCAGCTGAGTACTTACTAAATCCATATCGGTACCTCCAAGACAGCAACACTTTCTGCGAAGTGTACTGGTAACAGGCATGCCAAAAATATTATAGCATATATAATATTATACTCCAAGTGACACTTAACACAATGTGTGCCGTTCAAATTTTCAAAGTGAGAAAAATCTCCTCATTACCTGCCTATATGAATTGCAATGCATATATCATTTCAAAACAAATTCCAAAATTGGCCAATCATACAAACAAAGCCACAGTAAGTGTTACTAAAACTACCTTACCAATCAAAGGCATCAAACCAACAGCAAGTGCCGCAAAGCGGCTCTTACCAATCAAATGGTGTCCAGGTTCCTACTGCCAAGTTCTGAGTGACCTAACGGTCGTTTTAAAATACTCACGCCAAAGAAGTTCTCAGTCGGGAGCGGCAAACACTTGGAGGATCAGATCAGGAAGACCAGAAATATACTGGGCTGGAAAACAAACAATCTCCGTGCGCTGGGTACCTCCTCAGTAGATTCCTGTCCTGTACTCCTCAGTAGATTACTGTCTCCCTTCAAGACCACTCCCTTGGATAGCCGCTGCACCGATGAGGTCCACTTTCGGGCGCCATTTGTAGAAATAAAAACCTTCTTAGGAGTTCACTGATACATCTGGTCCTTAAGACCAACAAAGAAGAGATTGGCACAGAAGCTGTAATATCAAAAAACATGTTTTATTAACCTCAGATGAGGGAGATTGCATCTTACGGTACCCGCAGGCCACTGTAGGAGGCATTCTAATGAGTGCAGAGAACAGGGTCCTTATATATGTATTTGTTATATAGTCAGCATAAAATCAAGGGGAGGTCCTAGCACATACAAGCATGCTTATTGACTAATATGGGCATACAAAATTTGCTTGCTCCACAAAGTGGGAGGGAGACTAAACTGCTTACATGAGTAAGAATAGCCTGACAGTTCTATACTAGGAGCAGGTGCATTCTACCAGCTAGGCCTCTCTGAGCATGTGCAAGACTCTGGAAGAGGGAGAAAGCACATGGCGAGCACATGGCTAACTAAAATGGCTGCCAAGTACAAAATGGCTTTCAGCTCATGCTAACAGCGATTCCTGCAATCTTTAACATTCCAACCAACCTCTCTTGCTGTAGGACTGGGAGATGTCTCCGTGAAGGGTTCGTCCATTGCTAATGGGCTTACTGGAGTGGTTGGGAATGATGTTGATACTAGCACTTGGGACGAGACTGATGGTTCCTGTTCGGACATTGGACTATGGGGCATTGAGACTTGTCCCTGTGGAGGTCCTCCGTCCTTGGAAGATGTTGCAGAGTTTAAGGGAGCTGCACCATGAATAGCAGGATCTACACCAGAGCTATCTCTATAGCCTTCAGCTTCATGCTCATAATTGCCAAAAAGTAGTCTCTGCTGAGGATTGAAAGCAGACAGAAGGCAAATACCTTCATCCAAATCCAAGGAGCCTGTTTAAACAAGCAAAATAATAAGTGCCATTTTTTGTATTTGGTGCTCTTGAATATAGAGGTTACAAAATGCTTTGGCTGTTCACTGCCATTGAAGCAGCTCTAATGATTTTGTCCTTCCTCGCATTTCTCAGGATAGCATGGTAGTTAATGATTAAAGTCATAATTTACCATACAGTGGCTCACATTTGCAAGGTCAGTCTGGTTTCCCTTTCCTAACAGATGGCATGGCTGCCAAGTGACCCATGTTTGCCAAAAAACCCCATGTCATGTGTGACAACAGCACCCAGTTCTGGTGTTTTGTAAGCCACAATCACATTTTATGATAGGATTTTAGTGCCTATACGTACAAAGCTAAAACTAAAAGAACTACAATCCCAGAAAGCAGCTTGTTATAGGCTAAAAAGCTATGGCTGGCTTAAAGTGCCACACATGGCATTGAGCCACTTGAGAACTATTCTGATGAAAGTAGCTGGAATGTGCGATTCTCAGGATAATTCCCAAAGCCAAAGTTATTAAGGGTAGGAGGTTTAGACTCAGACTAAAAAATACAGGTCACACAGTCATACACACGCTACTTATATAAGGTTGATGTACCTCTATTCCCTAGATTCCCCTTAGCCATGCCTTGAGAGTCTTGAAAGCCACATCTGACTGAGGACATGCAAGAAGATATCAAATAGCTCTCCCACCTCTTCCACTTTCAATCACCTAGAGGGTCCTTTATAGTTTGGCTGGTGGCCTGCCATCTCACCAGGTTGGCGGAAGCTCTAAACTCCTCAGTGGAGAACCACCCACCATGTTTAGAGTTCCCCATCTGCATGGCAGAGATCTGATAACTGAAAGTGCATCTGCAGGGCTCGAAGATGCACTTTCGACAACTATGAATGCTGAGTCGGCTGACATGTTTCAACCTGTTTAATATTTCTTTTAGTTTTTCACATACTACCAAAGTGGAAGTTTGTGAATATCAAAAACACAATACCACTCAACTGCTGTGAGTTCTCTCAATGTATGTGGGCCCATTGTTTATCAGGAGGACCACCCTAAATAAGCGGGCCTCCCAATGCTTCAACAGTAGTGTGTCTGAGGTGGATGAGGGGCTGCTGTTGATTGACTGCAGGTGGAGCTCATGGAGGCTTTACCAGTGGTTAATCTGTGGTCTTCCTCCCTCTAATTGAAGTAGGGAACTGTACATTTACCACTGATTTACAGTGTTTGGGCCCACACCATACGCTAAAAGAGCCCCATGTCACACAATGCACCCAAATTGAAAATAACTGGCCTATTTAAAGTTTTGTGGACAGGGTACTTAGGGACTGATTTATATTCTGGCAGACAGAGTATTCTCCATTGGCCTGGCGGAGGACTTTACGTCCACCAGACAGAGAAAACTCAGTCCGCCAGTTTTATAAATGTCTACCTAGCCATCACAGTGCTTCCTGTCAATGCATTTTACTGTTTTTACAGGGTTGCATAGGAAGGACTAAGTTCTGTAGGAAACAGTATTCTATTTTTGCTTTTCAAAAAGAAAATCCCCAAATGGGATTTTCTTTTTTAAAAGAAAAAAAGTAATGCTCCTCCTCATCACTGGAGGCTTCTCCCATGGCGAGGGAAGCATTAGAATGGTTTTACTGTTCCTTACTGCTAGGTTTTACCTGGCGGTAAGGAACAGTAGGAAATGATTACATGTCTGCCCATCAAAATTGGGTGGGTGGATATGTAGCCATTTCTTTGATGCCCTTTAGTCCCAGGGCCATCAGAGAAGTTTGGCCACAGCAGAGACAGAATAATAGTCTTTGCCATCGCCAAACTTAAGGTCTGCACGCAATTAAATTTGTTGGGTGGACTACTATATTGGCGGGGAGGGAACTCCATTGCCATTGCGACAGAGTACCATCTCCGCTACTATATCAATCAAGCCATTAGTCACAAACATTGTGGATGTCCCCTCCGCTATATTACAATATTATAAGTGCATTATAGCCTATAGCATTTGTAATACGGTAGACAGGAAATACGCCACATTTGTGACCAAGTACCCTGTCTGACAAACGCTAAATAAGGCCCCAAGTAATTTTGTCATAGTAGTAATCAGTAGCTACCCAAACCTAGACACTCAGTTCCTGGACCAAATGGCCAATCTGGTCACTCTTGACTCTCTAATGCCTAGCCAATACAAGGAGGGTTTCATCCCCAAATGGAATTCAAGGAAGTCAATCAAGTCGAAGACGTTGGGGGTCATTTAGAGTTTTGTGGATTGGAAGAACTGCAGTAAACTGGCCATCTTCCCACCCCAGCAAGCTGTCTGTAAATAGGTCTCCCTATGTGAAGGTTTCACATTGCAGTGTACATGGTTGTGCAATAAGTCTCGGGCAGAAAAATGACAGACACATTCTCTATGCTGGACGCTCCAATGTGTATATTGTCTGACAATGTGTTCTCTTGGTCTCTATGATGCATAAGTCCACAATTGGTTGGACTTGACATGAGGACCTCAGGAAAACAAAACGGTGGCAGCAAGTCCGCCAACCAACGCCACTGTTGTCACATATGTGAGTCCTGACTGTGGGTGACATAATGAAGGGCCAATTCTAGCAGTCACATAACAAACATCCGTGACAAGCTGAGAGATACTCACACACTGGGGGGCATTCAAATACATATCTTTGCAGGACTGTTATAGTTTCAGTGTTGGTTCAGGACAAAATGGCCTTCAATGCAATTGGAGCCCTAATTTGAGTGGCCCATCAGATGCTATTTTGTTCACACTGAGATTAACCAAATGGCTAGTCCCAATGGCGCAGCTACTCCACCATCGGAAACATCACTTACTGCTGCAATCTAAATGGGGAGGACGTAGAGAGAGGTCGCATGGACAGGACTTTCACCTGCTTTTAGCAGAAATCCCTTTCTCACGCTTTGTTGAATGAGATCCTCAACTTTTTTTAATGTCAATAATTTTATTGTTTTTTTCAAAACAGCAAACATTATAAAGAATGAACTTCTTATGGGCAGATAGGAAGCGAGCTTACAAACAAAAGCAGGGCTGTAATGAAGGCTCCCTTGATACCTGACCAAGTGACGTGGTGGTCAGATAGCAATGGAGCCTTCACTATAGACCTGCTTTTGTTTCTATGTGATACAAAGGTTAGATAGCAATGGAGCCTTCACTATAGACCTGCTTTTGTTTCCTTGTGAAACGAAGGTTGGATAGCAATGGAGTCTTCACTATAGACCTGCTTTTGTTTCTATGTGATACAAAGGTTAGATGGCAATGGAGCCTTCACTATAGACCTGCTTTTGTTTCCTTGTGAAACGAAGGTTGGATAGCAATGGAGCCTTCACTATAGACCTGCTTTTGTTTCCTTGTGAAACGAAGATTGGATAGCAATGGAGTCTTCACTATAGACCTGCTTTTGTTTCCTTGTGAAACAAAGGTTGGATAGCAATGGAGTCTTCACTATACACCTGATTTTGTTTCTATGTGAAATGAAGGTTGGATAGCAATGGAGCCTTCACTATAGACCTGCTTTTATTTCTATGTGAAACGAAGGTTGGATAGCAATAGGGTCTTGACTATAGAACTGCTAGAAGGAGATGCAGGTGCATAAAAAAGCCCCCCTTGCTATCCAATCAAATTTGTCTCATTTTTGTGCTGTTTTGGGGTCTTGGTGGTGGAGAAAGTAAAAGAGCTGACGCTCAATTTTCTCATTCAGGGCCGTTTCAGTGAAAATTATGCACATATATATTTCTGCTACACAGGTCAAGATCATGCAGTTTTATCAATTCCTACTTCCTGTTGATCAAGTTCACTATCAATGGGCCAGTCGTTTCTTCTGCTAATCAGTACGCTGATCTCAATCGATTCATTGGTGGATCTCATTTTTTTATTCTCACTGCTCACACTATCAAGATAAAATTGTTACCACCCAACTAATCTTGTTGAATGATGGCATTTTGTAAGTAGAGTATTAGAGGTACCCCTCTTGGAATCCTAAAGGCTATGAAAGGGACAAGGTATGTAAAAGGTATCGAATGTACACATGCTCTAAAAAGCACGTTCTAATTTATTTCCTTACGTTTGTATCTATTAACAAGCACTGTCATGCCAGTAGGCCTCACTTCAATGTACTAAGGGATGGAAACAAAGGTGTAAACTAACAACATTTTTGTGCATTAACACTTTCAAGCAGAAAAGTGTCTTTGCCAGTGTTTTTTTTGTGCATACACAGGTTAATAATGTATGTGGTGTTTTCTCCACAGGTTGCAGATGAAAGTGAGCAACAATACCATGTGGCCTACGAAATCATAGAAAGCATATGCGCTGCTGGGGACGGTCACGAGTGGCAGTATTGTCAGTTCAGACCTATCATAGATGCGGTATGTTTTCAGCTTGTGATAGAAAATCACAAACATTTATTGGTTAAACTTGACTTTTGCATTTAATTTGCTTAGTATGTTGGTCACCTGGTTCTCTTGTGGCCTCCGTTATGCTAACAAAAATCAAAATGGAGCAATTCCACTTTGCACCATTTTTTCTATTGAGTTATAAGACGTGGAGCAAATGTGATTTGCACCAGAGTAAAAAACGAGAACAAACTCATTTTACGATAATTTCCTTGTGTTAAGAAACTGCGAAATTGAGGAAACACGTGTCTACACTTTTCAAATGTAAATGATGGAACTACTTAAAACCATATTATAAAAAAATATTTTTAAAAATGATAAAAATATGTTTGAAGGAATATCAGTTTGTTTCAATGTAATCAAGTAAATACAGTCAAGACCGGCGTTGAGTATAGATCCTGACAATTTCTTATTGAAAGTACACAGTGGATTCTGTCAATTTGTATTATGCATGAATCATTTACTTGCAAATCAATAATGCTCATTGTCCCATTACCGCATCATAATGCAAATCAAATCCATTTCATTGTATAGTAAGGCACATTAGAACATGAACAGTAAAATCTTTAATAGGACTTAAGTTCAAATTAATTTACTAAACATTTTAGGTAAAGAGACAGCGTATATACACATTGTTAGCAAAGGACATAAAAAAATAAAATACAAAACTTAATAAAATCAAAAACACTTTTCACATATACAAGTGTCCGAACAATTATGATTATTATAACATCAAAAAGTGTTCAACGTATAAATACATATACTGCATTAATGACTGGAGAATCACTGGTCTCGTTTGGTTAGGGAGTGAAATCTGTAGGTGTCTTTTCTTTCATTTTATGAATATTGAAAAGAGAGCTTATACAGGACCCCGTACATTATTGGGGCTCGCTCTCCTCAGCCCTACATACACTGCAACGCATTTGGACCTACTAAGAGGGACCCGCTATTTGCGATGAAGGTCTTCCTCTGGCCTGGGTAAACCTAAATTGGTGCAGGACACTAAGTGAAAAAAAAAAAAATCTAAAATAAAAATCCGTATTTGTAAAGCGCGAACTGCTCACCCTTACGGGTCTCAAGGCGCTGGGGGCCGTCGTGGAAATTAAGTGAGCTATTGCCCAGAGTCACATGGTGCTGAGCTGAGCTGCCGCCGGAGCCGGGGATCGAACTGTGAACCCTGTGCTCTGAAGTCAGCTGCCCTGGCCGCTGCACCACACCTCTCCACTTGTGTGTCTTACTCCACATATATATGTAATTGATTGTCTCATTTCAAAATATGTTGTACATACTCCACAAGGCCCCTATGTTTGGGTGGGTTAAATTCAAAAGCTCTCTATAGGCATGTGGTCCCCAAATACTTGTTACACATTGTCCATTGATCAACCCAGCCTGCTCCTATGCTGAGGTATATTAAAAAGAGCAAACATCTTTATTAGTGTCTGCAGTGTTGATAGCCTGGATTAAGCTCCACCACCTTTACCCCAGTCGCTCACCCTTCCTTTTTAGGTCCGGCCATTGAGACAGCTTAGGCTGTTTTGCCAAAAAATTGGTTTTCCAAAAATTCAGACATATTATGCAAATATAGTGGGGCTTTTGGTCAGCAGGCTTCATTCACTGGCCTTTTAAATTATCGTTCACATTTTTCTTTCACCCACCACAGGTTATAGCATGTTGCAATCATCTTCCCAATTTACCGATTGGCTCACTTGACTTTGAGTGGCTGCACAAAGCCTGTACATATTGATCAGTTCCACTAAAAAATAGTTTTTTTCTCTTTAGTTGCAAATCTGGTCGAGTGTTTTTTAAAAATATTATTTATACATGAACTTTAAATACCAGCACTTTATTTTACCACTTTTTATATAACGCATTTGCCGAAACCTTTTGATTTTACTAAAATTATATGCAGAATAGACTTATTTATAGTGACTTTCAACCACCTCTCTTCATCCACCGGTTTGTTATTGAGTCATTCATGTTTTCTTACACCCACTACAGCATACAGCTTTGGGCAATGGGTAGGTATTGGCTAAGATCAGTGTGAGCGAAAGCATTCTGCTCTTTCACTGGGAACACATCTGCACACAAGTAGTTCCATACAGTGTCAAGAACTGCCATGGCAAAGGTGCTTTTTTTAAACCAAAAAATAAATTTGCTTTTTGTCAGTGTTTTTTTAAATACATTGACAAGGACCCGGCAGCTCTCGTAGAACTAACATTTAAAAAAAAAACATGGCAAAACAAGAACAAGCATAGAAAAAGCCAGTGCCAGGCCCATTATCTTTGCCAATACTTGTTGATGTTTCGACTTTTTTCTCTCTGCCTTAAAATTTAGATAGCAAATTAAAATTTACTGGTGACTGCCAAAATTCCAAAAACTTGTAGAACATTTGCAAAATGCCTGACATCGCGATGCTTAATAAAACTGCTTTTTACAGGAAAGAAATCTGTCTTAATTTTCAATATTCCGGAATTAATCATCTTTTTTATTGCAGTTTTATATAGCGCGAACTCGGCCCAAGCGCATCGGGGAGCTTTACCTAGCATGAAGTAATTTTTTTTCAGGGACAGGAAAATGAATTGATTTGGTCAGAATCACAGGCTGTTGAGCCGACGCCAGGGCTTGAAGCTGGTTCCCCAGTACCAAGGTCTGCAGCTCTCGCTGTAAGGCCACATCCCCTCCACCTCACTAGATATGCAAGATGAGTGCTTCCAACAATCAGTCCTTCTTAGAATCTCACTCAGCACCTGTGCCACACACTTCCGGGTCTACCCACACTTTTATCTCCAAACATTCAATTATCTGGACTGTGTCACACACCCATACATGCAAACATTTAGGAAAAAGAAAGTGGGAGATTTAAAAAAAAAATAATCAGGAGACTATATTTCCACGATTGACTTCTATTGGAGCAGAGGCAATTACAGGCAGGAGACAGCCAAAATAAAGTCATTTTTGGCTTTAATATCAGGAGTCTCTTGCCAGAATCGGGTCTATTGGCATATATACACACCAGACAAGGGTCGCCCTAACCCATAGAGGCCACTCTTCCCACCTCTGTGTCTTTTCCATTTCTATAATGTCTTGTTTACAACCTCTCTTAATTTTATTGTCTCTAAATAAAATCACAAAATGCAATGCCATGATAGTCCTGTTCATCACAGAATCTTATGTTTACACTGCGTAAGCCGACACAGTACATTTCTCCTGTATGCTGTCTGCAGAATTTGCACTTTGCCCAAACAACTACTCCAGCTTTTTTATTGTAATGTTTGTGGTCACTCTGACCGTTCTATAAGACATCGTTGATCCAGCATTTTCTCGGCCCACACTTTACTTACTCCTGATCCTCCGAGGGACCATTTTAGTCACATTGAGGGGAAACTGAGTTAGCATTTAATGACTTCTGATTTATTATCTAGTGCAACCCATTAGCTACACAGTGAGGACCAGGAATCGGTAGCCAAGTTTAAGAATGTTTATTACAAATTTGTAATTAAATTCAAATAAATCACTCTCAATACCATGCTATAAAGATACAAGATTCCTAAAGAAATGGAGGCGGACCCGAATTAAACAGACAAGCAATTCAGTGGCAGAGATGCAAAATAACAATACCAGTAACTGATGTTCAGAAAACAGTAATCTAAATATCCCAAGCACAGTCCAAAGGAGAAGATGGTTCGGTTAATCTACTAAGTCTCAGAAATCAGTGAGTTCCTTTTAGGAAACAGGGACCAGAGACGTTTTAAGGCATGGGCAAAGTGGGCTCTGGCCCAGGGCCCCAGCCTTTCAGGGCCCCCCCTGATAGAGACAGCTCGGTTCTTTAGAGAGTCTTGCCCTGATGACCTTAAATAATTCTTCAATGGATTGTTTTAAATACAGTTTTCCTTTAATTTATATTTAATGTGAGTGATGTGTGAGAGTCTATTACAGGCATTTTGTAGACATCCATAAAAAAATTCTTTTTAATCAAAACAAGACCTCACATACGAGAAATGGAAGGATGTCACAGAGATTATTTGCAGCAATATTAGTGAGCTGCTGCTGTGTTACAATATTGAAAACACACATCATTATCCCTGAATATTAGAAGTAAACACATTGAGGGGTATATTTATGACCCGGTTTCCATCGCGTTTGCACCATGCAACATGGTACATGTGCAACGCAAACCTTAAGTGAGATTTATGAAGCCATGCAATGCCACTTTGCGTGGCCCTGAGTGGCTCCATAAACCTGGAGTAAACCAACGCAGCACAAATCGCTGGGTTGCCTTACTCCACACTGAGAAGGCATTCCATGGGTGTTGCATTGGTGTTTCCAAGCAACTTCCATAGATTTCAACGCATTCCCAGGTTTACCAGAATTGGTAAACCTGGGAATGGGCCAAAACGATATGCCTTCCCATGGGTGGCGTAATGAGGAGACAGCTTTATTTCTCCTAGTTACTTCCTCCTTCTGTGTGTGCAGCACACATAGAAAAAGGAATATGCCTCTGGATTGTTTTTGTGCAGGAAGGTGACCCTTCCTGCACAAAAGAAATCCTGTATGCATTGGTGCTAGGCTGCCAAAAGGGTGCCAACACAGGAGAAAAGGCAGGATTGTGCCGTATTGACTTAAATACGGTGCATTCCTGACCTTTCCCTGTCATGCAGAGCAGCGCAGCAAGTATCTGGATGAGTGTGTCTGTGCACTGCCAGTGACCTGGCCAAAGAGTACATGAAAGAGCTGAAATAGGATGATCAATTGAAAGCTGTTCTGAACAGGGGCCACCGAAATACATTTGGCCCAGGGCCCCCAAAATCCTTAAGATGTGCCTGACAGGGACAGGGCAAGGTAAATTAAGTAGAACAAGTGTTAACTTCTCAAAAGCTTGGTCAAGAGTTTTCAGTGGGTCGGAAATAAGGGTTAGCCTAAACCACACTTAGGGAAGAATCCGAAGGAAGCATAGAGATCTAATTCTCTCAAAGTCCATTCAAGGGGTAGTGGGGAATTATGGAAGGTGTCTGCAAGGAATACAAGGGAAAGTTCTGCATAGAGTCTGCAGAAAAGGGGGTTCAGCAAAGAAGTTAGTGGAAAGTTTAGCAAAGCTCTGGAGAGTTTCTCCGAAGAGATTTCGGGCAGCCCTCCTCCAGTCAGCCAGGGTGAACGGTTTATTATAATCCATAAAGTCTGTAGGTGACACCCCTTTAGTCACACCATCACAGAAAGTCCATTGTCCATGTTTGTTCACATATTGCAGATTGCAACATTCACTATAGGTCCCACACTAGACATGGGAACAACATCTTCTTCTCACACCCAGGTCAGGAAAGAATAGTTCTTTCATTAGTGCTCCAGTTTCCCATGTGCTTTTGTCAAGGTCTGCTTCTCAAGCTATGTACCTACCTCTAGTACAAAAATGTATCTATTCTAATCTTACAATGCGTGTGAATACTACAAGAAGCTACGTTAGCAGAAGCTGGAATACAGTAATTTATTAAATGCATCACGGTGAAATACAGGCCTAAACCATTAAGTCAAGTTAAACATTTAATTCTATGGTGCACATTTAATATGTGTGTGCACAATTAAACATACACAAATTCTTCAGTACATTTACTTCATATTTAATAAGGCATTGAGTGAATAAACAAATTACTCAAAGGTAAGTATGACTGAGAACTAAGGGCATCATTACAATGGCGGGCGGACGAAGTCCGCCCGCCACCGCAGCGGAATGCGCGACCATCCGCAAGGGGTGCGGTGGTCCCGCACATGCTATTAAGATGCCACCGTGGCGGTGGCAAGCCCTATTCACAGCATTGTGGTGGGCGGTGCTCACCGCACCGCCTGCCACAATGCTGTGAATGCACGTCGTGCATGTGCATGCACAACTTGACAGGCACCGCGCGGTGCCTGCCACCTTGTGCATACATATGCAGGGCGGTACCATAGGTACCCCCCATGTGCACCCCCCACCCCCTCAACACTGTGGGGGCCCGCAACGGGCCCCCATATACAAAGACTGTATGCCTTTCCATGGCGGCAACGCCGCCATGGAAAGGCTGCACTCCGCAGTCATCATAATATGGATGGCAGTGTCTTGGAGACACCGCCACCATATTATCCTTGTTTTCCGCCGGTCGACTCGTCGACCGGCAGAAAAGCGGCGGACGGGCTTTCTGTCCGCCGCGGACCCCCCAGCCATCATAATATGGCGGAGGGTCTTTGCTGTCTGGATGGCGGGCGGATCGCCCCCGCCGGGCCGGCGGTGACTACCGCCCGGCCCGGCGGAGGCGATCCGCCTACCATCATAATGACCCCTAAGTTTGAGTATGCATACATGTAACATTAAGGCATATATCACATATGTTTTGTCGTTTGAAATGAAATGACATGCTACACATGTGAGAATGGTTTTGAACTAATATTCAAATCACTAAATGTTACTCAGACAATATAGCACACATTTAGGAATCATGAGTCATGTATATTAGCAGTAAAGCACAATAACGTGAGGACGGTTTTAGAATTCTTATGCATTTAGCTGTCAATGCCCACCACTTTACTAAACATACATCAATGGATTAATTCTAGGCCATCCATTTTATATATGTCTACAAAATAAAGATGAGTTCTTAATTGAACATCATTTAATACTTCAATTAACATAGTTAAACACAAAGGGGCCGATTCCGATTCGGGCCGGAAATCTCTCCGACCGAGCCGGACCCGGAGAGATTTCCGACCGAATCGGACCCGTGCAGCCCGACCGAACGAGTACGATGCGCACGTATGCCATCGGACTCGAGTCGGTCAGACTCCCATTGAAGTCAATGGGAGCCGGTCGTACAACGCGTACGCGGGCTCCCATTGACTCAATGGGTGCGAGGCGGACAAGGGCGCCCCCTACAGCGTGTACGCGGCGAAGCGACTCGCGCCGTACACGCACAGGTAGGGGGGACCCATGGGTCCCCCCTGTGTGCGACTCGCGTGGCTACGCATACAGGGGGGTCCGACACGGACCCCCAAAGTACGGCTCCGACTGCTGTTTCGAGCCGGAGTGCGCGGCTCGGTCGGACTGCTCGCGGCGCGCATCGTACTTACCCGGCCGGGAAACGTCTCCATTGCGCGGTGCGAGTCGAGTCCGAGCGAGTCGGTCGCTGCGGTTCGACCCGGGAACGAGTCGGTCGGAGCAGGTCGGAGCAGGTCGGGACGCCCGAATGAGTCGGTCGGCGATTTCGCATCGTACTCGCTCGCCCGGACGCGCGTACGAATCGGTCGGGCAATAGGGCTCCGAATCGGATCCGGTTAAGCCGAATCCGATTCGGAGCCCTACCGGCCGAGATTGGAATCGGCCCCATACTTGTGAGTAAATTCGCAAGTTCTACAGTAAAGGCACTCTGTAATAGTATTGTCGAGTGAAACATTTTCATAAATAATTGAATTAAGTACAAACATGTGCTAAGTGCACGTTCATTGTATGTGTCCGTGAACATTCTATGACGTGTAAAGAGCTGCACCATGGTTTCTTTTGCTTATTATCAGTATTATTGCTGTTTATCCTTGTTTACTAGTAAAAACTCAATAAGACTTCTTTGAACAAAAAAAAATAATGAAAAACCTAAAACGCTGGCTTCCACAATTGTACTCTGAACTCGGACTGCCCCCTTGTGGCGCAACCCTGTTGGCACGCCATATTGGAAAATACAATTATTTTAGGGAAGGCAACAATTGTTCTAACGGTGGTACGAAATGTTGGAAAAATAAGTTGGTGCGCATCTTCTTGACCTATTTAGATCAATGTAGGAAACAACCAGAAAAACTGCTTCTGAACCTGGATGCTTACAATTATGTCTTTTCTAAATATAATAACACCTGGGAAATTAGGACCCAGTAGAGTAGCAAGGTTGCCAAAGTTCCCAGGGCATGTGAGGAAAATAGGTGGCACAATTGCTCGCTGCCAGGGGCGTAGCTTCAAGGGTGGGGGGTGTTTGGGATGTTACACCCCCCACCCTAATAAATGTATTTTTCAGATGAATAGTTGGGTACAGGTGCTTTCAGTCTGGTATGATGAGATGTCTGTCGGATCTCACCTGAGATTTTTGCATGCATAGATAGACTAACAAAACCACACACACTCTTATCTCTGTTTTGTAAACCCTAAAAAATGTTGAATATTTTCCAAAATATTGTGTTTCTCTCACTATGCGCTCCTACCAATCCGCATTCCTCTCCCTTTTCACTGCTTCTTAAGCCCCTCTAGTGCCCCCTGCTTGTGGTATAATGTATTTTAACAATATATGCCAGCGTGAATGTCAGTAAATCTGAAGCTCACATCCCTCCAGTCTTACTGACCAAGATACGCCCCTGCTGGCTGGGTAGTAAAATATAGAAATAATTAGGGTTCGGTTGCTCCCACAGTCCTCGTACTGGGTGCCACTGCACCTGCTGCACCATTAAGACACTCGGCCCAAGCTGGGAATGTCCCTTTTGTTGCTGTACATGTGCATATTAACACATTCCTTTCTTCCATTCCCGATTACTATAAAGAGCATCTTTGGAAGGAATGATTTTAGATTGCATATGGAATGTTTTCAACGATATTACACATGCATAATTAACAGCATGGCTTGCAATTTAGAACGCTTGCTCTCTGCTTTTCCTCCTTCACGGCTTTCTGTCACTAAGCTCTCCACACCAGTGGTTCTTTACCTGTGGACCGGGACCCTGGGGGGTCCCAAAGCCTACTCAGGGGGTCCACGGCTGCTTAGAAAATGAAATAATATTAACTGATTAATAAAGTGTATATAACTAAAGAAGCAAAATGTACAATTGAATATTTTAAAGAATTCTATAAAAGTGACAGAATTTGAAGGCTAAAAAGTGAATTAGTATAGCCAGATTGATTCATGGGAGCAGAGAAAGTGCACCAAACAAATTGTAGTATGAACAATGAGAGACCTCAATTGAATTTAGGAAAGCTCGAACCTTCCCATTAAAATTACAATATAGGGTTTTTTTATATTTGTTTGTGAAATGTTTAATCATTTGTATATTTGTTTGATGAATACTTGTTTCTGTATTTTTTATGTATTGTTTTGTGGTTCAAATTAATGCTTAGGTCGGGATCCCCGGCTTCTAGTAATTACCCAGGGGAGGTTTTATGTTGCCATTAATGATTCAGTGGGGGTCCTAGGTTCCAGTAATGATTATGTGGTGGTCCACAGAAGTCAAAAGGTTAAGAACAACAACTCTAAAAGATTTAGGGGCCCATTATGATAGCGGGCGGATCGCTATTTCCCACCGCCCGCATCCAAATTCCCCCCGCCATATTACGATGGGGGGGGACCCCGGCGGACGGAGAGACCGTCCGCCGCTTTTCCGCCGGTCTGACAGAAGACCGGGCGGAAAAGGCCTCTAATATGGTGGCGGTGTCTGCAAGACACCGCCATCCATATTAGAATGCAGGCGGAAATGTGCCTTCCCATGGCGGCGTTGCAATCCACCCTTGTGTGTGCAGGCATGCGCACCCACGGGCAGCCATCTTTTAATGGCTTTTGTTATACCTCACCATAAACCATTCAAGGATGGTCAGCCATGCAAGTGCATGCATGCGCATGCAAGAGCGGACAACTTTGAACTGTTTTACCAAAGTATAAAAAAAAATTCCACGACAGTTGGCCATTCTTGTGCAGGCAAGTGTCTGCAAAGGCAGCCATTTGGTAATGGTTTAAGTTATACTTAAAAAAAAAAGATGGGTGTCCGTGCATGTGCATTATCATCCGTCTTAAAATGATTTTTGATAAAGCATAACAAAAACTATTAAAAGCTGCCTATCCTTGCATACACAACCACATGGGATACCAACGTTGAATATTTTTTTGCTACACGTTAACAAAAAACATGAAAAGAAAACAAGCCATGGCAACGCCATTAGCTCTGTAGTAAAGCTAGTCTTATTGGCTTTGTCATTGCTTGTTTACGTAGATATTCAACTTCTGTTATTTATCGATAGATAGAATTCTGGCCCATAGACAGGCATGGTTCATTCTGTTTAAAAAAATATATATATATATATGTATATATATATATATATATATACATACATACATACATGTAATAGGTGAAGCAACGTATGTAATTTATATGTATTGCCCTAAAGATGCCATATTTCTGCTAAAAGGCTTCAGTGAGGCTCACATTTTTTCTTTGTTTTTAGGCAACAGGCATATGCCAAGCTCATATTTATATCAAGAAAGCAGAGAACCGAAGCAGCATCATTTCTCAGCAGTGCAATATTACCAATGGTATGTAACTATTAATAATGGTACAATGTTGAAACAATCATTGGCAAAGTAAATAGGTAGGGCTACCTTATGCATAAAATGCTTCCTAAGTTATTGGTGAGTTCATGCGTGGTAGTGTGAATGGGGAGTGGATGAATGTGAGAATGAGTCATGCCACCTACGTGCTGTAAGAGTTAATTTCTTAAACCAAAATCATAAATGAGGCTGGAACAATACTAGCTCTTTCCCACGGTGAGCCATTGTCACTGAAATGTTTCACTGAAATATTGAAGTTATTGATGTGCCCAGTGCTTAATTTGTAAAACAATAAGTGCCAGGGCCCTCGTCAGGAGACTACCTCAACTCGTACTACCCATTGCCCCTGCCAGTGCTGTCATTGACAGTACCAACACAACTTCTATCAATCACACTCCTATAAGTATGACAATCCTGACTCTTTCAGGCCCAAAGCTATAAGAATAGCTTGGACACAAGTTATTAGTCGTTTGTAATGTATTTTGAATTAATAAACAACTGTTGTTGTGCCCATCTCTAAATCAAGTAAAGAGTGCCACCATGTGGCAGACAGCCCTAAGTGCTGGTGTTGACAATTAAATGCTGGTGCCGAGCACCAGAAAACACCGGCACAAATTAAGCACTGGATGTGCCTAGGAACTAGATTCACGCTCTTCTAATCAGCGATTAAGTCGTTGTTTTTAGTTGGATACCAAAAGTATCACTAACCCCTATTTTCGAGGCAGTGCCAGAAACACCGAAGTCCTTGTCAGTAGACTATCTGGCAATAATTTGTGACCTCTATGCTGATCTCTCACAGTCACACTGCACAGTCTGAGGAACCCTGAACAGAGGGTAAGCACATCAGCTTTATATTGACACCAAGATAGTGAGACCACTGACACAGTAGACACTTCTTCCGCTAGTATTGTGATCCACAGGGTTCCAGAGATAGTTCCCCGGGTCTAATATCTTATGGATAATACTGAGGCATCCTCAGTGGTCCACCCTCCTGCAGGAACCTACCTGAGGTTGCACGAGATGGGCCATCTGCACGTGGGCTCTAAAAGAATGATTTATCAGAACAAAATCTGACTAAGAACATAAAACAACCAAAGAGAAAGTGCAATAAAACCAACTTGGTTTGGTCATTAAATGTATTTTTGTCATCTCAAGACCAACCAGCATCAAGCTGGAACCATATCAGTGGATTTACTGCCTAGTCAGTCTTCTAACTATAGCAGTATAGTTTGGCTGCATTTACAGCCCTTTAGGAGAAGTTGTTTGAGACATCCTCTTCATGGGAACATTACTAAAGAATTAATCTCTCAGCCAACACATCGCCCCAAGTAGGCAAGACCTAAGGCCGTCTATGCACCAGCGGCGGCTCCACCGCTATGGGAGAGGAGCGACGCCCCACTGTCCAGCAGCAAAAAAGAAAACGATAATAAACTGTGGTTTATTATTCTTTTATTTTGTGTCCTGTGGTTTTGGGGGCAGGGCCAGGGGGAATAACAGGCACCCACGAGGAGTGGTATGCAAAGTTATCAGTGTGCATGACTGTTTGGTTGGTCATCTCAGGCCGTCCAAATAGTCATGCGCACTTTGCATGTTCTCCACCCAGGCTGCATTACAGCCTTGGTGGAGAACATGCCCAGGCCCCCAGTCCCTGGCTGAGCGCTGAATCACGGCGCTCAGACCAATCACAATGCTCAGGAGAGCTTGGGTGCTTACCAAACACAACGCTGCATTGCAGCGTTGTGATTGGCTATGGGGAGCCTGGGTGTTTCCTGCTTCCTGACAGAGCAGAGGACTACAAAGAAGGACAACGAGAGACGACGGAATAAGGTACGTTTTTTATTTTTATTTTACTACCCCCTGCGCCCCTGCACCCGCCCCCCCACACCCGATCTGTTCCAGCCGCCACTGCTATGCACTCCACTGTTTCTTCGTGATCTTTCCTCTCCCTTCTGTAGCAATACTGGTGCAATATTTTGTACTGCCTTCCCATGCAGAAGACTAGGTTGTGAGCTATGTAGCATGTGGACTATGCCCCTATTTCCACATAAATCCTTAGAGGTACCTAATGTACGGTGAGAACTCTGTAATTGTTCAACTGGGTCCATAAATAGAGGTCGTAGTATATTTGCTAGCCATCTACTAAAAATATGATGCCCTTTAATGGCGATGCCATGCACGCAAATGTGGCTCTTAGCCTGTACTAAAATAATAGATGCATAGCAGCAGCATCTATGGTTGGGGTTCACTGACAAAATATCGATGTTAAAAATATAGAAGTAAAAAATATCGATGCAAAAATATAGAATGCAAAAATATCGACTCCCTATACTTAAACAGGCAAGTACAAAAATATCGGAAAAAAATAGCTATGTAAAAAATATAGTTGAACAAAATATCGAATCTTATATATATATATATATATATATATATAACTTCGCTCCGCGTGCCGCCGGAATCAGCTCCAAACACGGACCCAGGATGTCAGTTTCTTTATTTTATTATTGCTGTGCCGCCATATATATAAAATAATAAATATTAAATATGTTAATTAATAAAATTAATATAAAAAAAGAAACTAGATTTAATATACATTTTAAAAAACTATAATAAATAAACAATCAAAAAAAGTTAAACACACATACATAATAATTCATAAATATTTCCTTTAAAACAATTCATAAACTATTAATTTTGATTTATTTTATCATTTTTAAATTATATAAAAATGTACAAATATATATATATATATCAAATCACACAAGGTGCCCTATGTTTCTCAAGTGAGCAGCAATGTCTGTGCACCAAAATGTTCAGTTCAAAACCCCAGTGGGTCGTGGTGCATGGCTCAAGTCCCCGCCAGCACTCTCATACTCCAATAAACCGGCTCCTGGCCCATAAGCAGTGGCGTCGATTGGCGTCACTGCAGGAGTGCTATGAAACACCGGGACACTCCCCGCGGCACAGGCGAAGCCGCTATCCATCAAATCACACAAGGTGCCTGCTGTAGAGAGGTCACTCGCCAGGTAAGTTCTTTGCCACAAAATTTTATTGGAGGGTGCCACGAGGGAAGAGCTCTGCAACACAGATAAAAGTCCACACTGCCGACGCGTTTCGTGATGACACACTTCTTCATGGGCAACGGACTCGAAATGCGCAGGCACTTGCAATTTTCGGCACCAACTTTTCAATTCGAAAACCCCGCCCCTGTGGACGTGGCCACCCCCGTGACATTCTGGTCTTCGTAGTGCCCTATGTTTCTCAAGTGAGCAGCAATGTCTGTGCACCAAAATGTTCAGTTCAAAACCCCAGTGGGTCGTGGTGCATGGCTCAGGTCCCCGCCAGCACTCTCATACTCCAATAAACCAGCTCCTGGCCCATAAGCAGTGGCGTCGATTGGCATCACTGCAGGAGTGCTATGAAACACCGGGACACTCCCCGCGGCCCAGGCAAAGCCGCTATCCATCAAATCACACAAGGTGCCTGCTGTAGAGAGGTCACTCGCCAGGTAAGTTCTTTGGCACAATATTTTATTGGAGGGTGCCACGAGGAAAGAGCTCTGCAACACAGATAAAAGTCCACACTGCCGACGCGTTTCGTGATAACACACTTCTTCATGGGCAACGGACTCGAAATGCGCCGGCACTTGCAATTTTCGGCACCAACTTTTCAATTCGAAAACCCCGCCCCTGTGGGCGTGGCCACCCCGTGACATTCTGGTCTTCGTAGTGCCCTATGTTTCTCAAGTGAGCAGCAATGTCTGTGCACCAAAATGTTCAGTTCAAAACCCCAGTGGGTCGTGGTGCATGGCTCAGGTCCCCGCCAGCACTCTCATACTCCAATAAACCAGCTCCTGGCCCATAAGCAGTGGCGTCGATTGGCATCACTGCAGGAGTGCTATGAAACACCTGGACACTCCCCGCTGCCCAGGCGAAGCCGCTATCCATCAAATCACTCAAGGTGCCTACTGTAGAGAGAGGTCACTCGCCAGGTAAGTTCTTTGCCACAATATTTTATTGGAGGGTGCCACGAGGAAAGAGCTCTGCAACACAGATAAAAGTCCAAACTGCCGACGCGTTTCGTGATAACACACTTCTTCATGGGCAACGGACTTGAAACGCGCAGGCACTTGCAATTTTCGGCACCAACTTTTCAATTCGAAAACGCCGCCCCTGTGGGCGTGGCCACCCCCGTGGCATTCTGGTCTTCGTAGTGCCCTATGTTTCTCAAGTGAGCAGCAATGTCTGTGCACCAAAATGTTCAGTTCAAAACCCCAGTGGGTTGTGGTGCATGGCTCAAGTCCCCGCCAGCACTCTCATACTCCAATAAACCAGCTCCTGGCCCATAAGCAGTGGCGTCGATTGGCGTCACTGCAGGAGTGCTATGAAACACCGGGACACTCCCCGCGGCCCAGGCGAAGCCGCTATCCATCAAATCACACAAGGTGCCTGCTGTAGAGAGGTCACTCGCCAGGTAAGTTCTTTGCCACAATATTTTATTGGAGGGTGCCACGAGGAAAGAGCTCTGCAACACAGATAAAAGTCCACACTGCCGACGCGTTTCGTGATAACACACTTCTTCATGGGCAACGGACTTGAAATGCACAGGCACTTGCAATTTTCGGCACCAACTTTTCAATTCAAAAACCCCGCCCCTGTGGGCGTGGCCACCCCCGTGGCATTCTGGTCTTCGTAGTGCCCTATGTTTCTCAAGGGAGCAGCAATATCTGTGCACCAAAATGTTCAGTTCAAAACCCCAGTGGGTGGTGCATGGCTCAAGTCCCCGCCAGCACTCTCATACTCCAATAAACCAGCTCCTGGCCCATAAGCAGTGGCGTCGATTGGCGTCACTGCAGGAGTGCTATGAAACACCGGGACACTCCCCGCGGCCCAGGCAAATCCGCTATCCATCAAATCAATACAAGGTGCCTGCTGTAGAGAGGTCACTCGCCAGGTAAGTTCTTTGCCACAATATTTTATTGGAGGGTGCCACGAGGAAAGAGCTCTGCAACACAGATAAAAGTCCACACTGCCGACGCGTTTCGTGATAACACTCTTCTTCAAGGGCAACGGACTCGAAATGCGCAGGCACTTGCAATTTTCGGCACCAACTTTTCAATTCGAAAACCCCGCCCCTGTGGGCGTGGCCACCCCCGTGGCATTCTGGTCTTCGTAGTGCCCTATGTTTCTCAAGTGAGCAGCAATGTCTGTGCACCAAAATGTTCAGTTCAAAACCCAAGTGGGTCGTGGTGCATGGCTCAAGTCCCCGCCAGCACTCTCATACTCCAATAAACCGGCTCCTGGCCCATAAGCAGTGGCGTCGATTGGCGTCACTGCAGGAGTGCTATGAAACACCGGGACACTCCCGCGGCCCAGGCGAAGCCGCTATCCATCAAATCACACAAGGTGCCTGCTGTAGAGAGGTCACTCGCCAGGTAAGTTCTTTGCCACAATATTTTATTGGAGGGTGCCACGAGGAAAGAGCTCTGCAACACAGATAAAAGTCCACACTGCCGACGCGTTTCGTGATAACACACTTCTTCATGGGCAACGGACTCGAAATGCGCCGGCACTTGCAATTTTCGGCACCAACTTTTCAATTCGAAAACCCCGCCCCTGTGGGCGTGGCCACCCCCGTGACATTCTGGTCTTCGTAGTGCCCTATGTTTCTCAAGTGAGCAGCAATGTCTGTGCACCAAAATGTTCAGTTCAAAACCCCAGTGGGTCGTGGTGCATGGCTCAAGTCCCCGCCAGCACTCTCATACTCCAATAAACCGGCTCCTGGCCCATAAGCAGTGGCGTCGATTGGCATCACTGCAGGAGTGCTATGAAACACCGGGACACTCCCCGCTGCCCAGGCGAAGCCGCTATCCATCAAATCACTCAAGGTGCCTACTGTAGAGAGAGGTCACTCGCCAGGTAAGTTCTTTGCCACAATATTTTATTGGAGGGTGCCACGAGGAAAGAGCTCTGCAACACAGATAAAAGTCCACACTGCCGACGCGTTTCGTGATAACACACTTCTTCATGGGCAACGGACTTGAAATGCGCAGGCACTTGCAATTTTCGGCACCAACTTTTAAATTCAAAAACCCCGCCCCTGTGGGCGTGGCCACCCCCGTGGCATTCTGGTCTTCGTAGTGCCCTATGTTTCTCAAGTGAGCAGCAATATCTGTGCACCAAAATGTTCAGTTCAAAACCCCAGTGGGTGGTGCATGGCTCAAGTCCCCGCCAGCACTCTCATACTCCAATAAACCAGCTCCTGGCCCATAAGCAGTGGTGTCGATTGGCGTCACTGCAGGAGTGCTATGAAACAACGGGACACTCCCCGCGGCCCAGGCGAAGCCGCTATCCATCAAATCACACAAGATGCCTGCTGTAGAGAGGTCACTCGCCAGGTAAGTTCTTTGCCACAATATTTTATTGGAGGGTGCCACGAGGAAAGAGCTCTGCAACACAGATAAAAGTCCACACTGCCGACGGGTTTCGTGATTACACACTTCTTCATGGGCAACGGACTTGAAATGCGCAGGCACTTGCAATTTTCGGCACCAACTTTTCAATTCGAAAACCCTGCCCCTGTGGGCGTGGCCACCCCCGTGGCATTCTGGTCTTCGTAGTGCCCTATGTTTCTCAAGTGAGCAGCAATGTCTGTGCACCAAAATGTTCAGTTCAAAACCCCAGTGGGTCGTGGTGCAAGCTCCAGATGAAGTGTTGGAATACACGAAACGCGTCGGGCTGGACTGTTAATTCGTGGGCTTGTGCTGTGTCTTCGCCTCGCTATCCTCAATAAAGATTGTTGGCAATTGACCTACCTGTCGTGGGCCTTTCCTCAGCAGGCACCTTTGGTTGGTAGAATGTGAGCGGCTTGCCTGAGCCGCGGATGAGGCCCCATTGCTGTTTCAGCTTTCCTGTGGAGACGCCAACCGGCGGAGCCGCGTATGGGACAGGAGCCGGTTATTGAGGAAGTTAAAGCAGTTGCGATGTGGCAGAGCCCTGCGCCACTATCCACTTGGATTTTAATTTAATTTTTGACATTTGATGCCAAGGCACGAGTAACTCACTGAAGTAAGACTCGGCACTACGAGTACCAATAGGCCACAGTGGTGGCCACGCCCACTGAGGCGGGGTTTATTTGATTCAAATTGGTGCCGGAAAAATCTCTGTGCTTTCCCTTCAAGCCCAGAGCCCCAGATGAAGTGTTGGAATACACGAAACGCGTCGGGCTGGACTGTTAATTCGTGGGCTTGTGCTGTGTCTTCGCATCGCTATCCTCAATAAAGATTGTTGGCAATTGACCTACCTGTCGTGGGCCTTTCCTCAGCAGGCACCTTTGGTTGGTAGAATATATATATATATGTGTATATATATATATATATATATATATATATATATATATACCAATACCATAAAATCTAATTCAAAAAAATTCTATTATAAATTAAAACAATAAACTATTTAAAAATCTTCAAACTTAAATTTCCCTCTCCAGTGAGTGCAACAGTAGGGAAAGTGTTGGATAGCGGAGGGGTAAAAATTACTATTCACACTCCAGTGAGTGCAACAGTAGGGAAAGTGTTGGACAGCGGAGGGGTAAAATGTACTATTCCCACTCCAGTGAGTGCAACAGTAGGGAAAGTGTTGGACAGCGGAGGGGTAAAATGTACTATTCCCACTCTAGTGAGTGCAACAGTAGGGAAAGTGTTGGACAGCGGAGGGGTAAAATTTACTATTCCCACTCCAGTGAGTGCAACACTAGGGAAAGTGTTGGATAGCAGAGGGGTAGAATTTACTATTCCCACTCCAGTGAGTGTAACAGTAGGGAAAGTGTTGGATAGCGAGGGGTAAAATTACTATTCCCACTCCAGTGAGTGCAACAGCAGGGAAAGTGTTGGATAGCGGAGGGGTAAAAATTACTATTCCAACTCCAGTGAGTGCAACAGTAGGGAAAGTGTTGGATAGCGGAGGGGTAAAAATTACTATTCCCACTCCAGTGAGTGCAACAGTAGGGAAAGTGTTGGACAGCAGAGGGGTAAAAATTACTATTCCCACTCCAGTGAGTGCAACAGTAGGGAAAGTGTTGGACAGTGGAGGGGTAGAAATTACTATTCCCACTCCAGTGAGTGTAACAGTAGGGAAAGTGTTGGATAGCGGAGGGGTAAAAATTACTATTCCCACTCCATTGAGTGTAACAGTAGGGAAAGTGTTGGATAGCGGAGGGGTAAAAATTACTATTCCCACTCCAGTGAGTGCAACAGTAGGGAAAGTGTTGGATAGCGGAGGGGTAAAATTTACTATTCCCACTCCAGTGAGTGCAACAGTAGGGAAAGTGTTGGACAGCGGAGGGGTAGAAATTACTATTCCCACTCCAGTGAGTGTAACAGTAGGGAAAGTGTTGGATAGCGGAGGGGTAGAAATTACTATTCCCACTCCAGTGAGTGCAACAGTAGGGAAAGTGTTGGATAGCGGAGTGGTAAAAATTACTATTCCAACTCCAGTGAGTGCAACAGTAGGGAAAGTGTTGGATAGCGGAGGGGTAAACATTACTATTCCCACTCCAGTGAGTGCAACAGTAGGGAAAGTGTTGGACAGCGAAGGGGTAAAAATTACTACTCCCACTCCAGTGAGTGCAACAGTAGGTAAAGTGTTGGACAGCGGAGGGGTACAAATTACTATTCACACTCCAGTGAGTGCAACAGTAGGGAAAGTGTTGGACAGCGGAGGGGTACAAATTACTATTCACACTCCCGTGAGTGCAACAGTAGAGAAAGTGTTGGATAGTGGCGGGATAAAATGTACTATTCCCACTCCAATAATTGTAAAAGTAGGGAAAGTGTTGAATAGCGAAGGGGTAAAAAATACTATTTCCACTCCAGTGAGTGCAACAGTAGGGAAAGTGTTGGATTGCAGAGGAGTAACAATTAATATTCTCACTCCAGTCAGTTCAAAATTAAAAACAAACATTTTAACAATACAAATATTAAAAAAACAAAATAAATTAAAAAAATATATAAATATGTTAAAAATTCAAATACAAATATATTTAATATTACATTTTTCAAAAAAACATATAATGTTAAATACATATAGCAAATACCTACAAATATATTAAATAAAATTTAAAAAAACATTCCAAACAAATAAATATCTTTAATTAAAAATTATTTAGAAACAAAAACATTAATTATTACATAAGTTTACTTTTTTTATTTCCTACCCTATAACACCACACAATTCACAACCCACATCTAAATGAAAAAAACATTACTTCCTCAACTAACAAAATTAATTACCAATTAAAGAAATATTAATAATTAGAAAACAAATTAAAACTCATAAAAATTATTTAACTTCCCACACTTTACCCCTATAATACCCACAACCAACAACTAAAATTAAACTGTAAAAAATTAATTACACAATTAAAACTTATTTTCAATTAAAAAACTAATAGTATTTAACAACTAATTATAAAGTAAGAAAAATTAATTTACTCCCCACACTGTACCCCTATAACAATAAAACCCACACACACAAAAAATATAAACAAATACCCTAATTAAATATAAATTAATTAATATTAATGATCAACTAATTTTTAATTAATTAAACAAAAATTACTTCCCACCCTTTACCCCAATAAACCCCACAAGCCACACCTAAAATTACTTACACATATTCCATATTTAATTTTCAATTAATTAATTAATATTAATTAACAACTAATTATTAATTAATTAAACATAAATTACTTCCCACCCTTTACCTCTATAAACCGCACAAACCACACCTAAAATTAATTACATAATTTCTGCAATTAATTTTCTATCAATTAACTAATATTAAATAAGAACTAATAATTAATTAATTAAAAATAAATTACTTCTCACCCTTTACTCCATAAACCCCACAACCCACACCTAATAAAAACCACACAATTACCATAATTCATTATCAATTAATTAGTTAATATAAATTAACAACTAATTATTAATTAATTAAACATAAATTACTTCCCAACCTTTACCCCTATAAACCCCACAACCCGCACCTAAAAATAATACAACAATTTCCATAATTAATTTTCAATCAATTAATTAATCTAAATTAGTAACAAAATAATAATTAATCCAAGAAAAATTACTTCCCACCCTTTACCCCTATAAACCCCACAACCCGCACCTAAAAAAATTACACAATTACCATGATTATCAATTAACCCATTAATATTAATTAACAACCAATTAATAATTAATTACAAATAAATTCCTTCCCACAATTAATGCTATAAAATCTAAATTAAATAAATAAAAAATAATCATTAATTTATTATAATTAAATTACTTCCCACCCTATTGCTCTATAAACCCATGACAAATTCCAATATCAGAACGCAGGCAATGAGTGCCCCAATGTCAAGATCAGTCTTCATTGGAGGTTCGTAAGTAAAAAGCATTAGTCTGTCCCTACACTACTAATAACCTGACATCCCTGCTTAGCATTGCCCAGGCAAGTTCAGGAAAAGGTGTCAGCGCGTGAAGACTTCCTAAGAAGTGCACTTACGTTGAATGGGTCAAGTAGCTTAAAGCTACAGAGCTCGTTCTAAGATGCTCTTTCTCTCTCCATCGAATCTCCTCTCCTTCTCCTAAGTCAACCCTCGGGGCACTGTCCCTAATTCCAAAATCAAAATCTTAGGACACACCCATTTCACATCATCCGATCGCCTCATCCAGCTGGACACCTCCTCGTAGGTGATTTTCCATTTAGTTTCGATACTCACAGCCTCGGGCTCAATGACCTTGATTCCCAGGCCTTCTCCAGTGAGAAAGAACACCGGCTCACATTATCAGCACCACTTGTTCAAATGTATCCTCTTGTCCCTACGCCTAACTCCTAAAACAAAAGCGTTATTCTAACTAACAAAGATGAAATTCTCCACCTGCAACAGAAATGTGAGAAAGAAAAAGATTCCACATACACATGAACTTTACGAACTACCCATTTGTGAGAGTCAGGGAAATACACATGAGGCCTACTGAAAATCGGCTAACATAAGAATCACCATGGAACTTCATTAAACACACATATATACGAACATTAACTTTGTGCACATTTAAATCAATGCATTACATTTAGGTAAATTAGCTTTCATTAGTCAGTTATAAACGAACGTTTGGATTTTCATCATTTAGAACGCAACTTCAGTGTTAATTTCTCCACATTACACAAAATATCTTCTATCACTTCACTTTCACACATTATTACATTTCACATTCTAATAGCCAAATGTTAACACGACAAAAGAATAAATGCAGGTGCAAACTACTCGGGATTAGAATGCACCCCTGCAAATGAAAGAGCACAAACGCTCTATCAGTCACAAAAGGATCTCTCTGACAAAAGCAGCAACCCAATGAGCCAGCCACATAAAATACAGTTCTGTGATCTGCCTGGTACAAGTTCTTTTCAGCAATCATAATAAATCCCTGCACTACTATAGGAGTCAGAAATGCCACTAGACAAAACTCCGATCTCTCTCCAGCAGCAACATTAATCAGAGTTATCTTGACATTTTACTCAAAACTGCTGAACACACAAGGAGCTTTGCATCAGGTGCTTTTAAATGCATAGGTTATTTCTACACACAGTGCCCGCCACCCCTGGTCAGCGCCAGGTGTAGCTGCACCAGTCGCACCATCCTAAAGCTAGCCCCGGAGCCATTCACCAGTCAGTTGACACTGGCAGAATGGCCCCTTTTGGCTTAGGCATGAAAATTCCAACTTTCAAAAAGTGTCATTTTCAAAGTAGTAATATAAAATCTGACTTGACCATTAAGTTGGATTTTAGATTATGATTCAAATGAATCCAAACTGAAATTAAGCTCTATACGTTGTTATAGTGTAAACCAGTGTTTTCCTATGGGCGAGCCAGCCTTGCCACCATGAAAAACAACTTGGGAGATTTTTCACTATCAGTGCTTGTAAAACACTAAATATACATGCCCTACTTTATAAATGCCCTACTTTATTAATGCCGTGCAACCTGCCCTATGGGCATTTAGGGACTACCTTAGCGGTGCCTTATAAGCATTTTTAAGGAAGATTTAGGCCTGGCAAAAGATTTTTTCATGTTTTTGTTTTTTGCTAGGTTGAAATGGAAGTTTAAAATTGCCCACTCAAGTTGCAGTGGCAGGCGTGGAGACAGGTTTTACAGTGCTACTTCGCTTAGTGGAACAATGAGTGCTGCAGCCCACTGGTAGCTTTCAATTTACAGGCCCTGTGTACAAGTAATACGTACCATATACTAGGTGCTTATAAGTAAATTGAATGTGCCAAGTAGGTATGGGCCAGTTTTACTAGGTGTAAAAAGGAGAGCACAAACACCTTACCACTGATTAGCATTAGCAAAGTGTGCAGAGTCCTATCCCAACAAAAACAGGTTCAGCAAAAGAAGGCAAAAATCTGGGGAATACCAAGCAAAAGATGGTCGTTTCCAACAGCAGGGTTCTGCACAGTACCAGAAAGCTCCTAGGCTTCTTGACACCACCGATGGCCACATTTTGTAGAACACGGTACTTCATGAACCTGGAAAAAAGCTCAAAGCATCTTCAACATCACTGGTAGAATAATACTGTACAGGAGGGTTCTGCTGGACATTAAAAACTTGAAAAGATCACCATAGCCTCTAGTAACTGAATAATGTTATAGAGCACGGGTTCTGCTACATATTCGCTGCGGTAACTGTTTGCCTCACCTGCTCCACAGCAAGTCTAGGGATGGGAGACTGCAAGGAGAGGATGGCCAAGTTCAGAAAATCAGAATGGAATAGTAAATCTAGAGTATTTTAATCACCTTAAGGAGTGAAATCTAAGCCCTGTCGTTGGAGCTGACTTGTGAGGCTGGCCGATTTACCAGTGACTTCAGGATTGTGTTGCTGTGTGTGCTGCTAGCTGTGACTTAAAATGCTGCTGTTGAGGTGCTGCCGTAAGTATGCATTGGTTTTTACACAGTGCAAACCAACCTATGAAGTAACAGAGCATCGTACATTACATGAGGGGTTGGGAGGCGATCTACAAGATGGAGTACATCGAGTGGGGATTACACAAATTAATTTCATACACATAACATTTCCCAATTCTTTAGGTACAGGGAGATTAAGTCATTTGCTCAGAATCACACATTGTTGAGTCAAGCACCAAGGCCAGGAACCGAACCTGGGTCCCCAGGCTCCAAAAGCAGCAGCTCTAGCCACAAGGCCACATCTTCTGCAGGTGTATTAACTGACTCCCTTTACAGAGGGCCTTCAAGTAGGAATATAGTCCTTATTTGGTGATGATGGGCAAGCCCCTGAAAGTTCGAGTCAGGTACCTGGCTCTGGCTCAGCTCAAAGTTCTTTTTCACCCTTGAGCCCAAACAAAATGAGTTGAGCTCTCATGTGGCTTCTGCCTGCCACCCACACTCTAACCTCATACCACAAGAATTAAACACAAAGGATTAACCTTGGATGAGTTATTCAACCTTCGAATACCTCGGAGTCAAACACAACCAAAGGCTACACTCCTACCAAATCCACACCATCTAACACCCCCTGGTTATCGCACACTCTTCTCAGAAGAACTAACTGACTTAATAACACTAAATAACGTGTTCCTAGGTGATTTCAACCTACATTGGAATGACACAGAAGATGCCACAGTCCATAATCTAATAAACCTTCTTGATATAAATGACATCAAGCATCTCTGCAACGGACAGACTCACAATAAAGGCTCTACTCTAGATGTGATTATTAGAAGAAGTGAACTTGCCTCCATTCGATCCATCATGCTTATCGACTGGTCGGATCACCATCTAATGCTTTTCAATCGCATGGCCTACCCCATATTCTACCGAACCCCATCTAACAAACCCACACACTGGGCTAGGAACATCAAACAAATCCCACCAACAAAGCTGGAATCCAGGATCAGCACCCAACTACATTCGCAACCTCTCCTTCTCACCGTAAATGACCTCACCACCCACTACAGCTCAGGAATGACACACGTTCTTGACCAAGTGGCACCGCTCAAACTAAAGCGTTCTAGAAAACTCCAATCTAGATCCTGGTTCAACTTAGATCTTAACAAAGAGAGGAGAGAACTAAGACAGACGGAAAGGTTATGGAGGCAGAACCCCTCACTGTCACACCTCTCACTCCTAAGGGCTGAACGGCTTTCATACAAAAAACACATCTTTAGGGAAGAAGCCTCTTTCTTTCTTTCGCAACCAACTTGACTATGTAAAGAACAGACCAAGGGAGCTCTTCAACATAATAAAACAACGAACTACCCTCGCCTCCAAACATGAACCAACAGCCACCAATGAACGCTGTGAAGAAATAACCAACTTCTTCACTGACAAAGTTGCAAAAATTGAACAATTCCTTATCCAAGACACAAGTCTGACATCCCAACCCACCTGCTCCATTGACTCACAGGTCAACATGGAAACTCCTCCTCAAGACTTAACTAATTACTGGAGTACCCCTAGAATAACTAAAGACAAAAATGACCTCCTACAACTGAAAAACAATGCTAAGTGGACCGACTTCAAACTTTTGACAGAAGGAGAAGACTTTAATATTATTGCGCACTTGAAGCCCACTTCCCACACCTCCGATCCCCCCCACCCTAGTACAGATCCTCAACCATACCATCTCCCCGTATTGGACAAAATCATCAATGCTCCTCTCTCATCAGGCCATGTACCTGACTCCTTCTAAGTTGTCCAAGCCAAACCCATTCTAAAAAAAACAGGGGCAGACCCCAATGACCTCAATAACCTCAGACCTATCACCAACCTTCCTTTACTAGCCAAAACGATGGAGAAGTGTGTCCTGCTACAACTCAACCAACACGCAGACAAATTCAATCTCCACAACACTTTCCAATCAGGATTCAGAAAAGACTGTAGTACAGAAACTGCTATGCTCAATATATCAGATGACATTCACAGATCCCTAGATGAAGGTGACTCCTGCCTCCTAATCCTACTCTACTTATCTGCTGCACCCAGCTTTACTTGATACACTCAAGAACAGCACTGGTATCAATGGCACAGTCCTGAAATGATTCACTTCCTATCTGCAACATCGATCTCAACAAATAAAAATTAACAGCTGTCTCTCAAAGCCTACTCCTATTCCACAAGGCAAACCTCAAGGCTCAATCCTCTCTCCAGCACTATTTAGTCCCTTCGTGGACCGCTCATAGTTATTCTGAACCAAGCAGGGGTCAACTATCACCTATATGCTGATGACACTCAACTCTACTACAAAATGTTATCTCCCAGTGAAATCCAGCCTCTAAACGCCACTCTAAACTAAGATACAAACATGGCTAAACACCAACCACCTGAATATGAACCCCAACAAAACTGAACTACTACTCCTCTCCCCAGAAAAGAAACCATTACCAATCCAAGAATGGCTCAAGAATCTGGAAGCATTAAACTGTTCTCTGTCACTTTCCAATTGCGCAAAGTCCTTTGGCATCACCCTGGACAAAAACTTGTAAATGAAGGAGCACATCAACATCTCAGCCAAAGGAGCGCTCTTCACACTAAAACATCTCAAGAAATTCAAACCGTTCATTCCCCCTGGCAATCTTAAAACAGTAGTGCAATCACCAGTCCTCTTAAAACTTGACTACGCTAACTTCATCATCAAAAGAACTCCAAAAAGTCACTTTGCCCCCCTAAACGCTGTTCTCAATGTAGCTAACAAGCTCCTCACAGGAACTAAATAGTTCGATCACATCTCACCTGCCCTCAAGAGACCCAACTGGCTTCCCATTGAAGGAAGATGCGCTTTCAAAAAAGCTTGTATCACTGACAAAGCCCTTCATTCAAAACACCCTAAATGCCTAGTATCCAAACTTTCTAGGGCAGGTAAAGGCCGGGCACTAAGAAGCACCAACTCACCTCCCAATCTGAAGAAGAAATCTTCCCAGGAAGATGCTCCTAGGATGCGGAACTCCCGAAGGATCTCCGCTGCAACCCCTCCTTTTCCTGCTTCAAACGGGACCTCACAGCACTGCTGCTCAACATCTAACTCAACATGAACACAAGCTGATCCACATTCCCAAAGACCCTACCCAAATCAACTAGACCCACACAGTCATCTGACTCATTCAGTTTCCAGCACCATTACCTTAATGCTGCATTGTTATATAGATTTTGGGACTATTTAACACTACCTCAATTATGCATTTTCTATACTTTCTTTACTTTATTGTAGGAAGACTGTTCTGTTTCACATGAATCCCCACATGTACTTCGAGTAAACTTACTTACATTATGTAGACCTTTGGGTCTAGCCAGCGCTATATAAAACTCTAAATACATAAATAAATAAGAGACGGTAAGAGATACCCATCTTGTGGGTGGACTGCACAATGTGAAACCAGAAGAATTGCTTGACAAAACTGTGATCTTAGGCAAATATTTCCTTTCAACAAACCTTTGTTTTCCTCATTATCATTTGAGAGCACCTTGAAATACTAAGTTTAGGATTTGCACTGTATATAAATCTCTTAATACACTGTAATATTGCTCCATCTGTAATAAGATTCTAGAGCAACTGTAGGGTACACATGACAACTGAGTCGCCACTTACTTCACCAATGTCATTGTGATCAGAGCGGGTGAGGCCAGGCATGCACCTAAGTTCATGTTTAGAAAGTGTCACTATTAATAAGTACCTCAATGCAGTGATATAATCTGATGTACTAAGGTGAAATGCTTCTGCATGTTCAACAAATACACTTTTTTGAATTTTGAAGAAACTTTATCATTTTTACATGATGTTTGTGATTTATATGCAAGATATTTAAATGACTCAATTCTTGCAATGGCTCTTAGAGCAAAGCCAGACCTTTGGCTCAGCTGTCCTGTTAATTTGTTGACCGCTCATTTCGACTAAATGGCAGCCACTTATATCGAAAGCGTATGTTCTCTGCAGTTGGTTGAGCAGTTCTTATGTCAATAAATCTTGAAAGTTGCCTGTTACAAAGAGTTGCAGTGAACTACCTAAGCTTCAGGTAGCCTCTGTAAGCAGCCTTTGTGCCTCTGATTTTCACATGCCTGCTGCCTTACTTGCTACTAAACTTCAGTAAACTAACCATAACCCCTCCTTACAAATCATAAACTCTCCTTCTGAGTTACCATTCCTGCAACACCAAAACCTAACTAACCTATCTACTCAATCAGCTCCCACAAATCACAATGTCTCATTCTGTTCACCCTCTCCTTGCTACCTCACAATATCTAACCTCCTCCACCCTATTTCCTCGCCACACTTTTTCCACATATACTACCATACTCTAATTATTACACCTAACTCCTAATAACTTAATAAATCAGCACTTGAAAATTAAGGAAATTCTTCACTTTTCGTACAGCACAATACTAACCCAATAATCAACAATTCTACAAGAGTAATGAATAACTACTGTATTAACCTTTAACTTTGGACTACTGAATAGTGTGATACCCATCATAAAATGCTCCAGTGCTTCATCAAGAGTAGTAAGTGCTTTGTCAATGCAATTACAATAGAATTAAAAAAATTCCAATAGGTGACACAAATCACATGCCATTGGGTCGAACAACAGAGATGCCTTCCAAGAGGGAGGGAGAGAGGGAGGTTTGTAAGGTAATGGTACTTGTCTGAAGCTGACATCTTTTATGTTGTTCATTAAGCTGAAGGTCCTGTGGTTTCTACACATTATACGTGCCTTGGATGTCCACATCCCATACCCACCAACAGTCAGGAGCTGGTGTCCATCCTTAAACATGCAGTTAAAAAATTCAATGATGAAAGCAACCAACCTAATCTCTTCAATGTGACAACTGTAAAGAAGGCGACCAGGCAGGTATGTATTTGCAATATTTGTATGTGTGCTACTCTGTGTCCCTTTCCATGTGTTTTGGGGCTATATATTCTTTATGACTGAAAGTGACTGCATGTGTGTTCTTGTGGGCATAGAGCCAGGGGTGAATCTGCCAAGTGTACAGCAAGTGCAGTGGCACCAAGGCCCTTGGAAGTGAGGGTCCCTCTAGACCCCAGTTATGACTGTCCCTTACTGTGGCTGGGTCAGTCTCCTTGCTGGCAGGGGGATCCATGGTACCCTTGCTACACCACTGAATAGACTAGCTACATTTATGGGGTACTGTATGGACCATAGAGCATGGGCCTGAGGGAAAGAAGTCACTCCCCCCCTCACTGATCAACACTGCTATTTTGCACCCCTTAGGTTCTGGTCTACCTCCCACCCTCTGATTCTGGACAATTCTTGTTACAGGCAAGCTCTCTTTGCTCTATAAAATGTCACCAAAATTAAAAATAAATAAACACAACTACTTTTAATAGCACATATTCAAATATCCATAACAGCCAATCATTGGCAATGCCAAAAGGTTTAGCTTATGAATGAAAGGGCCTTTTGTGTTATTAAAAGGCTTAGGCACTCAGTAAGTCCTCATACAAGCACTCTGTCACTCATCTTTGCACGCATGCATCCATTAATCCATCCACAGACTCATTCTTGCAGTCACCCTCTGACACAACCACAATAAAACACACACAAACTCAACAATATATGGAAGATGAACTAAAAGAATACAAGTAGAAAGAAGAAAACATACTGCCATCTAAACACAACTGCATATGCTTCCAATAAGTAAACTAAGCATAGCAATGGGTGTCTGTCCTGCAAAGGTATTGTAAATAGTCTATCGCTTTAAAGTGGCCGCTGTATTTAGAACCAACATGTTGGCTATCTTGGAATGGTAAAACAATGGTATACCATGGACAACAGAATTCCATATTGGGTTTGTGGTTTAGAAGAAGTAGCTATGTAGGATGCGGTGCACAGCAGATGAAGTGAGCGGTATGCAAACAACCAATTAGCACTGCCTGGAAAGCTGTAATATCCTCTTAAGAAACCATAAAATAAAAAGTGGAAAAGCAAAGAAATGAAAGGGGAACTATATGAGGAGAAACTTCCAAACTAAAGACTGATCAACCATCTCTGACACTGAAGCGCACTAACTTTTAGATCATTTACACATATAATCGGAAAATACCATAATGGACAGGGCAAGAAAACCAGCGACTGTAGTGGACTGAACCATTACCCCATGCAGTTTGTTGTCATGAATGGAAGTCAGTGCTTAACTTGTAAAAGATTGAGTGCCGGTTCCCAGGGCTCTGCTCAGAAGCCCGCGGCCAGAGCAATTGAAAGTTGGGGCACACAATACCAAGGCGCGTAGTCCTGAATCCACCTCACGTGCCTTTAATCCACTACCCCTTTAACTCTCTCCTACAGGTTCCTGCTTTCTTCCTTTGTAACAGTTATTTCATCTTTCTTCTTCTTTGCCCTTTGTGTGTTTCTCCCTCTCTTGCTCTCGTAAATGTCTGACATGAAAATATAAGAGCCGGTCCTTAAAAGTGAATGCCATTGGCCCCCCTGGCAACCATCAGCTCAAATTAAGCACTGATGGGGGGGCATGGCCGGGGAGGAGACCCGACAATACGCGTCTCTCCTGAGCTCCGCACAACAGGGCGCCCAATCCCCCTAAATGTCAGGTTATTAGTGATAATTTCCCCCCACCCGGTCCTCCTTCGCCTCAGGGGCGTGTCGGAGCCCCCGCAGAGGCCGTGGATGCAGAGGAGCTGGAGAGGGACGAGAGAGATGACGGATAGCCCTCTGTGAGCTGATGCGGCGACCATCTTATTATTTCACCGGCCTCCACACCGGGCCGCTCCGGAGGTAACAGAGTGCCTGTGCTGCCTGGCGGCTCCCCCCTCGCCCTGTTTCATGGGGGACGCGTGGGTTGAGGATCCCTTTCTGAAGCCTGCCGGTCCCCCCACCTGAGGTCCAGTGCCAAACACGGGGCTGAGTGGATAACTGGCATGCCGGAGCACGGGAGTAGGCTCGGGCCTAGGCTGGGCGCACCATCCTTGTGTTGTGGGGGAGGAGGTTGGCTAGCTGGTGTACTGACCACTCCTGGAGTTGCCCTTCCCCTCCCTTCTTATCATGGGGGCAACGGATTGCTGGGCGTGTGGTGGCTCGGAGGTCAAATCGGGCCATGGCCATGCACGCTGTCACTGGGGGTAGGAGAGTGACTTGGGTCTGCGGTCTGCCTTGTGTTCTGCTGAAGGTGAGAGGTGGCGCCTTAGGGTTTGGGGCGGGTGGCGGCTCAGGGGTCTCGTCGGGCCCAGGCCGCCTGCACTGTCTGTTGCAGAGCACTGCCCAGGAGACTGGGGGTTGACCCCTGAGGGCATAATCAGTGCAGGTTGTGCTGTCTGGGGGCCTGAGTGTGTTTGACGCCCCCCCCTTTCCTTTGCCCTCGTCCCCCTGATGCTCCTGTGGATTAGGGGTTCAATCTTGAAGCTGGCGTTGAGTGGTGGCGTCAGAGCGGCAGGAACCACTGGCTATCTCGGGGACACTTGGCGGCGCTAGTTCTGGTATCTTGCATATACTGGTTTGTGGCCTCCCTGCCATTGTTGGGGCCTCTCTGCACTGCGACTGCCATCTGTTCCTCCTGGAGCCACCCTGCCCTTAACCTTATCTGCGACTGGGCCCTTTGTAGCGTGGGAATCCCACTGCGAAGGAACAGACTGGACAACTGAGTGGACATTGGGGACGGGGCATTGTGGGGTCTGACTATGGCGGCCTCCATAGCTAAACCGCAATTCTCCACCTTCATCCGTGACATGCTTCAGAAGCCTGACCAACCCGGTCCGGTGGGGGTTGCTCCTCGGCCATGTCTTGCTGCCTCGGGAGGAAACCTAGACCCTATTGCTCCTGCCACCAGGCAGGAAATTCAGCTCCTGCTTGCAGAATTTCGTAAGGATCTTGCCTGTCTACGCCAGGACTTCACTAGGGCTATTCGGTCTTTGACCAATCCTTGCGCCAGACAGACGCTTGCCTGACCACAGTGGAATCAACGGTGGTGGATCACAGCTAGGATAGGACGGCCCGCATCAAAAAGTTGGAGAGGGGACATCTTTCTTTACTGGACTAGATAGATGATCTGGAGAATCGATCCAGACGCAATTATATTCTCGTCCGGGGCTTAGCTGGCTCTATTCTGCCAGCTGATCTAGAGTCTCATGACCAGGCATTATTCGCTCACCTCCTGCAGCTCCCTGATGACTCACCAGTTCTCCTAGACCACACCAATAAAGTATACTCCGCTTTCCCTCAACAAAAGAACTTGGCTCCAGACACGCTCACCAGGGTTCATTATTTTCATCAGAAGGAGCAGATTATGTGGGCCGCGCGCCAGCAGGAGCCCATGTCTTTCGCAGGGTTACAATATCCTTGTACCAAGATGTTTCAGCCCACACATTGGCATGTCGGAGGGAGTTCAGAGATGTTACCCAATATTTGCAAAGCCACAAGATGTCTTACCGTTAGGGCCTCCCGCTTCACCTTCATTTCACTCATCAGGGTAAACGAATTGCCACCCGTACGCTGCGGGAGGCCTGTGAAGCACTCGGTTTGCCCTCACCATCATCCAAGGATCAATCTACTGAAGCCCGGGATCTTACTTTGATCGATGGGGGCAGTGGTTGGCGTTTCCGGCCTACACGCCAAGCTAAGAAGAAAGCCCGGAAACGTAAGAAGCTGACAGCTCAGGAACAGCGTCTCCATTCCTCTGACGATGACATGACACTAATTGTTGGACTCTCCTGGCTACGGCAGTGCTCTGGATGTTGTTTGGTGGGACTGGGGTGCGGGGATTCCGTTCTTCCATGTTTGCTTCTAACCATTCTTCTTTCTTATTTGTATCTTTACATGAATAATGCACTTGATTGGGGAAGGGGGCCCATACGGGTTTCAATGCGAGCTCGCCCCCTCTCAGCGATTGCTCACCTTTTACTTCAATGTCTTGCATAATTGTCAAGGCTCATCTTTGGGCTGTGTCTTTGTTTTTCACAAACTGATGTCACCCTGTTTACAGTTGGGTGGCCCATCAACCTCTTAATCATTAGGGACCTTCAGTCCCGAATGCTATCAGATGTGTTCTGTATTTCTTTGTTGTTGTTAATATTGTTTCCGCATGTTGCATACCTGGCCCGCCCACAGAAGTCACATATATACCATTCCTTCTTAAACGCTATGGGAGTTTGTTTACACTACTATTTATGACCTCCCTCCATATTGTGCCCCTTAATATTCAAGGTCTCAACACCCAGCGTAAACATAAGGTGTTTATAAATTGGTTACGCCATAAGGAGGTGAACGTAATGCTTCTCCAGGAAACACACCTACTATGCACTGATATTAAGCGCCTCCGCTCCTACTGGTACCCTACACAGTTTCATTCCTGCTACACATGCAAATCTCGGGGGGTGGCCATTTTCCTCCGAAGAGACCTCTCTTTCACTTTAGAAAGCACATTCAGGGATTCTGAGGGGCACCAAATAGGCATATGTGGTGTCTTTGGTCCCACCAGACTGTCAATTGTTTCGATTTAAAGCCCCAACAACGACAGAAACCACTTCTACTCTGACCTTTTTCCGAGGGTTTCTCATTTCTATAGGGGTAATCTTGTACTAGGGGGGGACTTTAATGTTCCATTGGATGCAGGCCTAGCCCGTACCCATCCTCGGCGGGCCGACTCCCATCTTCCGCCAGCCTTGGCACTGGGTATAGCCGACCTGACCTTGTCAGGTGCCTGGCGTCATCAACACCCTCAGAGCGGGTCTATACTTTCTTTTCAAATGTTCATAGAACTTATTCACGAATTGACTATTTCCTGATATTGCAGGCTTTAATGCCCTACCTTTTAGATACTAAAATTGATGTTGGTGCTATATCTGACCACGCCCCAATATGGCTGACCCTTAGTTTGGCACACCCACAGCGCACGCTTCCTCGACCATGGATCCTCAATGAAATTGCACTTAGGTACCCGGTCCTTCATGATCGTATCAGGGATACCACTGAACATTACTTCCCCGGAAATGACACAGGAGACGTGGCACATGCGACCCTTTAGGGCGCGGCGAAAGTGGTTTTTCGGCGAGAGATCATCTCCCACACTGCGACTTTTGAACGGGCAAATATGCTCCGTCAACATGAACTGGAGACTCAGATACGACAGGCAGAAGCACGCCACAGAAAGGGGGGCTCTCACACGACCTTGCAAGACTTGTGCCAACTACAGGGTGAGGTGGAACACCTCTTGATGAAGTCGGCAGAAATATACTTCATTCTTTCACAAAACATAGAATAAATATGGGAAATTATAGATAAAATTAGCAAAAGCTAATTGTAATGTAGGTTAATAATAATCACTATAACAATCTAAAAGTCTTCTGAGTTAAAATCACTCAGTTGCTAGGCCGCATCTGAAATTTACTACAGTTGACTATGTCGTTTTTTATTGGAAATGAGGCCTCTGAGTAGCCTACTGTAAAGAACCACGGTGAAAGCCCCCTTTAGGTCTGGTTTAACAATGCAGCTGTTTTCAGGCCCTATTGTTAACAATTCTTTACAATATACATATAGTAGGTTTTGGCTCCACCCAGAGGAGTATTACTCTCTCCCCCCATATTATTGCCGGTTTGATTTATCATTTCGCCACCTGTGGAGCGCTAGCATTGTAATGCACAAGGGACTATTTTACATCTCAAAAGTACTCAAAATGATCACGCATTAAATTATTTATCTGACACATACATTATATGAAGAAAACAATTCTTTTTTTTTTTGGTTTTCAGTGCATGAGACACATTAATGTTTTATGAATGAATCATGCGTAAGTCACACATACATGAATGCATATGTCTTCACAAATGCAGACATACATACTCATGCATAAAAATGCATGATCAACCTGCTGAAAACAAAACAAGCACTGGCAAAGACAACAGGCCTATCTTTAAAGCGGTATGTCTTTAAAGTGGAGACACATGCATGCACAAATGCAGTATGCAAGCACTAGCACATTAAAGCCAGACCTATTGGCTTTGCTAATGATTGTTTGACAGGAGACCATTCTGTTTCATTCTAACCCATGTCTATGAAGAGATGCTATTGTGTCGAACTACTTTGAAGGTACATAGTCCTGCTCTTGTTCGCCACCTGAGAATAATTCCTGAGAGGGCTTCCACCCTGGATCACTAAGGAGGTTCAGTCTGGTGTATAAGGAAGGGACCAGTGGCTTGGATGGTGGATTGGTGAGTTCGTCCTGGAATTGGCAAGGGTCATTTTGTGAACACCCTTTGCACTTCTGATTACGAATGCTTCGCAATAAGGAACTCGAAAGCTTGCTTGATGTCCTGAACAAGGACGGCAGAACATGCCCATGTGTGGTTCTCGGAGCCAAGGTTGATGGAGTTGAACCATTCCAATGTACTTGGGCTGCCCCCTTGACATCAGAGCCATGCTCTGTTGTCTCAATCTATGAAAGATGGAGGCCCAACATTGGGCATGCATGACTGTAGGGCTGACTGGGGGGAAATCAAAAACCTACAGTGATGACTTTATGGGAAAAACAACTTAGGGAAGCAATGCACAATTTCCAGAGTCACGCAAGAAATACTTCTGTTCTTACACTTTGAATAATGTTTACAGTGTTTGCCAATCTTCCAGGAAATGGTCTTGCATATAACACAACATTCATAGTTTAGTAAAGTTTCTACACCACATCTTGGAATTTCACATCCATATTGATCTCTTTAAATCCCACACATGCTCATGATAATTATATGTATGTGAGATCTATGATTTCAGATTCGGTATCTGCAAATTAAGGCAAATAATTGTTGAAACTCATGTACGAGAATACTAAAATACCTTTACACATTTTCAGACTAGCAGTCCTGTATTGTGCTCTAGTGTATGCATTTAGCTTTCATGTATTGTTTATAATTTCTTTACGTAATTTACATTTAAGCACATTATAAATAATTCACATTTTTTTATGCATGATTATTACAGGTAGTAGCTGGGTGGAACTATGAGATTGAATACACAATCAAAGAAACTGACTGCGCCAAGAATACAATTCTAGAATTAAATCCGGACTGCCAAATGGGTGAAGTAAGTAGATCATACAAGTAACACATGTTCTACCAATGAGATTAGGGCCCAGGATAGTTGACCAACATATGTTGTGCTACAAATGTTACAACATGGAATATTGATTTAGGACTCCACCAGGGCGACGGAGTAAGTTACTTCGTTGCCCTGGCGGAGATGCCGCCCGCAAATTTAGAAATTACCTCCAAGCTTGCGGTCATTTCTCAAGCATTGGCAGGAACACCCGTCACAGAGGTTCCTGTCCATACTTTTTACAGTTTGGTGCAGGGATCCGTCAACATGGTGGAGCCTTGCAACAAACAGTTCTTCTTTTTTTTTAAAGAAAATTCCAATGCAAGATTTTCTTTTTACAAATAAAAAAGATGATGCCCCCCCTCGCCATGGGAGTAATCTCCCATGGAGAGGGGGGTATTTTGTGTTTTTTACTGTCCCTTACGTAGTATTCACCATCGTGGCCAAACTTAAGGTCTGCCGGCATTTACATTGGGTGGGCAGACCACTATGTTGGCCGGGAGGGAACACCGTCGCCATTGCGATGGAGTTCTCTCTCCACAACAAATAAATTAGGCCCTTAGTGTTTCTTAACCATGTTTGAAAGTCAGTGTAAAACTTTTACTCTCATAGATCAGATTTATATGTTATTGTTTCACTTTCCTTCCAGTCACACCTAAGTTAACATGGCAAACAATAGTTAAATTCACATCTGCCCCACCTTCTCACAAATGTTTATCAGGGAACACAAGAAACTCCTCCTAACTGTGGTACCTACACCGGAGCATTGTAGGCATGACAGTGTCACTCATGCACGTTTCGATAGGGTGATTTTGATGCTAGGGCATATTCAAATCGCTTAGTATCCCACTGTGTATGTGTACTTTAGCTTCAGGTGCTCATGATGTGAAGAAACAGCATGCTCCAATGAGTGTCATCTATTTTCACCACAACCCATAAGGGAACACCATTATTGTGGTATCAATTTGATCCTGACCAACATCACTAACGGGGAAAGTGAAAAAAAACTGCATTGAAGTCAAACAAAATAGCTTTTGCATTTCAAAGGTGAGTGCAGATTAATTACATGAGTTACCTAAGCGTTTGCTTAGAAGATCCCAGGAGAAGATACCTGAGATCTAAGGAATTTGCTTGTGTTTTGCAAATTGACCGAGTTTGCCTCTTTTGAGCAGGTAAAGCCACCATTGCTCAGCAAAATTGGTACCTATGAGTTAAGGAGCAATGTGTTGTGTCTTCAGACCCCTGTGGACGCCTGGAGAATAGTAGACAACAACTGCAGGAAATTGCACCGTTTAAAACCCATTAAAGTTCAGAATACAAATATGAACACCAAGAAACCTCTGTAGCCCCCAACATACCCTTCTCTTTTGTAAAAACAAGAACTGCCCTCTGAACACTTATATAAACGGATAACCTTGAATCCTTATACGTTTCAAGGAGTTAACCTTGTGTGAACACACACCCCAACAGCCTTATACACATGGAGTTCTACAACCTTAGATACGTTTCAATATTCAAGAGCTTTGTAACATCACTGATAGTTTTAAAAGTAGGGATGGTCATACACAAACCTTGTCATATTCCATTCTCAACCCTCAAAGATTGTGTTCTCAGTACTCAACTTCACAACCTCAACTTTGAAAATTAGCATGATATAAGGCAATGATGTACCTTTGGATTTCTTTGCCACGCTCATGTTAGACAGTACAGGTCTCACCTGTCCTCTGTTTACCTCATCAAAGGCACTCCTTAGATTGATGAAGAACAGAGATTCTGATCTGTGAGGTAAACCGCCTTTGACACTAGAAGGCACAAATTCTTTGCTTCATCTATCGTTTTTCTCAATGGTTGGAACCAAAACTGGGTCCCTGGAATAAAGCCATCTCGCCTAACCAATTTATCAGCAACGTTTGAATCATTTTATCAAACAATTATTCAAGGGACTTAATTAAATAGGCATTTAACAGGCAAGTTTAGCTATCTAAAAAAATGGTCGTGATTTCTTTTTTTCCTAAGACAGCACAACCTGTGGTGTAGCTGCTATTTTGTTAAACACTTTAGTAAGTAATATGACCCAGATTACAGGAGCACTCTTGTGAGGTTTTACGGGGATACAGTGAGGCCATACACCTTTACCAAATTTTTACCAATTCAGGATTATTTTGTTCCCCTGATAGATAAACGAATCATACTAACACTGCATTATGTTAACAAAAATATGGGGTGCATCTGTTAAGCAGAAGTGAAGATAAATAGATGGATACAAAGTAAGAGAACTCTGAGCATTAGATAGAGTTTGGCAGTCAAGTCACTTGATCACAAACGTGGCAGATATCCTGTTCGCCGGGTTAATACTTGAATTAATCTCAGCCACTGGTAATTCCTCGGGCTACAATTTAGTTCATCAGTTTTTACAATGTGCTCCATAGACAGCGGGCAACCACCTCAAAATCATTCTGACCCAATAGGGCAGTCCCATCAGAACTGCAGCGCGAGGCCTGCTTTGGATGGTAACACAAGCAACATTTGGCATGTATCACTTTACTGGGCCTCAACATTGAGATGCATCTTATGTCCTATGGCACAGGGAGCAACGGGACCCATGTCAGAGCATACACAATGCACTTATGGCACCTCACTGAGACCAACAAAAGGGTTATTGAATGTTTGAATAACTTAGCCCCTAATACAGCCCATAATATTTTTGCACAGTGTGCCACTTTAGACAGGATACAACAGGCAAATTAGTTTTGTCTCTGTCCCAAAAAGCACAGTCCATCCCACCACGCTAGGTCATGTCCCATCTGCAGGCAAAACCAGACATGAGCCAGCTTTGTTGAGCCTTGTCAGTGAGGTCCAACTAGAGTCCTAGGGAGCTACAGGTCGCGTCTGGACATGCCCACCGTTCTTATAGGGTCTCACTGAGAAAAACAACACGTTGAGCCAATTGTAGTTAGTAGAGCAGCATTCCAGTCCAATATATTTTGCTCAATCGCAAGTATTCCTGTCTTGGGCCTGTCCTGAAAGAGACAGTCCAGCCACATTTACCAGGTAAAGTCCCATCTGCATGGGAACACAAGTAACCTCGACACGCTTCCGCCCTTCGTGGGCCTAGCAGTTTGGGCTGGACTGTTCTAACTGGAGCAGGACCAAGGCGGATTTGCATGTAATTGGTTCTCTTCTGTAATACCCCAGACATGCTAGAAATTATTAAATTATTCTCATGCATGATTCCACTCATTACGGTGTGCGCAGGCAGCACTGGTGTACTAATAACTCCTTTCAATTTGCAGCAGGGAAGCAAACACCCGTTTTAGGCACAAACCAGAGTTTGCACTTTCAATTTGTGAAATGTCTGTCTCCAGTTTCGCCCACTTCCAGGTCACTAAAATGCCACTGTTGGTAGAAGCACTAGATTTTGCATAAATTAAAGGTATGTCATGTGAATTTTTTAAATGTCTGCTTTCTGTCTTCTCTGTGGCTGCTTTGCTCACTTCACAGTAAGCTCCATTTTATATTTGCTGACAGCTTTCAGGCGTTTGCAAGGCTGCTGTGTACGTCGCCACCAACGGTATCATAGCTGCAATTCATCAAGACTGCAAAGTAGAAGGTAAGATGCTAGACTGCACTACTCAAACCTCCATGAAGATGCAAGACTGTCCCTGATCCTAATAAAAGGTAAGAAGATGCCTGCCATTTCGCTGCAGATGTATGAGGGAACCACGCAAGTCATTACCACGCATGACTTTACAACACTGAAATTTCAACGAAAGCAACACTACCACACAAGTCTTTACCACGCATATGCCTTTGCCATGCATGCCTTTACAGCAAAATTTGTGCTGTTAAAGAATGTATGGTAAAGGTAGATGCATCGTAAAAACATACCAGGTGATTATAACCCCAAATATATATATATATACATATATATAATTAATTTTTATATAAATACTTTTAAATAAATATACCTATATATACACCCACATGCATACACCCTTACCACCCTAAACACCCCTTACCACCCTAAACGCTAAAAATTCCCTTGCCACTTCAAAACCCCAAACCCACCCTAAAAATGCCCTTGCCACCCTAAACCCCAACCCCACCCTAAACCCTAAAAATAACCTTGCCAACCAAAAACCCATCCCTGCCCTAAACCGTAAAATGCCCTTACCACCCAAAAACCCATGACCACCATAAACCTTAAAAATAACCTTGCCACACAAAAATCCATCCTAGACCCTAAAAATCCATTAGCACCCAAAAAACCCTAATCCACCCTAATCTCTAAAAATACCCTTACAAGCCAAAACCCCAAACCAACGCCAAACCCTAAAAGTTTCCTACCCACCCAAAACCCCAAACCACCCTAAACCCTAAAAATGTCCTTGCCACTCAAAACCCAAAACCCACCCTAAGCCCTAAAAATTCCATTACCACCCAAAAACCCATATCCACCCTAAACACTAAAAATGTATATGACAAAAACCCTTAACACTTATTACAACAATTAATTCTTGCATATACTTACCTTTAAAACTTTTAGTTCAAATATGCCTTTACCATTCATGCCTTTACAACGAAATTCATTGTAATGGCATGCGTGGTAAATCAATCAATCAATCAGGGAACTGTGAAGCACACTACTCACCCGTGAGGGTCTCAAGGCGCTGGGGGGGTGCAGCTCCGGGACAGCCGAAGAGCCAGGTCTTGAGGCTCTTCCTGAAGGTGTGCAGAGTGGGGGAGCGTCTGATGTTGATCAGGAGCTCGTTCTAGGCCTTTGCCGCGATGTAGGAGAAGGCTCTTCCACCCGCTCTGGTTCTGCGGATGCACGGGGTTTCTGCGAGGGCGAGGTCGGTGGAGCAGAGGTTTCCCCTGGGAACGTGGAAGGAGACTCTTTCTTTGAAGTATTTGGGTCCGGTGTTGTGGAGGGATTTGTAGGCGTGGGTGAGTAGCTTGAAAGTTACTCTCTTCTCGACGGGGAGCCAGTGGAGGCCTCGCAGGTGTTGGGTGACGTGTTCATGTCATAGGATGCCGAGTACAAGTCTGGCCGCAGTGTTCTGGATGGTCTGGAGTTTGCGAAGCAGGGATTTGTTGATTCCAGTGTATAGGGCGTTTTTGTAGTCCAGTCTGCTTGTTATGAGTGCGTGGGTGACAGTCTTCCTGGATTCGGGGGGATCCATTTGAAGGTCTTGCGAAGGATGCAGAGGGTGTTGAAGCAGGTGGAGGCGACGGCGTTGATTTGGCGGGTCATGGTGAGGGAGGAGTCGAGCATGATGCCGAGGTTCCGGGCGTGGTCCGTGGGGGTGGGTGGGTTGCCGAGGGCGGTGGGCCACCAGGTGTTGTCCCAAGCTGAGGGGGTGGGTCCGAGGACTTCTGTCTTCTCTGAGTTGAGCTTCAGACAGCTGCTGCTCATCCAGGATGCAACGTCTTTCATTCCTTCCTGGAAGCTGAGTCTGGTGGCGTTGGGATCCTTTGTGAGGGAGAGGATGAGCTGGGTGTCGTCGACATAGGATACTATGCTGAGTCCATGCTGTCTGACGATGGCAGCGAGGGGGGGCCATGTAGATGTTGAAGAGCGTGGGACTGAGCAACGATCCTTGGGGTACTCCGCAGTTGATCTCTGTGGGTTCGGAGAGGAAGGGCAGGAGTCTGATCCTTTGGGTTCTGCCATTGAGGAAGGAGCGGAGCCAGTCAAGGACGGCTCCTTGTATGCCGGCGTCATGGAATCTGGCTGTGAGAGTGCGGTGGGAGACGGTGTTCAAGGCTGCGGAGAGGTCTAGTAGGATGAGGGCCGCAGTGTGACCTTGGTCGAGGAGCGTGTGGATGTCGTTTGTGGCGGCAAGGAGGGCGGTCTCGGTGCTGTGGTTTCTGCGGAATCCGGATCTGGAAGGGTCGAGGATGGCGTTCTCCTCGATAAAGTTAGTCAGCTGGGTGTTTACGATCTTCTCGGTGACTTTGGCCACGAAGGGAAGGAGAGAGATGGGTCAGTAGTTTTTCAGGTCCGTCGGGTCTGCAGAGGGTTTCTTGAGGAGGGGCTTGACTTCTGTGCGTTTCCAGTCATCGGGGAATGTGCAGGATTCGAAGGTGGCGTTGATGGTGCGTCGTAGCTCGGGTGCAATGGCTGCGGTGGCTCTGTGGAAGATGTGCGGCGGGCCGGGGTCTGTGGGGGCTCCTGAGTGAGTGCTCTTCATGGTCGTGGCGGTATCTTCCGTGGTGGTCCAGGCGGTGATGGTAGGCTGGCTGTCGTCGCTGGGGGAAAGGGTGGTTTCTGGAGTCTGTTCGCTGAAGTTGTCGTAGAGGGCCTTGATTTTCAGATGGAAGTAGGAGCCGAGCTTGTTGCAGAGGTCCTGGGAGGGTGTGACGTCCGTGGCTTAGCTGGGGGGTTTGGTGAATTCCTGGAAGATGCTGAAGAGTTCGTCTGATTTGCTGGAGTTCAAGAGGATTTGGTTCCGGATGAAGGTCCTTTTGGTGGATCTAATAAGTTGGTGGTATTCTGTCATGGCGTTCTTGTAGGTGGTTTGGTCTTCAGTGGTTTTGCTGTTCCTCCACTGCTTCTCGAGATGTCTGGAGGTGCGTCTGGTTTCTTGGAGGTCAGTGGTGAACCAGGTGGCCTTCATGGGGCACTGTCTGTCGGGGTTGCGGAGGGGGCGAGCTTGTCTGCCCAGTTGGTGATCCATTGGTGTAGTTCTTTGGCTGCAGAGTTGGCGTTGGACGTGGCAGGAGGGGGATTGTGGTTGAGGGTGGAGTTGAAGTGCTCCTCTGTGACCATGCCCCAGATCCTTCGCGGTGGGCGTGGTGTGGGTTTGTGAGTGGTGGCGTTGTTGAAGGAGAAGTGTACGCAGTGGTGGTCCTTCCAGGGGGGTTGGGTGGTGTGGCTGAAGTGGATGTTGTTCCCTCCTGCGAAGATGGGGTCAAGGGTGTGTCCTGCCTTGTGGGTGGGGGGTGAAGACGAGCTGTTTCAGTCCGAGGTTGACAAGGTTGTCCAGGAGGGTGGCGGAGTTGGGGTCGCTGAGGTTGTCGAGGTGGAAGTTGAGGTCTCCGATGAGTATGTAGTCCATGGAGGAGACGGCGTGGGGAGCGATGAGGTCGGTGATGGTAGTGGTGAACATTAAATAGGGAAGGGGGAGGGAAGCACAGCAAGGAGGCGGGAGCGGAAACCGGCAGGGGGGGGAGTGGCCGTGGGGGCAGCAGCAGCGGGAAAGGGCAGTGAAACAGGCACGGAGGACAACAACAACAGCACAGGTACAATCAAGGAAATAAAACAGGCAAAACAAAACAGAAATACAGAAGTAACTATTACAAAGCACAATAAAAAAGACAGACAAAAGACAGAAAAGACAGAAAACTGGCACAAACACAGAGATAGACAGCAGCGGACCAGCAAAAGAGCAAGGCTCTCCCACTGGTCTCCCACTGGACCACCAGGGATGAGGCGCAGGCAGGAGCCTGCGGGTGGAGGAGGGCTTCGAACACCTACCAGCTCAGGGAGGTGTAGGGGTCAGCGGCAGCGGCACAACAGCGGAGCTGCTGGGGTGGAGGGCAGGGTCTCTGACCAGGAGGTCAGAGGTCTTGCTCAGACACCTGAGCAGCTGCCGCCATTAAATAGGGAAGGGAGAGGGAAGCGCAGCTGGGAGGCGGGAGCAGGAACCGGCAGGGGGGGAGGGGCCGCGGGGGCAGCAGTGATGGGAGAGGGAGGCAAAATGGGCACGGAGGACAACAACAACAGCACAGGTGCAATCAAGGAAATAAAAACTGGCAAAACAAAACAGAAATACATAAGTAACAATTACAAGGCACAATAAAAAAGACAGACAAAAGACAGAAAAGACAGCAAACGGGCACAAACACAGAGACAGACAGCAGCGGACCAGCTGAAGAGCAAGGCTCTCCCACTGGACCACCAGGGATGAGGCGCAGGCAGGAGCCTGCGGGTGGAGGAGGGCTTTGAACACCTACCAGCTCAGGGAGGTGTAGGGGTCAGCGGCAGTGGCACAACAGCGGAGCTGCTGGGGTGGAGGGCAGGGTCTCTGACCAGAAGATCAGAGGTCTTGCTCCGGTAAAGGAATATTCATCGTAAAATTTTGCATGGTAAAGACTTGTGTGGTAGTGTCGCATGTGTGGTAAAGGCATGCAGGGTTCCAGCTTCGTTGTAAAGGCTATTTCCCATTTCGCTGCAAGCTCGATGAGTTAGACCAGAGGTCTCCATGCTCTTCTTTTTTTTTTTTCCTCATTCCGCCAACTTTCTTGCTGGTATAGCTCTTACCCCTCGACAGAGGGCAAATAAGCAAGTCCCCGCAAAGAATGCTGGTGTTTCCACATTCATCTCCCTCCCGTAATGAAGAAAAAGGGAGGGGAGCCGGGACCTCCAGCATGTAAGGCTTAATCATTGGACCCACTTAGCTGCTGTCTCCAAGCTACAAACAGTGCCCAAACCTTCTCCAAACTGTTGGCATCACAAGCAATATCGGTCTGACTCGTAAAGTGAGTGATGTTCCCTCCCCCTGCCCACAACCCAGGAAAACACATCTATACCAAGGGGCCCGGACCTTCAGTGAGGACCCGCGATTCTGTGAAGCCGAGTTTGACCGCTGGGGGTGCGTATCGGGCTGCCGCACAGTTATAGCACTGGGCTCTCTGCTTGGACACCCCCCCCCTTGTCTAACTGGCCTGGGACTGAGCCAGCCTGCAGTGCCTACTGCTGCCGTGAGGGGAACGGCCACCTTGCCCATCACTCCTGCCGTGAGGGGAAAGGCTTTCCATCGCCGCAATCCAGCGCCATGAGGGGAACGGCCGACCGGGGGACTACATCCCCCAGAATCCCCTGAGCCCGCGCTCCCAGTGACGCCGCAGCTGCGCCAGGAGGCGCGACAATAGCACCGCCATACTCCCGCGGCGCGGGTCGCGCGCGGGCGTGCCTGGGCACCGGAAGAGGCTGGGCTGGGCCATACCCTTTGATTCATCTTAACGGATTCAGCCGTATGGATACATCCCCTGACCAGATTGATTTCATAATCACATAATCAAGGTACAGTGCACATTTCCCTCACTTGCAGGTTCTACGCTTTCGTCTTTGTTAAATAACCATGTTTCAGATACATCTGAGCGTCTCTTTTTTAGTGGAATCTGAAAGTAACGTGTTTCCTCCCCCCCTTTTTTTTTTTTTTTGTAATCTTAGACATTTGATGATCAGCTCATTGGTAAATAGGATCTTATATTATAAAGCGTTTTTCTATTGATCAGCCATGAGCAAAAGGAAGCTACCTAATGGTCAGGGGGCTCGCAGAGATCTAATGCAGTTGGCTCAAGTGGGACTATATATTCCTTTCTGACGAAAGCTGCTAATGTTATTACAAAGGAAATAGCCCTAACCGAAAAAAGGTTGTCTATGGAATCTGAGAAATTAGTTCTGGCATCAGCGAGGGAGGATGAAAGGCTGACTAGCACTGGAATGATATCCCTGCCAATGTTTGGAATACCATCGACAGCAGGTCAATGCGAGGAGGAGGAGGGAGCATCAAGCTGCACTTCCGTTGCAGTCTCGACTCTGGGTGAGGATCTGGGCAGCCCACCTTCCAAACGAAAGAGAAAAGGCGGCAGAGGAACTTTGAGGAAATCACTGCAGCCTCAAACTCTCAAACCCCCTGTTGTTTGTACCTGTGAATGTAAAATTGAACTGTTGCTGGACAATCTTACTACTAAGCTGGGGTCTTTGACTAAGGACTTGTTGGCGCCCATATTTTGAAACTGGATGAAATTGAGCTGAAATGTAATTCTTTTATATCCATGCATAAACCATGCCCCTCTGTTAGTGACACAAAAACAAGGGGGAGGGGGGGACCTGTCCGGAACCTGGTGGTGTGATCCAAGTGCCGCAGATGAACAGCCCCCAAGATAACACTGCACCATCTCTAATTACCATATCTAGCATTAATCACATCAACCACAAAGCTGGGGACACTGCCACTGCTCTGCCCACGGCCCAGACGGAAGGTCAGGTAAAAACTACGGTAGGCCCATCACCCACACACCCCTCCTCAGCCCCAAACACGGCCATAGCCAAACATTTTAGTACCATCGACCTTCCCCCCGAATCAGCGCCTCTAGTTGCCATCTTAACAGGGGTACCCACACTTACTCCTGGCACCAAGGAAACAATTCTGGATCTTATGTATAAGACGGCTCATTGGTGTAATAACAATGTGGAAAATGGCCCACAGTTTATTGCTGACATCATTATGGCCAGAAGGGTGGGGTGGGTAGGCTATGGGACTAGGAAAACTGTGGAGGGAGACTGTATTATTGTCAATTTTAAGAATCCCATGCAGGCAAGAGCAATGGTAGGCTGTCAAGTTAGGGATGGTACTAAATCCCGAATTAGAATAGCCTCTTTATTATCTTTTTATCCCCCTAAACCGCCCCGAGAAATTCCGATTGGCAGTTTCCACTCAAGCCGGCCAAGCCCTATCAGCAAAGAAATGTGAATTCAGGGTTAATTTTGACTAACCGTTTCCTACCTTTATATTGCCCGTCGAGCCTTGATGAAAATGACTGACTATCTCCTGTGGTTATAAATACCCCAGGCAAGCAGCCGTTATGAAACACCTCCACTAACCCATGTGTTTTTGTGCCCACACCTCCCCCTTTACCACTGCTGAATAATGTATCTACACCCATTTCTACCCTGGTTAATTCTGTAGATCCTACTGTGAAAGTATTGTCCTGGAACATTGCAGGCCTTAGGTCTAAACAGGGTAACATTGCTTGGGAACAGTTTCTTAGAATACATCACATTATTGCTTTACAGGAAACATGGGAACCTGAAAACTGTTTTTACCTAGATGGTTTTACTACGTTTTGTAAATATGCTGTCCCCTCAAATATGGGAAGAGCCAGAGGGGGTCTGCTTTTAATGTTCTCACTAAAGCTCTCTTATCAAGCAAAATTGATTGATTGTCGCTCACCTAATGTGTTAGCAGTGGCATTGTCACGCAAGAATTTCCCCACTCTGTTAGTGGTCAATTTTTATAACTCGTACACTAGATCACATGAGACAGAACATCTCTTAGCTATGGAGGCTTTATTAGAAAGCTATGGGGAAGGAAGTCAAGCTTACCACGACACACTAATTCTTGGGGACTTCAACATCCATCAGTGCAGCCTCAATTGTATTCCCACAATGGAGAAGGATGACGGGCATGATGATCTGTTTAATCATTTTGAGCATACACCATCGGGTATTTATTTAGAAAGCTTTCTTTCAGACCACAATTTGTTATGTCTCAGCAATCAGATCCCTCAGCACTGGTCCCCACCTATGCAGGCAGTGGTTGTTCTAGTGTTATTGATTTCATCATGATATCTGTATCACTAGCACCAGTTGCCAACAACCTAAGTGTCACGTGGAATTGCCTTAGTGATCATAATCCCTTAACACTGGATGCCTCCCTTTTGGCCGCATTTGAGGGGCGGGCCACAAGTCAAATTGCTAACGAAAATATCAGCACTAAACACCAAGCTAGGAGACTGAAGTGGGAAAGGATTACACCGGTGAGTTTCTTAGATAATCTATATTCAACCTGTGCACCGGAGTTGCAAGTGTGTATGGACCCTGCTTCACAAGACAATGACACTCTCGAAGCTTTTGATAGTATTATTAAGCAGGTGGCAACTGACCTAACCTCTAACTCTAGAACAAGTTTCCCAAATATCAAAAGGTGGTTTGACAAAATGTGCTCAGTTACTCACAAGGAACTAAAACAGGCCCTGATGCAAAAGCCAAGGGGCGCTATATCAATTAGACGTTGCAGGAAGGCCTATAAACTTGCAATCCAGGCAAGTAAGAAACAGATAAGGGAACAGGCCTGGGAAGCACTTACTAAAGCCAGCGTTTTGGCCGACAGTACTAGATTTTGGTCGGTGGTTAATAGCCCTTACTTCTCAGACACACCTAATTCCAGTAGCGATTGCACAATACCAGCTGAGCTCTGGGTCCAGCATTTTAGTAACATCTATAGCGATACAAATTTGGAATCTGCCGTGGGACAATCAGTTCCCGGCTTACCTAGTAACCCCCTTAACTTTAACATAGATGAGGTCCAAAAAGCCATTGTTTCAACCTCAGCAGGCAAGGCGCCTGGGCCAGATGGGGTTCCCGCTGACATTTATAAAGCTGATCCAAATGTTTGGGCCAAGATTTTAACCCATGTTTTTAACGCAGCGTGCACTAAGGGTTTTCCCTCATCATGGGCCAAGGCGGTTATCGTCCCTATATTTAAAAAAGGAGCTCGGGACGATCCCGCCTGCTATAGACCAATTTCTCTTTTGGACTCCGTGGCTAAAATATTGGGGAAAGTAATTCTGGATCGACTTACAGGATACCTTGATCAGGCTAATATCATCTCTGACCTGCAGTATGGTTTTAGGCAGGGGAAAGGGACCTTGGACCAGTGCCTAAACCTCCATCTAGTTATTGGAAAGTACACCATTGCCAAGAGAGGTACCTTACATCTGGCCTTCATGGACCTAACCTCAGCTTTTGACTATGTCAACAGGTCTAAGCTGTGGTTAGTGTTACGTGATCTAGGGATAGATGCGGAGTTAGTGTCCTTTCTGCACACTGCCCATGAAAACACCACAGCAGCAGTAAGGTACAACACAGATGGTAGTTTGACTAATTACTGGGAAGTAAAAAGGGGGGTCAGGCAGGGGTGCATTCTGGCACCTCTGCTGTTCACACTTTACATTAATAGACTGGGTGAAACCCTAACAGCTTGTTGTGAAGACATCCCCAGAGCGGGCTCCAAAATGATACCTGCACTTCTGTATGCAGATGATGCAGTTCTGCTGGCCAGAACTGCATTGGGCCTACAAGGTCTTTTAAACTGTTTTATAAGTTTTATGGAGTCATTAGATCTAACTACGAACTATAAGAAATCGCACAGTATGACCATAGGTTCAGGAAAGGCAGCAAAGGTCAAATTTTATTGCAAAGGGGCAGAACTGACTAAGGTGCCCACGTTTCCTTATCTAGGGGTAGTTTTTGACGAAAAAGGAACCTGGGGTCCGCAAATCTTACTTAAAAGGAACACCCTGGCCAGAGCCGCGGGGGCTACTTTGAATTTTGCAAAAAGATTGGGGTCTAAACCACTCCCTGCTCTATTAAAGATCTACAACGCAAAATGCATCCCGATGGCTACGTATGGGAGTGACATTTGGGGGTATAAGGATGCGAAGGGGATCCAGGTAGCTGAGAATAATTATATGCGGAAACTCCTTGCGGGCCCCATCGCAACACCTGTTTTTAACGTGCATGAAGAACTGGGAGCTGGATATATCTCAGACGAGATTGCGGTTGCACCGTTGCTGCGCTGGCTCAGAACTTGGGCGTCCCCAGCACCAAATCTGGGCCAGCTCATAATTGGCGACTGCTCTAGTCTGGACGGGGCCTTGCGCATCCCCTGGTTGAACTACATAAAAGAACAGACCGGATGGCTTGGCCGCCCGGATCTGTTCCTGAACCCTGGGGTACTGAGCAAAACTGCTATCAGAGCTTTTAAAAAGCAGTTTTTGGACAAGCGGCAAATGCTTAGGGAGGAGGCGGAAGTAGTAAAACCGTCTGTGAGGAGTTTTGTTATATTGAGTATGGGCCCACAGATGCAGCCTTATTTAACTTATGTTAACAAAGCATATCACCGCTTTGTATTGACTAGATTTCACCTGAATCTGGTCCCTTGGCTCTTGGCATTTCCCCTAGGCTACTCGAAGCCTGATTTGCTCAAACCCTGCCCCTGTGACAATTTTTGAGACCAGGATACATTACATTTTATGTTTTTCTGCACTTTTTACGACCCTCAGCGCAGGTCTCACATTCTACCACTGTTTAAAGACCGACAGTTTGCTCAAGTGAGGCTGGCTTTGACCTATCTTCAAATGCTATCTTCTCCCACAGTTTGCTTGGGGGTTGCAAGCTTTTTAATAGCGGCCATCAGATACAGGAAAAGCTTGCCGGCTCTAGAGTCAGTGTGCTCGGTTATTTAATGTGTACTTCACGAGACAGATCCAATATACTTTGGTCATTTATTTATTGCTTGTTTGTACCTTATATTGCTGCTCTGTTTGTATACCTATAGATGTTTGATGAATTTGTAAATTGGGATACCTTTTTATCTGCTCTGCATATAGCATTTTAGAATATAATTTTTTTATGTTTTTTAAGGTTTTATGTACCAATGTTTTGCAATGAACTGTGCTTTTATGACTCTTAGCTGTCGAATAAAGTATCTTTGACTTGACTTGACTCGTAAACTTGATGCTTCTAAAACAGTCAACAGCAAGAGGGGGGTTTTCAGATTTCCATAGTCTGCAAATCTCCCACCTCGCCAACAAGACCACAAAGAAAACAAATTTTGTTATGGTGGGATTTACTCGTAGGCATGCTTTTGAACATAGCCCGAAGAATATAAGTCGAGGGCTTACCTCTGTCCGTTGACCAGTCACTTCCTCTATGAAGTTACACAACGACATCCAAAAGGCTACGATCTTTGGGCACTGGATGAACATATGCAGGTCATCTGCCAAAGGAAGCACACACTTCGGGCATACATACTCATTCCCAGTCACTCTTAAGAGCCTAGCCGGAGACCAATGCACCCTATGAGTTGTAAACAGGTGATTTCTCTTAAGTGAGGTGGGTTTCACCACTGCATGTAGAATGGAGTAGGAAGATTGCCATGCTTGCATTAAATCTCCCTCCCCGTATCCCTCTTCCCACAGATTAGATATATCTAATAAGCTCTTATCCTGTACCTCCAGAAAGGCCCGGTACCAGATTGAAACTTCCTTTTTTAGTGGACCAGTTCTCATTGCCTGTTCTAGCCATGTCTCATCTTCCTCCTCAACCCACTCTTGGGCACCCCACCAGGAACATAACTGGTAGTACTTGAATCTCGTTAGTTGTCCCTCAGTACAATTACTTTGGACCTCCCAGCCCACTAAACTGGACCCCCTTTTGAGATCTGCCCATAGCTTAAACCCGCAGATTTTAAGGGTTGGCTAAGCTGATCTAACAAACAGTCAGGGGTACCCGGGGAATCTCAAATCGGTGCCAAAGATGAATAATATGGTACACCAAACCTCCTTCGAAAATAAACCCAAGTTTTTAAGGCCGTTTTCAAAATCTTTAGCCTCACCTTTTTAAAAAAACTTCGGATCCCTGTACTTAAACAAAAAGTGGCACTGCCCCTGACTTAGATCTCCAAGCAATGCCTCAAAGAGTCTCCCCATTGATGAGCAATCTGGTTTGTTTGCTAGCATCCGAAAGTTCTTTAAGCGGAAAGCATAACAATAATTAGGCAAATCCGGGAGGGCCAGTCCACCCACCTCCAACCTTCTCCTCAGTTTTTTCCACGCTATCCTGGGTCCCTTTGATGCCCAAATAAAGCTACCTATTTTTCCCTGCAGTTTAGCTATGTCCTCCCTCCAAAATGTCAATGGTATGGAGTTAAAAAGGAAGGTAATTTTTTGGAAGAATGATCATCTTAATAAGATTGACTCTACCATATATGTTTACTGGTAAATTGGCCCATCTAACTAGCAGTCTCCCTACCTCCTGACTCACTTTTTTCCAATTTATTCTAGGGATTTCTTCAAGCTTCTGTGTTATTAGGATACCAAGGTATCTCATTTGAGTTTTTGCCCCCCTGCTACTATTAGCCTGATTCCAATCCATCACTTCGGATTTATCTATATTAACCTTATAACCTGATATCTTGCCGAAGTTCTGCACCTTAGCCATCAAGATAGGAATCGCAGCCTGTGGGTAGGTGGTATACAGGGTCAGATCATCTGCATACAGAGCTAATTTTTGCCACAAACCCAGATGTCTTAAAGGGAATTATAGTGAGATCTGCTCTAATCTGTTGTGCGAAGGGCTTAATGTACAAGTTGGACAGAAGTGGAGACAGGGGGCATCCCTGCCTCGTACCCCTAGTGAAATGAAACCAATCGGAAAGCTCTCCATTGACCAACACCCTGGCTTTAGGGAGGCGATAGAGATTCTGTACAGCCCTCACTATATTTTGTGGAAACCCAAAGCTCTTAAGGGTTTCCCAGAGGTATGCCCAATGTACCTGGTCAAAAGCCTTTGCTGCGTCTACCGCAACTACAGTTAAAGGTAGTTTCTGAGCTTCCGCCATATCAATTACCCCCAGCATCAAGTGTGTGCAGCTCATTTAGCTGCCTTCCTGGAATGAAGCCTCTCTGATCTGGATGCACAATACCCTTAATGACCTACGCTACTCTTGACGCTATTATCCCTGAGAAGATCTTATAATCAGTGTTTAAGAGCGATATTGGTCTGTAGGAATCTGCTCTTGTCAGATCTTTATTTGGTTTCAAAATTAAAACCACTGTTGCCTCTGACCAACATAAAGGTGTGCTCTCACCCTGCATATATATTGCATTGAATACATCTTTCAGGGATGGAATTAGTTTATCAATGATTTGGGCATATAGCTCTAATGGAAGGCCATCTGTCCCAGCCGCTTTCCCGGTGGTCATTTTCCTACATTGTGCCCTGATTTCCTCCTCCGTAATCTCTGCCTCTAAGAACCCCTTCTGCTCACTCGTTAATTGCTGGAGTTCTATTCCCCTTAACCAGGCCTCTGTACAATCTTGTCTTGGTTGTATATCCTCTTGATATAAACTACTCATGTATCTCCAGGCTTCCCCTTGGATTTCTGCATGCTTTTCTGTGATAAGAGCTACTTAGGTTTCATGAAAATTATTCTGTGCTACTAATATTAATAGTGTTGTAATAGTGACCATGTCACACAAGACTACATTAGTGGCCACCCCATGAAAGATTACCAGCAGCGGTCAACTAAATGCATCAGGTAGGATTCCCAGCAGTAATGTAAAAATGACTTTATTAATTTGGAATGCCTCTCTATGGTAATACAGGACAGTCATAGCTGCAATGCCATGGCACCAAGATAATAATATTAGTAATAAGTCTCCCCACCGCACCTTGATTTAGCATTCATATAGCAGCTTTGAATATATTTTGGAATTGCAGCCATTTTTCTCAAAACATCAGTTTATGGGTGATAAAAATAGACATAATTTCGTCTCAAGTACACACTTTTCAATTCTGGGATGCATATAAAAATTCATATAATAATTGCATATAATATTTCAGCAATAATCGGGGGGAGGTTGTGGCGCAGCAGACAGAGCTGCTGATTCAGGAGCTGGGGATCCGTGTTCAAGTCTCGGCATCGGCTCAACAACCTGTGATTCTGGGCAAAATCACTTAATCTCCCCGTGCCCATGGAAAGTGCCTGGATACCCTCATGGGTGATAAGCCACGCTATATAAGTCTATAAATGTAATTTATTTATAATAATTCAACCAAAGTAAAAGCTTCAAATTTAGTAAGATGGGCTGTTCACAGGAAAGCTACTTACTGTTAGCCGGAGAGCTACCAGTATCTCACAACCTTTTCACTGGAGAGGCCGGAGTTAGAAAAATAGTACTGAGACTCAAATATTTGGATGTGGGTTAAGTGTTGGCAAGGGAACATAAAAGTTTAACGATGGAGTTCCAACTTTTAAATGTGTTCACAACAATGATCACTTCAAACATCCACATTATCTACCATCATTTTCTAGCAAAATATTCTATAACAAGAGATTAAAATAATTAATTTCTCGTTCATAGACTAAGAAGGGACATAAAACAATTAAAAATATATTTCAGAAACCCACGAGGTACAAAATACCAATAATATCACTATCAAGGAATGTGGCACCCACAGGCATCATGTAGTCCAGACAAGAGGGGTATATCTGATTGTTTTTAATTCTCTCTTTCCTCTCTGTTTTCCAAAGCCAACCTTGCAATTTAATATTTAATGGTCCAGTGTAGAAAAACTATCTCTACTCTTAGCCAAGGTGTGGAGAAATTAAGCCTGTCAGTGATACATTTTGTGATGAGTACGTTTTGAATTTCCAGTGGTAAACTCCCACTCGTAACAACATGATCCATTTTCCACAGATGTGATTCAGTTTCATGATAGACGTCTGTCAACATGACACAAAACTACTCCCTCCAATGCCTAAGCACAGGAATGGCTGCTCTTTTCTGCACCCCCTGGGACCTTAGGCACTTGACATCACTATCAAGCTACTCAAGTATGCAGCTGAGCTGGAAACTCAACAAATCTCTCTACTTCCTCCCCTTCCTATGCACCTCCCCCATCTCTGAGGGACTAGAAGACCCCTCAGTGAAGGCCACACAGTCTCAGATAGCCAACTCCTCTACAGCTAAAGTTTCTGCAAACTTCTCTCCAACATGAAACACAGACATCCCCCAGACCACTCTCCGTTTCTCTATTTCATGCGGAACCCATGGCTCCTGATGGGTTGTTGGTCGCTGGCATAAATCATGTTTGTCTGTTGATTTAAGCATTGTCTCAATTGGGCTAACAGCAGGAAAATGGATCTCCGCACCATCCACGAAAAGGCAAGAGGTGATCTTCCTCATGATCATTCTGGGTGAATGCCAGCTCTTAATGCAAGTGCAACTGTCAGCCTCTCCTCATTGATCACCCTGGTTGTGGCCAGGCAAGGACATGTGGTGCTTTACAGGTGCTGATCAGTCTCCTCCAAGAAGGCATTCACTCTCCAGGTGGTGCTGATTTCCTGGCTGCTGCAGATCTGAATTGCTGATATCACCCTCTCTTGGTTCTGGCATCAACATTTTCGCCTTTCATGTGGCCCTTTGCCAATCACAGCAGAGACCTCTGGATCTAGCGAGCTCATGAATGGGATCAAGATAGCGCTGCCTGGCAGAGGAGCCGAGCAGATCATCCAGACACAAGGCAACTCTATCTACTATGTTGGATTTGAGGATTCAGGAATATCATGAATTTGCATCTTCACTCAGCAGTGAAGATCACTACTACGCTGTGCAGTACATTCTACCTTTCTTTTCTAGAGGGGATGTCAGTGGTGGAGGCTGCTGCAACTCGCATGTGTCCCAACATATCCCATACTGGAGATAGATAGATAGATAGATAGATAGATAGATAGATAGATAGATAGATAGAATAGATAGATAGATAGATAGATAGATAGATAGATAGATAGATAGATAGATAGATAGATAGATAGATAGATAGATAGATAGATAGATAGATAGATAGATAGATAGATAGATAGATAGATAGATAGATCTATCTGTCCATACTGGAGGGGGTGGATTGTGGTGTGCCATTCAGGATACTGGCCTTCTGGTTGCCTTCCTCTTCATTTCCTTCTACAGGCTCCGTATGGAGCAGCAAATGGATTCAAGCGGTTTTCCGCATGCGTTTAGGATACATGCGTTCCGAACGCCGTATTTTATACGAACGTGTCTTTAGGACGCATTTGTTCAGCGCGCAAGTCGTTTTAATGACTTGCCTTAGGGGGCGGCTGGATGTTGGAATAGTTTAACTTACTATTCCATTTCCAGTCCCCGCAACAGTAGGGAAGGTGTTGGACTTTAAATTCAACACCATTCCACCAATGTGCCCCCCTAAAAGCAAGTCATTACGATGTGCATGCTGAACGAATGTGTGCTAATGCCGCATTCGTTCTGTTGCTGCCGCTGTGTTGGCACAGCGTGATTCCGGCTTCGTCCGATCTGATGTTTCCCTTGGCTAGTTTACTGCCCTAAGACCAACAGTGCTTCCGCTGTCCTGTGGCAAAGAGGGTGACAGCGCTATTTCCAATTTGCCAGTAACTGGTGGTTCCTTGAGGCCCTACGCATGTGTTGCTCAATATGCCGGAGGCCTGTGAGTAGCAGGGAAGCCTTGTGATGACTCAGGCTCCAAGGAGATAGCTGGTACCTAGCCTGTTACCTCTAGCCTGCATGTCCTCCGTCCAGCAAGCATCAGCTTCTCAGTGGTGACATAATACAGTTCTTCCTGGGGTTTTCCCTAGCGTACACTGTGCTTGGATCCTCAAGTCCTGATCCTCAGATTCAGCGAAGCTCATGCCACTGAGTTACAATGATACCTGCTCTCCTATTGGGTCTACCAGAACAGAAGCCAATCATCATACCTTGAGTGCCACTCCCACTATTACCTATGTCAGGGCTGATCAATGTGCCTAAAGGGCTGATAAAATATGTCATGGGTGCCCTGTGTATTGCAGTGCTGCTGCTCTAGTAGGCCAGGAGTTTCCAAAGTCCCTAGGGTGCCTCCTTAATTACTCCATCACTTGGAAATATTTAACTAGTTCTCTGACTATTCTTGTGGTACCCAACCTTCAGTATGAAACATTGTAGTAGGTTAGTCACTTGTGTGGTGAATGGGGACACATTTTATTTTCATTTAAGAGTTTAGGGGGGAGGATGTGGCTCAGCGGCCAGAGCTGCCGACTCGGGAACTGGAAATCCGGGTTCGAGTCTCGGCGTCAGCGCAACATCCTGTGATTCGGGGCAAATCACTTAATCTCCCAATGCCCATAGACAGCGCCCGGATACCCTCACGGGTGATAAGCCACGCTCCATAAATCTACAAGCTTCAACTTGAATAGGCAAAAAACCTTCACCGTTCTAAGAGGTGGTACTTTCAGAGAAATATGCACAATGCAAATATGTGGTGCACAGATGTGAACACACTCAGAAGATATTCATGTCCCTAACTCATAAAAGGAACCCGAGCATTCTGAGGAAGATGGAAGCAGTGCCCCAGGAACAGGTCACACACCCAGCTCAGGTACTCTCCAGCATGTAGGATTGGGATGAGGGCATGTTGTACAAAGCAGGCTTCTGTTGCTGGCGCAAAGGTTAACATGCTAAGTACAGGCCTTTTAAGGATTTCTCAAAGTAAAATTTAACACTCATGTTCCGCATTTCTCATCAATTGCAATAATTATATTTATTATTTTCTTGTAGTTTTAGCCCTTCTAGCATGAGGCCTTTTCTGCCCTGAAGCAGTGCGTCCTATGCAGTATGTGCATGGCCGAAACATCCAGTATAACATAACTTGACATCAAAGACGTTTTAAGGCATCAGCAAAGTGGGCTCTTCCCCAGGGCCCCAGCCTCTCAGGGGGGCCCCTGATAGAGCCAACTCTGTTCTGCATAATCTTGCCCTGATGACCTTGAATCATTCTTAAACAGATTGTTTTAAATACAATTTTCATTTAATCTATTTTAATGTGGGTGATGTGTCAGAGTCTAGTACAGTTTGCAGACAAATGTTGTGTTTATGTTTCCTGCAACATCTATAAAAAAGTTTATTTTAGATCAAAACAGGACCTCACATATGACCTCACATTTATCAAAGAGATTATATGCAGTAATATTAGTGAGCTGCTGCTGTATTACAATATTGAAAACACATGTCACTATCCCTGAATATTATACGTAAATACATTTAAAATTTGGACGAGTGTGCCTGTGCACTGCAAGTGACCTGGCCAAAGATTGTTTGAAAGAGCTGACATTGGTTCATAAATTCCAAGCTGTTTCGAATAGGGGCCCCTAAAATACGTTTGGCCTTAAGATGTCACTGCTTGACATAACATCACATGCAGCTTTCACTTGCACCCCATTTAACAAAGGTACAAGGTGTCTGTAAAAGGGCACAATGGCAGTCCATCCCTTTGAGAATAAGAGCTACAAATCCATGGTTGGAGACCCCCCTGCAGTATCCGCTGCCCCACACACCTACCCTTTTTGGGAAATTACCCCTAGACTAATCAAGAAACAGCTATAGATGTGGGTGGACGCCTGTGTATTTTTCTAGATTCATGATTTGTACATTTTTCTCAAAACCACATTTGGATGAGAATAAAATTTGCACTGGCTCAAATGTTTTATGAACCCAATCCAATATTCCTAAAGCAGTTGTTTGTAATACTGGACAGATGTTCCTGAAATGCATTTTGTCTTTCAGTTTCAGAAGTTGTACCAACCCCTGCTCTAAGGTGCCATGGTTGCCCAACGCCGCTGGAGACTAACAGCACAGAGCTGGTGGAGCCGCTGCTTCACACAATACACAAATTCAACGCGGAGAGCAACGATACTTTCCTTTATAGGGTGACATACATCGATGAAGCCACGAAACAGGTGTGTGGGAATTGTCTTCACGTGTTCGGTTTTACCCTGGACAAGCAGCGCGTTGCGCGCTTTGGCACTCAGGCAACAAGGAACATTGTGGTGTGCACAAAACATAAACTCACAGTACAGAGTGAATATCAATTATTCTTATGTTTGTTCCAAAACAAGTTTGCAAGCTTCTTCTGGGGATGCTCAAACATCTCAAACAGGATATGTGGTATTTAAGGGCCATATTTAGACTTTGGCCGATGGGTGACATCGTCAAATTGTGGCAGATATTGTGTCTGCTGCAATACAAGTGCCAGAGGCTTGAATGCACTTGTAATACAGCAGACAGGACATCCGTCAGGTTTGTGATGGAGTATCCCGTCCGCCAAAGTCTAAATATGACCCTAGGTCTGCAAAGCTGTCTGAAGGACAGAGTACTATTGTTAAGGTTGAAGGTCTTGCAGCTCAAAGATTCATTTGCAGCCCTCACCGGATGTATGACAGAACAACGCATTCCGTAGCAGCACACGCCGTTACCACATGTGCATTACAACGCGAATGCCATTACCGCGCATAACCTTTACCACGCATGTTTTTACAACGAATATGCCTTTAGCACGCATGCCTTTACAATGAATTTTGTTGTAAAAGCATGACTGTTAAAGGCATATACGTGGCAAAGGTTTTCCCTGACTCCTGCCCAGAGCCCTAAAACCAGTTCTTGGCGCGCCCTCCCTGGCCCCCAGCCCTTTTAAAAAATACCGACCCCTGCCCTGAGCCCTACAAGCAATCCCCAGTGTGACCTTCCACGGCCCCCAGCCCTTGTAAAAAATACCAGTCCCCTGCCCTGAGCCCTAAAACCAGACCCCTGATTAACCCAGGCCCAATACCCCTTACCTCACCACAACGACAAGGCAGCTCTTCTGAGGCACGGCGCAGGTCGTAAAGAGAAAGCAGAAGGGTCTCTCCGTATCCACTAACGACACCGATAGTCTTTATCATGCTGGTGCCTTTACCACCAGTACCACGCATATGCCCTTACCACTCATACCTTTACAATGTTAATTCATTGTAAAGCCATGTGTGGTAAAGGCATATATGTTGTAAATAAATGCGTGGTAAAAGCTATGCGTGGTAACAGCCGCATTGTAATGCCTCTTTCCCACCGTCAATACCCCCCACCCTCCCGTGCGCACCTAGTCAGAAAGTTAATCATCGGCCTGCCACTGATCCCAGACTTTAAGTAATAATCAATGTCTCACTTCTCACTCATCAGTTACTTACAGGTAGTCTTCCTTACACTGTATCATAATCCTTCTCATCTCATTCCTAATGTCTTGAGTGAGACCCACCCTCCAAGAAAGGCACTGCACTGCCTACTTAGAATAAAGTATTCAATAGCTCTGTCCTTTCCTTGAAGGTCATACAAGGGTCACCTTTGCATGTGCAACTTCCTGTACCATTCATCAAGGAAGCAAAAGATTGAATTAATGAGTACAAATCTGTGCTACTGGGAAGCCAGAAGAGAGGTAGGACAATAATGATGGAGAGCAGAACTCAGTGCAGTGAAGTTTACTGTAAGTAATCAGGAGATTACCACTTCATCCCTCTTCCTCCTTTCAGTCCTAACATACAGAAGAAATAGCAAACAGTAACAACAATGGTTATCAATATCCAGAAAGGGACTGAACACTGCAGGATCTGTACACTTTAATAAAACATCTACTAAATCAATATACCAGACCCCAGCCGAGCTGAGGACGCTTAGGATGGGTTAGGGGACGAGAAAGGTGCGCCCACTCTCATATTTGGAGACACAATGGAATGCATGAATGGTTTGTGATGGCAAATCTGGTCACAAACCATTGATAAGTTATTTATCCCTGATTTAGGGTGGTAACTGGTTCGCAAAGGGGAAGCTGTCCCGCGGTGATCCATGATGACAACCTCCGGGGAGCTATTGGTGGCAGAGGCCACTGACCCCTCCCCATGATGTGTTCCCAAATGGGTAACATGTTTAAAACAGCTCCTATCCCTTTAATTGACAGGGGCTACATTAAAAAAATGTTTCAGGTTTGGGAACACAAAGGCAGGCATGGAGGTCTGTTGCCCCTTGCAAGCCTCCATCTCTGTATTCGCAGACATTCAGAGCAGGTTGCAAATTACAATCTTTCTCATTTAGATACATTAAGCAGGTTATTCTGCAAACCTTGTGAGTAGACAATTTGCGATGAGACCTACTAGTGCATAGGTTGCTTCGCATGTTGTATTCTCAATTCGCAAGCCAGTGTGCAAATTGTACATTCCTGGGTTGCGAATGGAAATAGTACATTAGACCTATGTTTTTATTGGCAACTTAAAGTGTCGGGAAGTGCCGAAGACATGGTGGAATGACAGCTAGCAATTAAATCTGCTTGCACCCAGTCCATGAGGCCGTAAAATTTACCGTAGTCTGTCCTGAGTCCACAGGACAGAGTGCCATTTGAGATATTTCCATTATCAAGGCAGGTCGTACATACCTCCTCAAAGTAGAGGTGGACTGTTTCCTATAATTGTGGCTAAGCCTAAAGGCAGTAGAAGGATTGCATTGGTATACAGCGGCAGCTCTTCTGCTATGGGCGAGAAGCGTCACCCCTCCCCTGCCAGCACTCTCAAAAACGTGAAAAAGAAAACGATAATAAAACGGGTTTTAAACCTGTTTTATTATCGTTTTATTTCTCTTGTGCCGAGTATTGTGGGGCGGGGCAAGGGTGATGACAGGCTGGAGGGGGAGTGGTGCGCGCTGCCTTCACTGCACATGTGGGTTTGGCCGACCGTCTCAGGCTGGCCAAACCCACATGCTTAGTGAAGCTCTCTGCATCTCCAGCTGCATTGCGGAGTTGGAGACAGCAGGCACTGGCTCCCAGTCTGTCCAGGAGCACAAATCATCGGCGCTCAGGCCAATCCTGAAGCTGCTCTCATGCATGAGAGCAGCTTCAGGATGGGCCGCTGGGCAGTCTGGGAGCCTGTGCCTGCCTGCAGTGCAGAGGAGAGGAACAGAAGAGTGTGATCCTGGAGGGCAGCAGGTAAGTTCTTTTTCTATTTTTTTTTATTTGTCTCCATCGTCCCCCTCCCCCACCTCTTTCCCCTGACAGCAGCCGCTCCTGTTGGTATACATAATGTAAAAACCCAGGAAAGCATCAGTGTGCTGTACATAGCACGGGATGGGGGAGGAGCCCATGGAAAGGGAGCTACACAGGTTTGTGAATCCTACTACCTTCCAAATAGATTCTTACCACACTTTTTACTGTTTGTGGGTGTATTGGTTCCTGGCGCTTACATAGAATACACTAAATATCCTTCACCTCAATCTGGGCGGTGCTCCTGAAAGGGGGAGATACACCCTGCTTTCCCCAAATATCAATCCAGAGATTGAAACAAAACAGTTTACCAAATTCAAGTCACACGCCACACCAATCAAAATACAAATATGTTAAATATCAAATGAAGTTGATTTTCCAGTTCTTCTGTTTGTTCTTTTATTTTATTTTAGCCAAATGCCAACGCGTTTCGTCGCAGTGGGGATTACCCTTACGACTTCATCAGGGCTGCTAAAGTTGAGTTCTATTTAGAAAGGAACCTCCTTAAATCGGGTACGATTTTGGAGGTTCCAATTCATTTAGTTGTTCAGTAGTATGACTGCGCCCAATAAAATGCCACGTATTTATGGTCCTGGACACGTCTACCCCGTGTTGAGAATATCCACACGAGGTGTTACCAAAATATATTCCTGTCCGTGCGAAATCTATTCAAAATTCGCTTTCAGAGTTCCAGAACCAATTTGGAAGTGGGGAACTCTTGTGTGTTAGAGTCTCCCGTATTAGCGTTCTCCGGCCCGAATGCAGGTGACAGGAATATATTTTGGCAACACCTCGTGTGGATATTCTCAACACGGGGCAGACGTGTCCAGGACCATAAATACGTGGCATTTTATTGGGCGCAGTCATACTACTGAACAACTAAATGAATTGGAACCTCCAAAATCGTACCCGATTTAAGGAGGTTCCTTTATAAATAGAACTCAACTTTAGCAGCCCTGATAAAGACATATTTGTATTTTGATTGGTGTGGCGTGTGCCTTGAATTTGGTAAACAGATTCTTACCACACTCCCAATATCCTAGAACTTCAATAAAGCCTCACTCGAAGGTGGTACCTCATGGACAAGAGGGGGAAAACGTCTCAATCTGATTGGAACTTGGAAGCCTGTCACAACGTTTAACATAAAAGCAGGAGCAAGATTGAAGACCAACCCCTAAAGGGAGGGAAAAATTAGAATTTTTCAGGGAGCAGGTCCAATAGTGAAGTTTATGCAACAGCAGGTAACTCTGCATCTTTTCTTTGGAGAGATTAGATTTCAAATACCCTTCCAGGAACTGTCTGCATCAGCATTACCTTCTAATGTAAATCAGAAGCAAATCTCTATTCCTTAATCTAAAAACATAGGAACGCCATAAAAACATTAAAAAAAACACATGTTCATGCTTACAAATGAGTGAAGTAATTACATCACCAAAACAAAATCCGGAAGGATGCAGGTAAGTAATAAGGGTTACGTGAAATGGTAAAAGGAATGGTAAAATTACATGGAAAGAAGAGGTTTAGGTTAAAAAAGAGAGAATTAAGTTTTATACCGAAAATAAAAAGGAAAAAATTGAAAAGTTAAGTAAAAATGTATGAGGGGTAAAGAATAAAAATATAAAGGTTAAGGTAAAAGGAAGGAAGCAGCAAGTGTGAGTTAAGCATAGAGGCTGCTGCCCTTCTATTCATGTCTTTCAAGCATCCTGATGCACAGTCCATCCCTGGAAATCCTATCAAAGTTTCCCTCATCCTTTGTTCGAGCATCCTTCACATTAGGATACCCTTGAAAGGGTCTATCAATCTCCCCCTTCACTTGTTACATGGTTTTCTAAGGCAAGATGCTCCATTATGTGGTCTTCGGAATCTGTTCACCAGATTTTGTTTCATTCTGTATTGCACACATTTTTTGCATTCAGTGAAAAAGCCAATACAAAAATTCATTGAAAAATTGAAAAAATACATAAAACACCTCTGGATTTTAACATGTGGGATGCCGCTTTTAAGAAAGAACCTGTCAGCGTGAATAACCTTTTAAAAATGAAACTAATGTGTTCGATTCGTGGGAATGTAAGCACAGCAAACACAAAGCAGTTCCGGTTTCTCCATTAATTTCCCTGTTGCAAAAATGTTTACTCTTTGGGTCTAGAGCCCTATTACACAAGCCCACATTGGCACAAAAGAGCATTGGTTTCATTCCAGACGGAAGTAAAGTCGTTCTCTGCACTGGTAATCTTCCTTTGGAATATACCTGGTTGTTTAATATGTAGAGCACTTTCTTTTCTCCTTCTGTTCCTGTCAGGCGGCGCCAGGAAACCCTTGGGTAGCTGTGCACCTTATAAGATTGAAATAACATAACATAACAATATATTTCCTCTGGCCTTACGATTAGTTATAGGCAAATTATTTGAATCTGTCCAGTGTTCGTGTTTCTGTGGCAAATGTGCTAGCGCCCAGACGCCTTTTGTGCATATAGGAACTAGGTCTTAGGTTTGCAGTTAGAATCAAAGGGCATTATTTGCTATCCGGCCCTAATTCGGATTCACGGTAGTTGCACCCCTATCAGTATTACAAACAATACTGCACCTTTTCCCCGCCAGGTAAAAGCTGACGGAAGGAAAACAGTGCACAACCTGAATTTTGAAAGGGAGGAGGGGTAAAACATGTCATTTTACTATTTGATCTCATGATCTGAGATACGGAACTCAGAGTGAAGCTGTAATACCACACCAGGTAAATACCCCTCCCATAATATTGTTATTTACTCATGCCCGTGGCACCCTAGCTACCCCACTGGACTGTATAATAATTTTGATCTGTTAGATGCTTCCTGGAAAAAGGTCTTTGATGCACGGTATAGTCTGTGATTTCTCTCTTGGATTTTGATTTTCATATTTATTTGGTTGTATTTGGGGGGACTTCATCGGTCAATAACAACCTTATTTTTAACAAGGTTCTTCGTCTGCTTTTCAGGTGGTTGCTGGGTTTAAATATGTGGTGAATTTCAGAATCAAGCCGACGAACTGCTCGAAGGAGGCAAACGCCAATCTGCATGAGGGCTGTGAGATAGATGAAAGTTCGGTAAGTAATCGTATAAAAAAGGGATATAGGGGCATATGTATGAAGCCCAATTCCCGTTCGCAAACGGGCCGATTCTCAGAATCGGCCCATTTGCGAACGAGTAAAGGCCTTTTGGGATGTATCATCCCAAAAGGCCATCGCAAAATAGGGAATCGCAAAATTTGCGATTCCCTATTTTGCGATTGCATTTAAGGAATCGCAAATTGCGATTCCTTAAATGCGATGTAGAAAGCATCTAAGTTGTGCGAATTTGGCATAAGAAATCGCAAATTACCACCAACTTACAGTTGGTGGTAATTTGCAAATTCATTGAAAAAAGCACTTTTTTGCTTTTTTCAAAGTGCCATGTGGCGCACATACATGCCTTTAGGGCATGTATGTGCGCCACATGTGCACACATGCACATTTCAGGGGTGCAACAGGGTGTCCTTTTGGAACCCTTGCACCCTTGAAATTTCGTGTGCAATTTGCGAGTACCTATTGGGTACTCGCAATTTGCGCACGCAATTCCCATTCATTCCTAATGGCCTCTTGGCCCATAGGAATGAATGGGAAGGGATTCCTTAATTGCAACTCGCAATTTGCGAGTCGCAATTAAGGAATGCGTAGGAATCGCAATTATTATTGTGATTCCTACCTACATAGCAGTTTGCGAGTCCTTAATAGCGATTCGCAAAAAATCGCTATTAAGGACTCGCAAATCTGTCTTTTCATACATATGCCCCATAGTTGTTTCACATTCGCACGGCTGCTAAATGCCCCTAGAATTGAAATGGAATAACAGATCTGATGTATGTCGCAGCTTCGACCCATAGCAGTGAGTGACCATTACCTTGCCCGTGAACTTTACCATGATCGTTATTTGTTTACCATGATCATTACTGTAACCATCAGCTCGAGCATCACCTTCACCTTGATAACAAACTTTACCTCTATCATTGCCATTAAATCAAGCATCACCACTACATCACCCATCATCCGTCCTCCTCATCCCAGTCCTTACGATACTCAGCAGTCCCGCCTCCCAGACAGAGTTTTTTTTAACCACTTATAGGAAGTTTTAACTATGATTAGTCCTCTCTCTATGCCCACATCCATGATGTTAGCATAAAACCTCCTTCTCCCCTCCCTCCTTCGGTATGTTTCCTGTCTCCCAAGAACAAAGATATCTGTTTATGTTTAATGGCTTGCTTGCTGTTCAATGGAGTCTGTCTTCTTAGGCAAGTGGATAAAATGCGTGCACCGTTCTTCAGCGCACTTCCTGCTTGGCTGGGGCGGAGGCAACATGGAGAGCTAAAAATAGGCCAACAGGATGCTGTGCGATGTTGGGTCCATATTATTAATGCACGCACAATGGGGAAGTCATCACTAGTAGCCAAGAGATCAAGTCTCAATTTATGAGATTTGGTCACTAGGCACTAATATATAAACAGGAACACCGCTGCGCTAGCGCTGTACGAGTCCCTGTATAATGGAGACCCAGAAGGCTGTAGACAAGCCCCACAATGTAGAGCCTTCAGTAGAGGAACAGCAGATTTCTAGAAATGAATTGGAGACATTGATTAAATAAGCAGTAGTCGTAAATTAGCAACAAACAAAAAGGCAGAGAAAAGACTTACAATGATCAGGACTCTGGTCCCAAAGGCATCCATAGTCCTGTTGATGCTCTAATTAGAAGAATTTATAGGGTTGATGCATATGATCAGGACTCTCTGAGTCTTCGTAATACTTTCTGAGTGTTTGTATGACTTGAGTCCAGAGCCAGTTCAAATAACCTATACAAGACACGATTCCACGCCAAGCCTCATGGATTTACTGTAAAATTAAAATCATTATAGAAGGCAAAAAGTAGTTATGAATTAGCCCAACCAAAAATAGTTAAAGTCATAATCTGCGAGAGGACCAGAAGTCAATCACTGAAGCAAAGCAATAGCCAGAACCAATTTTAAGCATATAAACAGACTGAAATAGAGTTTGTTCTCTAAGCAAATGCAAAAAGTTCTAAGAATGATTCAAATGGCAGACTGACATAGAGTCTGCATAGTTAGGGAAGCAAGGAAAGTCTAAGTATAAAATAAAAAAACAGTCTTTAATACACAGTTTAATAAACATAAAGTCTGCACAGTTAGGAAAGTAAGGGAAGTCTAAGTATAAAATGAATAAACACTATGGGGCTGATTACGATGCAGTCCATAAAGGCTCCGACCGACGGTCAGAGCCTTCCTTGCTGCATCGTAATCGGCCGCTTGGTTTACTTTCCGACCTCCGCATTATAATACTGGCGGTTGGAAAGTAAACCAGAAGGTTATTCCGGCTGGCTTCCGACTGGCTCAAGGAGCCCGTTGGCCAGTCGGAACCGGCTCGTAATCTCAAAGGGCTGGCCTTTCCGCCCTTGTAATTACGATGCATGGTTTTGGGCATGGTTTTCCTGCCGGCCTGTCCGACATGGAAACCATGTCGGAAAGCGTGTTTGGGGGCCAACAGCAGGGCCCCCATTAGGTGCGTCCCTCTGGTTGGAGGCCGAGAGGGCACCTGCAGTGCCCCCCTGTAGATCACTGCACCCCGTGGCAGGCACCTTAAGGTGCCTGCCACGGGGTGCAGGGATGAACAACACCTCCCATTTCTCAATGGGAGCTTGTGTTACGGCCGGTTTACGGCCTTAACATGAGCTCCCATTGAGAAATGAGAGTATGCAACCAAACAGTGTTCGGTCACATTGTAATTAGCCGGTCGGGACCGCCGACCAGAGGTCGGTCGATCCCCGGACCGAGACGGTGTCGGGCGGACCCAAGTCCTCCCAACATCGTAATCAGGCCGTATGTATGTTGCCATTCCTTGCTGCTTGACCTGGGTCAACGGCCAATTTTAGGTGCCCCAGTCAGGTTGAGCAGTGAGATTTCATACCACTGCACAGAATAAACCTCAGATGCTCGAGTCCATCACTGTCCATTTTGGTATCGTGCAATGAGAATGTATCTTCTATTAGCCCCTGGTTAGGGTCTCAGGCCAGTGCAATCTTCTGGATGATTAAGCCATCAAACTGACACAATGTATCTATTCTTTCTTTATCCCACCCTCAACCCTTCAACCTGAATTCTTTACAATAGTAATGTAGATAGTGGTGTTGAGCCTTTTTGTTGTGTGTAACTTCATTAATAATTTAGTATCTTATTGGTTGTTGGTGAAGAGTGTAATAGCTTGAGTAGAAGTTAAAACCATACCAGGTTGATGTTTATTGTGATCTTTCTAAGTAACCTAAGAACTTAGTTTCTTTCATAACGTCTAATCCTTTATTATCCAGTAACCAAGCACACTTATTTTAATAAACAAAATCTTTATTTTCACATTTTTGGGGTTTACTGCCGATCGCATCACCTCTTTAGCATTTCACTGTGGTTTCTATAACTTTCCGTAATTACCTTTATCATCGCACGGCAGAGTAACATTGTCAACATCTGAACGTTCAAAAAGGTCTTCTTTCCAACCTCAGGCTCCAAGGTGGCATGTTGTAAGAAACCATCTTGGTAGTCAAAAAGATATGCAGTGAAGAGATGTGCAGCAAGACACGACCTTGCTTTGGATCACACTGTACTCGGAAAGTTGTGTCACTTCGCCCTGTGGTTTGCTGTGCTTGTGTACCTTGATGCAGTTCAACTAGTAATGTCAAAAGACAGTATGCATTTTGCACCTCTTTTCAACCTAGTAATAAATAAATAAATCCAGGATTTGTAAAGCGCGGCAACTCACCCGCAAGGGTCTCAAGGCGCTGAATTGTAGGCACGGGAGATTAAGTGATTTGCCCAGAATCACAGGATGTTGACGCCGATGCATAGACTCAAACCTGGTTCCCACCGCATCCGAAGTCAGCAGCTCAGGCCGTTACGCCACATCCTCTCCTAGAAATACAGCAACCAGAACACCACATCAGCACCCCCTGCACTGCATCACTGCAATCCTGCACTTTTATACCCCCTCCCTGCACAGCAACTCCACCTACTACTACCACATTACTAACACCCAGCACTGAGCTGCCATATCTGGCACTGCATGACTACCCACCAGCGCTGCCACCCCACCTCCCAGCTCTATACACCACCTCCAGCACCATCCCTCAGGGGTGTGACACCATGCATTGTGACCCACCAGCACCCTAACTCCACCTCTCAGCGTGGCACCATTACCCAGCAAAGTAGTGCCACCCAGTGTTGTGACATCATCTTGCAACACTGCAAAATCCCATCTGCAACACTGCAGCTCCAATGGCCAGTCATATGCAACATCTCTTAGCCCGCCAACACCACCCAGGACTATGCCAGACCACCCTGGCAATTGGACAACCCCCAGCATTACACCACCTTCCACCAGAAGTGCAACACCCTCTACATAACACCCAGACACTTTAATACCCCCAGCATTGCACATCTCTGCAACACCACCCCACGGTACAGTGACATTTCTCACAGCAATGACATCTACTCAGCTTTGTGACACCTCACAGAACTACAACAGAATTTCCTAGAACTGCAATACACCACCCCAGCACTTCAATAACAGCCAGCACTTCCACAACCCTGCCACTGTGACACCACCGCCTGGCCCTAAAACAGCAACAGCCACTCTCCCCCCAATTACGACAACATTAATATAATACAATACTGTAAAAGATACTTTACGTGTATTTCCAAAGTAAGTATTTCAGCTATAATGATATACATAGATGACATATATGTATGTTGCTTTTCCAGGTTGCTTCCGGTGAATTGCTGCTTTTTTCTATGTGTTATGCCTGTTCTGGTGGCATGCAGTGACATACTTTGGTACTGCTACACTGGTTTCAGCATTTCCCAAAGTGTGAGTTTTGCATTTAACGTTTTCCTCAGATGCCTTTAAAGATGGCAAATGAGGATGTACACGTGCAGTAACTGTGATCAATAATTTTGCCATCTCTGGCTAATCTGACATTAAAATCACCAGGAACTATAAGGGTGCCATCTGGAAATAGGACACACCTATTAGCTATCACAACTCTATTTTGCATAAGTTGATTGTACAGTACCAAACTAAGTAAATACACTAATACACTTCTTTTTTTTATAGGCAGCTAAAAATTGCAAAGCATCCATATACGTGGTAGCGGTGCTGAATAAAGTGGAGACTCAAGAGGTCAATTGCTCCTTGCCTGCATATAAGGTAACAAGTACACCTTCCCTTACAATATTTTCCTGAAATATCAGTGTACAAGGGACCTCCAAAGCGAACATTAAATTCTGGATCAACCAGTCCATGTGGCTTGGGACGCAGCCGATGTCTGCACTCGGAGGGGTGCCCAACTGCTCTGCTGCTGTCAAGGCCGGCTTTACCACCAGGCAAAAGTGCCCCTCATCTCTCCAATCATACGTTATTACTAAATACAGCTCCTCCCCCTCAGGTCAGCGCCCCCCTCCACAGGTCAGCGCCCAGTGCGGCCGCACCAGTCGCACTGCCCTAAAGCCGGTCCTGGCTGCTGTTTCACCAGTATGTAAATTCACACAACGATGCAACATTTTGTCTTAACAAAACTGCAAAACATGAATTCTATATATTACGTTAAAACATATCCACTCCTTTAAAAAAAACATAAATAAAACTATCTTGCAATTCTGCATCTTGAACTTACCAACTCACTTGCCTCCCTACCCCTTGTAATGCCACTTTTAACAAAGGACGGCAATCAGCAGAGACCAATAGCAAGATGAGGCTTGTATGACCAATCACATCCTGCTGTGAAGAATGGACCTTAGAAAGTCTTCCACCATAAGACGGTGATTCATCACACAACGACCTAACCACGCAAAACCAAGCAGCGTCAATTTCGTGGCACTGATACAGATGCCAAATTTAATACATTTTGTGATGGTAAAAAGTTAATGCTTTTTCCACCACAATGAACCAAAATTGTAATTGGTCACTGCCTCGCTGGGACAGCAAGGCTCTTCCAGGTCACCAACCCCATCAGATTTCCATGCGTGCCACCGGGATTACAGAAGACCCCCTTTACCTTGTATGGTTTTGTGGTCTAAACATTAAGGCTTTCTCATGTGGACAGTAAATCCCCACAAAAAACATAACACAGGCTTTCAATTTTAGCCAATCAGCGGCAATGTATCTCCAAAGGGATGGCCCTAAACAGATATGATAATTTAGGTAAAATTGTCATTTTTAAGGCATTGCCCCTCCCCACCAATGACAAAAGGAGGTGATCAATTCTCCTAAGATCCCGCTCCAGAGGAGTCATATTTAGATTTACTATATGCCCAACATCTGAAGAGATACATATTCCCAGATATGCTCCCTCCATCACCACTTGAGGATCAAAGTGCCCAATATCTTTAGTACACACCACTTGAGTTTTCCCCTGATTCAACTTATAGCCCGTAAACACCCCAAATATGTTTGCTGTCTTCTTTATCTCCACTAAAGCCTGCTGAGGATCTGCTGTAACAACTGCTACATTGTCCACGTATGCCAGCACTTTATATTCAACCTGCCCTGCTAGCATTGGACAAATCTGCTGCTTCCTTTCCAGGTTTGTGATAAAAAGGGTCGATATACAAGGCAAATAGTAATGGTGAGCATGGACAGTCTTGTCTTGTCCCCCTAGAGATCCGAATTTCTTCAGACTCTATCCCCATAATCCGTAGTTTACCCATTGGAGCAAGATACAGTGATTTAATAGCTTTAATGAAGCCAAGGCCAAATCCATATCTCCCCAGAACTGCCCATAATAAGCACCGCGAAACCCAATCAAATGCCTTCTCAGCATCGAGTAAAACCAGGCCCATTTTTCGATGTTGTTTCAGCAATATCAAACAGGGTGATTACTTTCTTTATGTGATCAACAATTCCACGACCAGGTGAACCCATACCGTCTGGGGGCTACTAGCGTAGCAATAATTCTGCCTAATCGATTTGCCAAAGCCTTAGAATACATTTTTGCGTCACAGTTAATCAATGTTATTGGTCTATAAGACCCTGGGTTCAATGGAGGTTTACCTTTTTAAAACAAATATATATATATTTGTTGTTCCCCACAAAGGGGGAATCTCCCCGCTTTGTGCCTTAAAAAAAACTGAAAGAGTGTCTTGTGCCAGCTCAGTATATAATGCTTTATATAATTCAAGGGGAATATTACCTGGCCCCGTTGCCTTCCCTGAGGCCAATGATCTAATTGCTGCTGCTGTTTCTTACAAAGAGATTGGCTGGTCCAAAACAGCCAGGTCATCCATATGAAGCTTGGCCCCATCAATTATTTGTAACACATCATTGTGACCCCCGAATGGTACAACTGCTTCCTCCGTATACAATTTCTCATAAAAATCTTTGAAAACGTTCACTATTTCTCCCGGTGAATCATATTTAAATCCCTGGTCATCCTCAATTGCCTCTATCCCAGTCGCCACCTCCCTTTGCCTAATGTGAAGTGCAAGAAGACGCCCCACATTCTTTCCATAATTATAGCACTCCATCTTGTGATTATAAAATGTAGCTGCAGTCTCTTTGCTAAAAAACTGCATGAATTTAGCTCTTACAGCTGCTATCTTCTGCTGGATCTGTGTTATCCAGCCTGCAAGAAATCACTTGAATCAGGTGCTCCTCTAACAGCGAAAGATCTCTAAGCAGGGCCTGAATCTCACTAAGTTTTTTTCTTTCTTTATATAGCGTGTAACTTAGTGTTTCTCCCCTTATTCCAGCCTTTAGAGTATCCCAAAGCACTTTGTCTTTAGCAGAGCCCCTATTACTCTCTAGAAATTCAGCAGTCCATTTTCGCATTGTAAATTTCTCCCAGATATCTACTAGGCCGTGCTCTTTAACCAACCGGCAGATGCCTTAAAGAGTGAGGGTTTCCTCCCTGTATATGTCTATGGGGCATCTAGCCTGTTATCAACTTCTAAATGTATATTAAAATCCCCGCAGAGTATAAGTGGAGTCGGCAAATTTGCTAGTTCAATATTAAAACAATCCAAGATATCAGTCTCATCTGTGTTTGCTCCATAGATCGAACACTGCGTGAAGCGCCCTCCACCAATGCCACACTCTAAAATGATTCCCCTGCCCAACCTGTCAGTTAAGATCCGCAATGCTGTGCAACTAGACTTTTTGGCAAGTATGGCAACCCCTCCGTTGAAAGTCAGTCCTTGCAGTGTGCATCCCAGGAGCACCAATCCGAGATCAGAGAGAACACCTCTCTTACACCAGGGAATACGAGTCTCTTGGTGACAAACAATATCAAATTTCATTAGCCTAAGAGCTGATGGCACCCTGCCTCTCTTGGTCCTTTCGTTTAGGCTGCAAATATTGAGTGTAGCAATACGCAAATTAATATCCCCCATGACACCCAATTGTTTTATTATCTTTCGTGATGCTCCCCACAGAGCTGGAGATGGCTTCAATAGTGTCACATCCTTCTAGAGGCAGGGCAAGTCAACCATAAAAGCCATGATCCTTCTTGTTCTCTTTTTCAAAAAGGGAATTAACATATCACATTGTTACTAGACCCAAGTTCCCTTTTATGAATACATGGCTAAATGTGTCCACTAAGTGTGCACAGCCAAATAGCAAAGAAAGAAAGAAATCATCAAAATGTTATGTAGAATATTTTCAGCATCTCCAAATAAGGCCTTGTGATGGTGTTGAGGAGCAGGAAAGATGGAACAGAGGGATTAGAAGAGATGACTAAGAAAGTCAAGATAAAGGAAATGAGAGAGAAGCATTCTGGATGGAGTTTTCTTCCACAAAATGCTAGTCGCTTATTGGACAGGGTTATGTGCATTGTGTCTAGCTGGACTTAGACATTTTGTCCAGAGGAGGAGGGGGAAAGGAAGGGTAAGACTAGGAGACAAAAATGAAATGCAAAATGAAAAAGGGTCACAGATCAGTGTGATGGAGCTGTAGGGTGACAGTGAAGCTAGCAGAGTTATAAATATCCCTAACACATAGATTGCCAGGGGTAAGCAGCTAAAGAGGGCATGTGGAGGGAGAGCTTGCCAAACACTAGAGGAGAAAACGTCATCAGAGTTCAGGAAGGAGCCCTCCACAGGGTGCCATAGGCGTAGCAGTAGCACACCTCTACTTTATTGTCACCTGGACTAGGCTTTTAGAGCTGAAACTCTCACCGTAGTTCACCCTATTGGCTGCTTCAGCAAGGACTATGTATGAAGGTTAGTTTTAAAGTGCTCCAGTGAATATGAGAGGAAGATTGGGGTAAGGAGGGGACAGAAGAACAACTCCAGTCTCATTTGAATTCACACTGAGTCAGCCTTGCCCAACTGCAGAATTGTGAACTCAAAGTCTAACACATTTCTCTATAGCAGGACCCAAAACAACTGGGTTGTACTGCCAATCGCTAAGACTAGAATGCTGGGTTTAGAATGAAGTGTTCTCCTGCCTTGGAACCGTCCAACGCAGGAAGCCAATAACATGCTGCCACCAACTTCATCCTTGAGCATTTAAAAGTCACACGCTTAGTACTGTACAACACACTATTCCTTTCCCAAGGATCCCATGACGTATATTTCTTTAATCTTACACACATATACTTCAAATCAGTACAGCTAGTTACGCCTTGTGCTACAGTCTACACTTTTGAGTACTTTACATGTTTAATCTACTCTTACACTTTTGAGTAACTTTGCAACTTTTGACTATTTATAAAATCCGAGTGTATAGTTACTCTAAAGAGTAAGAGTAAATTACATTGGTGGAATATTGAGTCCAAAATATCATGTGGACAAAATATTGTGTCAAGCATATTGAGGACAAGAATATCGTGAAGGTAAGTTTGTATGGTAAAGCAAAGTTTTACAATACTTAACTACACATATATGTACCTTGACTATATATGTCTTCAAGGTATGTAGATGTGGAGTTATGAACAGTAAATCTATACTTACCTATTTGCACTTACCTTCTTGATATTTTAATCATCAATATTTTTGACATGATATTCTGCCCACATGATATTTATGCCCTCGATCCGTAGATTACATGTGTAAATTACTCAAAAGTGTACACTATCTTTGTGAATAGCCCCTGCTGTTTGTGAATAGCCCGCAGGCCCTTCAATCTGGTGTAGACATGCAAGTTACACTTTTGGAGTAAACTTGAAATCGGATTTTGTGAATAGCCAAAAAGTAGCAAACTTACTTGAAAGTGTAAATCACTCAAAACTGTAAAATACCTTTGTGAACAAAGCCCTATAAAGTTACAGTGCACACTATATTTCTGATACATATCCATGCGGTATTATGGTTATGTAAAGTGAGTTTCCTCTGCTTATATTATAAGTTGTGTGTATATTACAAGGTGCATTATAATTATGTGTAAATTCTCAACACTGTATAGAAATGCCACTTTAAGTATCTTTATCTTTCTAATCACTAACAACAAAAGCAGGTTTAAGCAGAGAGTGCCATGAAAGCAACGATTTCTCCATATTCTATCCAGATTACCTTATATGTAATAATCATGTGTTTGGAATATGAGTGCACTAATATGTTATATTTCTGTTAAGAGAGGAAGAGGTATAGCTGGTATGAGCCCCTTTCGAAGAGTGAGCTTATCGAAACGTGAAGTGGGGCATCCTCCCGGTCATGGAAAAGGGCATGGAAATAAACACAATCATAAATGTGAGCATCCCCATGGGAAAAAAGACAAGAAAGACAAAAAGAAGTGCAAGAATAATGATAACAAGAAGTCTTCAGAAGAATCTCAAGAGCATTATACCCAGACACCGGTTCCTACCACGGTCAAGGGACTGGCGGAGCTTCCAAAACCCACCTCTGGAGTAGTTGCTGAAAATCCAGCCTTGATGACCACTACACATTCTCCCTCAAGTACTTCTACACAGGGGGCAGTTACAGCAGGGGGGGCTGCAATTTTTCCCCTTCTCCCTCTGGATCCAGAAATTCCTGGTCTTCTTCCAAATCTCCCTGGGGACCTGCTACCTGATCTCCCAGAACCTCCAGCCCCAATGTGCCCTGGAGATCCCTGGACACCCAAACCATTGAGTCAGTCTTCTCCATCACCAGCACATAAACCATTTGACGATTTGGATCTCTTGTTGGCTGGTCATGAGGAAACAACTCCAGCAACTGTGAAGAAGCTGGAAAAACCACCAGGCACTGTTGCCGAATTCTCAGATGACGATCTCTTGTCACTTTTCTCATAACCTGCAGAAATAAACACATTCTCATATAATTTTTATTTGTTTCAATGTTTTATTACTGTTGAACACCACAACATTACAATCACAATGGTATCAGCTTTTGTAGTTTTTAAGATCTTTGTAATCCTTTTTTCCTGCTAAGTGAAATATACTAACCCATCAAGTGGAACCTCCACAATGGGTATCCAAATCGTGTTTGGCCCTACCTATAGAGAAACAGGCACACTACCTCATCCCTGTGCTCACATATTATATATGGAAACAACATATAATCAGGGCCACTGGAATTATGCGATTGTGCAACCGCTGCGTTTTTCTCGTAAGTATGAACTTGCCGCATTTGCCACATAATCCATCATTTGTTGCATAATCTGCAGATTTTAACAAAACAAAATGTTGTTTCTAACTCAAATTGTTCAAAAGTTACTAAAAACCCAGTGGCACGTGGAAGGCCCTTTGCAAAGATTGACAGGTCACCTTTCTGTTGCTTATTGATATATTTGGGTGTTAAACTGGTATCAAAGAGGTGCAACCTAAGCCCAGACAGTGTTAACAAGTGTAGCAAGCATTGGTAAATGCATTAGGTTTCACCTATGTGATTAATAATAAGCTGTTTTTTGTTGTACGTTGCAGCTTGCTGGGTAGCTGTACAATATAAGTTACAGAAAGTCTGTTAAAGTGTTATGACTTGTTTATGTACAAAAAACTAGTGATATAGTGCGGGTAAGTAATAGCAAAATTTTGAAAAATGAAATGAAAGAGGAAAATGATAGAATTAATTGATGTAATAGCAATATTATGTGTTTAGAGGAGTTCTGACAACTTTTGGGCCCAGTTCCACTGCACCTGCTGCACCATTCAAATCATGCCCCTAGTGCCTGCACAATAACTGCATTTGTGACTGCCTGTTTAGTAGTATAATATAGCAATATTTGGTGTTTAGAGGAGTTATGACAACTTTTGGCCCTGGTGCCACTGCACCTGCTGCACCATTCAAATCATGACCCTATTGCCTGTAAGGTAACTGCACTTGTGATTGCCTGTTTAGTAGTAAAATATTACAATATTTGGTGTTTAGAGAGGTTCCTAGAGCGTTGGGCCCCGGTGTAACTGCACCTGCTGCACCATTTCAATAAAGCCCCTTTCAACTGCAAGGTAACTGCAATTGTGACTGCCTGATTAGTAGTAAAATCTAGCAATAGTAGGTGTTTAGAGGAGTTCTGACTACTTTGGGCCCGGTGCCACTGAACCTGCTGCACCATTCAAATCATGACCCTGTTGTCTGCAAGGTAACTGCACTTGTGACTGCCTGTTTAGTTCAAAATTTTAGCAATAATCTGAGGTTATTGGGGTCACTTGAGCTTTTGGCTCCGGTGCCACTGCACCTGCTGCACCATTCAAATCAAGTAACTTTTAACTACAAGTTAACTGCAATTGTGACTGCCTGTTTAGTAGTCAAATATAGCAATATTATGTGTTTAGAGGCGTTCTGACAGTTTTTGCACCTGGTGCTACTGCACCTGCAGCACCATTCATATCATGACCCTGTTGTCTGCAAAGGAACTGCATTTGTGGCTGCCTGTTTAGTAGACGAATATAGCATAGCTCTTGTATATTAACTTTATTTCTAACATGCAATGTGTATTACAACATTTAGAATTTGATCATAATGACCAAATAGATTAAGTTGAAAAAATCAATCTGATAATGCCTACAAAGTGCAAAGACAGGTACTGAGGCATGAATAGGAAATGCCACAATAATTCTAAGGTTAAAGCATCTGCTTTACACAACAAAGCAATAAAAAGCAAGCATTCCTGCATACTGTTAGAAGCTGTCTGCCTTTTCCGTGGGAAGAGATCTTATCTTGACAGTGAATGGGGCTTAAACAGTGTGAACAGCTTTTGTAGGAGATAAGTATCGTAAATGCGTGCAGCCAAGGGAAGTTAACACAAAAAAAAGTTCTGTCAAAAGCGGTTGAACACAGTAATTCAGTAATGGGAACTGATAAGAGCCCCTTTTTAAGATATATAAAATATAAGAGATTTCACAAGCACAGCTCTAGTGATGTGCAGACGAAACCTAAAAATGAGAAAATAATGAAGAAATATCACAAAATGTACCGCATTGCTCTGCATAATTTGCCTTTTCTTGCCACATAATTTAGCCAACCCTGCTGCATAATTTGGCTTTCCCCTACCGCATAATTCCAGTGGCCCTGCATATAGTTGTACATCACTAAAAGCCTTCATTCTGAGTTGCCTTTCCACAATAAAAACATTTTTGTGCCACCAATAAAATCCACTCATAAGTTGGCTGTGTGCAACACGTGCACACACACACATGTGTGCATACACACACAAACACATACTCAATCATGCTTTCTCATCCTCACTCATGTTTCCTAGCGGCTCAATCGTGTTCAAACGAGAGAAGTTCTTACCCTCCTCCACTCCTTTTCATGAAGATCTCAACCCTCCCTGACTGGCAGTGATATTTGTTACAGGCAAGGATGCTGAATGGTAACTACTTGTCCCTTGAGTATGGGTGGGAATAATGTCTGCTCCCCTCATGCTGCTCTCAGGACCAACTATAAGCCTAATATCAAAGAACATCAGCTGGAGAAGCCAGGCCAGGACTATGGGGCAAGGATTGTGGGAAGGAACCACCCATCCTGGAATTGTATGCTACCCTGGTGCTGAGCAACTGACCCATGGGTTAGCAGCCCTTTGTGATGACTTGCGACCCTTTTCAAACCTACTAACCACCAAGGCACTGTGCCTCTAGTCCAACAACTTCTAGATCCGTAACATAAATAGCAGGAATGTAACGGTTCAGCTTGAGGCTCAACAAGGTCTCTTTCATGGCCGTTCAGCTTTGGATCCCCAAAGGGTCCAATCCTTCCTGTCAAGTGGGGAGCCCTGCATAAGATTATCATCTTTCAGAGTTGATGGCAGTTCCCTTCCTCCCATGCCGGGCTTATCAGGGCAGAGGCTAAAATATAGCTTTCCAGCAGGCCACAACCACGGCTCTCCTCTCTTCAGCAACTAGCTCCAAACTTAATTTCAGATCTTCGAAAGTTCCAATCCAACTTCCTCACGAAGGTGTAGTTAGTCAACCAGATCCCAGCACCTCCCTCAGGCATGGCCATCTTACATAAGCCTCCATTCCTGGAGTAGATCAATTCCATGCCTCCTTCCAGTCTTCCAATCATATTGTTTGCCTGGTGTTCAGCACGCACAGCACCTCGCGCAGTCCTCAAATACAGATACACAATGATGCAAACCTGTCAGGACAAAGTATTGCATATGCTACACTAGAAATCATTCCATCTGGGCCTTGTAAGTGGAAGGCTTTAGCCCACTTCTTTTACCATGACTTCTCAAGAGATAATTCTGCAAAGAGAAAATACTGGTTGTCAACAAGAATATTAGCAAATGAAAAAGATCTCAATTTGTCATAGCACTGAGAATTAATGAAAATTTAATATAAAAGGCTAAAAAGACATTTTCTGGACATAAACGGAAAATCAGAACTCTGACAATGTGACTCCACAAGTATAATCCCACTTTTCTATCCCAGTGGACTCCACACAATATATAACCTGGTTGCCTTAAGAAAGCATACCTAGCGTTTGACCTCTGCCCCTTCTGAGTAAGCTCCACATAGACTATACACTCTGGTAGAACTCACTGATCCACATGCCAAGCACAAAGGGTAAAGATATAGTTAGGTACAAGCTATGCATTTGTACTTGGTGTTTCAATACAGGCTATAGATTCAACAACACAAATGTCAATGAAAATACAAGACCAAACATACATGTACACAACCAAAAAGTCCTATTTGTTGTTCCAAGAAATCTTTTTATTTTTTATTCTTATTTTGTTATTTATATGTTTTCTCAATGATTTAATTCAAAGTTATATGTACAATACAATGATGCACGATCATAAAACATATATAGACAAACTTACATATTAAATACAAACAATTACATAAAATAATTAAAAATACATCATTCTGTAGAACACAATAGCGTAAGAGATGGAGGAGGTAGATTATTAAAGAAATTTCCAAGGACGGGGGTAGATAAGAACACAAATACTCTGTGTATGAGTTCATCTCTGAATCTATTTCTTCAAGTTTTTTCTTTGCATCTTCCACAGCTGTGTTATTTCTAATTTTGTTCTCTAGATCTATAATTTCAGAAATAAGTTGTTGTAGCATTTCTTTCGCTGTTTCTACGATGAGCATCATAAGGTCTCGTGAACAACGGTTCGCAATCAATGACCATTTTTCTAAAAATTATTTTAATTGGACAAACAGTCCTGGAATGTTTCTGACTCTTAAACCTTGGGGAATCACACCCGCCCTCAGATATTCAAGCATGTATTGGCCATGCAATTCAATCCTTTTAGTTTTTTTCGTTAGTGCTAGAAGTTGTTTGAGTTCTTCATTTCTATCTGGATTTGTGGTTGGTTGTTGAGCTACCCACCATTGATATAAAGTCATCATCACTAAACCCAAATGTTTTGAGGTTAGCCATTATTTTACTGTATATAAAGATAGAGACTTAAAATGTAAGAGGTGTTTTATAGATCAGTAAGATAAAGTGCAACAAGAAATACGTGAATCAGAAAGTTGATAGAAAAGTTATTTAGAAAGTGTCCCTTTAACGCAGAAGCACAAAATAATAAAGCAGCGGCTGGACTAGCCTATTAGAGCTATCCCCTCACAGACAGGCTGTGAGAAAAGTGATTTGGGAAAAAGGGGACCCCTACCGGAAACAATGAGGCTTGCTAGCTGTAGGGAAAATTACATAAAGGGTAAAGATATAGCTAGGTACAAGCTATGCATTTGTACTTGGTGTTTCAATACAGGCTATAGATTCAACAACACAAATGTCAATGAAAATACAAGACCAAACATACATATACACAACCAAAAAGTCCTATTTGTTGTTCCAAGAAATCTTTTTTATTTTTATTTTTTATTCTTATTTTGTTATTTATATGTTTTCTCAATGATTTAATTCAAAGTTATATGTACAATACAATGATGCACGATCATAAAACATATATAGACAAACTTACATATTAAATACAAACAATTACATAAAATAATTAAAAATACATCATTCTGTAGAACACAATAGCGTAAGAGATGGAGGAGGTAGATTATTAAAGAAATTTCCAAGGCAGGCGGTAGATAAGAACACAAATACTCTGTGTATGAGTTCATCTCTGAATCTATTTCTTCAAGTTTTTTCTTTGCATCTTCCACAGCTGTGTTATTTCTAATTTTGTTCTCTAGACTTCCCTTCAAGGAATATGTACAAGCCCCCAAACCTCGGCACCGGGAATGGCGTCATCTCCGACTGGTAGACGTGGTCTGGGGATTAGGTTCAGAGTCGAGAGCTTTGCTGCAGTTGGCTGCAGGAAGCAGAGAAGATGACAGAGGCAGCCCTTTCCTTAGCCCTCCGCAACCCATGCACTCCAAGCACACAAGGCACAGTCATGGACATCACTTAGGGGTCTGCAACCCCTGGCTTGCCTTTTGCTACCCCAAGCACTGCTTTGAGACCCCTGGCCTCAGAGGTGGCAAATTCAGTGCCAGGAACACTGGGGCAGCTGGGGCTTCACTCTCTTTATTTTCTGTCAATTTTTTATTACGCTAATAGTGAATAAATAAAATGTATTATTCACTAATAGTGTAATAAAAATGGAGTACAATAAGCTGGAATATGCTCTTCAATGGCAGCTGAGGTAAGTTAAAAATGCTTTCAAATATATGTTGTGTGTATGTTTGCGGGTCAGAGTGTGTTTATGTGTGAGAGAGTGTATATGGGTGAATTTGTGCGTATGTGTAAGTATGTGTGTGTGAGCGAAAGTGGAGGTCAAAGGGTGTGTGATGTCACTTCCGCTACCCCTGGCATTTCAGTGAATTGATGTCCATGGGCACAGTACCACCAAGAGAATCTCTTCATCCTGGGCTCCCTTGGATGAACATTGCCCAATGGAGCTCTAAACTAAATGAGTCCTATTAACAGCTCCACAAGGCACTTCAACACACAACCAATCCAGTGAGTATATCAAGGCCACACAGGTTCCCACATACCGGAATTTTGTGGCAGACAGAGAAAAGCTCAAACAATGAAGGATGACAAGGTTATTTCCAAACATCTGACCTCTCTGGGATTTTCTCACAAATCTGAAAAAGTCCAGACAAGGTCTATCTAACTCAGGATCTCCAATTCATTGGCATAAAATTCCTGATGATGTTGCAGCTTCGGCCTTAGGCTACATCAGGTGTACCAAGACGGTTGTTGGGGTGCATTGGGGATTTGGGGAAGGAGAAAGGTCCTTTTTCTATTTCTAGAAGATTTTAATAAAAGACTTATGCAGGAAGATGAAGCCTCCTTATATATAGCTATTTTTTTAAATATCTAATTCCAATAATAAGAATAAAACAAGTCCACTGCAATATTGGCACAGGCAAGGATAATAAATCCGCAAATGTAATTATATTTTGAAAAGAACAATCTTGTATCAAGTCCAATTAAGCAATTCTTCATTTTCGGGTTTGCTATGGCACAGAACACATGGTGGGTCCTCATAACAGAAACTATAGCACCCTTTCTTATATAAGGCTTCTATGGACAAGTTGGGAACTTTACAACTCAGGCACCTATTTTACTGTTTTTTCATCTAATACATAGTGAAACTACCCCATTTAAATTTGGTGATTCTAAACAAATAGTTTTTTCAAATATCCCCATCTGGAGCTGGCAAGACCAGGGCATAAAGCTAAAATACGGGATGAATTTCTACATCCAAATTACACAGATGGCATCTTTGCTCAAGCATCAGGGCCTTTTTCAAAGTCCCTGAGATACCTAAAATATCATGTCGTCAATCACACGTCTCGGTGCAGACTTCTGCAACAATGTGAATGGTTGGCACCACTTGGTAAATACTGACAACTCATGACATCCTAAAGCCGACCCAGTCACCAGAGCCTCAGCTGGTGCCATGATCTGCAAAGTCAATGGGTTCATGAAAAACCTCAGTATTGTGAAGGAAATTAAAATGGACAATGGTTCACCATTTCAGGGGGAATGTTTACAAGCATATCTCACCAATCTGGGCTACAAACAATGTTAGATTGCATTGATGTCGCTGCAGGCAAATATGGACACCAAATGTTTTATGAAAATGCTAAAATGCTAAGCATGGTTCCAGAACAGGGAATTGAAATGGAAATCACCCGGTTCATATTCTTGCAGGAATACTGGACTACCTGACATGTGTCTATCAATAATACTTAACTGATGACAGCCCCCATGGGTTGCATCACCCCAGGACCCATACACACGAGCCATCTGGGAAGAATTCCAGTCCAGTTCGTGAGGTTAAAGACCAATAGTGAATTCAAAACAATGAAAAGATGGCCATGTGAAGATGGGCCAGGCTATCAGACAGTCGTGTGGGGAATCAAGTGTGAGTGAAGAAATTTGACTCAGAACGCAAATTCTAGACCCCCGTTAGACTTAGGGAATAATAATCAATGGAAAAAATGACCAGTGATGACAGCAGCACGATTTCACTCATTATGCCCCTTAGTTCAGAAAATACTGAAGTATTGTGCCACATGAACCAAACAACAGTGCTGGCTCAACAAGTTCATGCTGCTTACTCAAGGTTGAGGACTAGGAATCCTAGCTGTGCTATGCCAGTCATCCGACCATAGAACACATCCAAGTCACCTACCTGACTATAGCATTTTCGGTTTAAAAGACATTGCACTTCACACTTTTTATCCTAAACTGGACAGAATATTACTGCCTGTACAAAACTTAGACTCACTGGCTGAGAGATGTTGAGTTCCACTTGTGGGACACCTGAGACTTGCTATGGTAATCAGTTCAGTGTTTGACAACATATTACAATGCACACATCTGAAAGGATGGCATACAACCGCTGAGTAAATAAGAGATATTCCAGCACTCAAGCAGGAAGCCTGAATGGGTGAGAGCGTAACTGCTTTATGTGGCGTTGCCGCTTGCTAACTCACTAACACTGCATACCTCGCAGGGGGAATGTGATATAATAGTTCTGTTCTGCATGTCTGGATTGCTAATTTCAGTGGCAAGAAGCCTCTCGATAAACAGATATGGGCCATAAAAATATAATAAAGACATCCCAGTTTCAGTTTTTTTGCTATCACTTTCAAAAACATAGAACATTTATGGTCTTCTAACCAAACTATACTCAAACTCCAATCATCCTTGAAGAGGTTACAGACAACGCAGAGTTCATCTATTTGACTCCTCTGTCATGCTCTTAAACATGCTTCTGTTTCTGCCCAGCCTCCCAACATTCACTGGCTGTCTATTGATAAGAGCATTAGCTAGCAACACTTTGAATATCGGAACAATCTGGAATCAGCACCAAAGACTTACTGTACTCTGGCCACCAGTAAAACATTATCCCGGCTGTCTAGAGAACAATTACGTATGCTGTTGTGTCCCTCTCCTTGGAGCGATGAGTATTGACTTTTTTTAAATTACTGAATCAAGCATTTTAACATTTTATCACTCTTTTTTACTTCCCCATTAAGGAAAAAACACACAATGTTTTTTAAATGTAATATTTTTATTGCAATGGTTTTAAGTAATCACGCAAATAAAGTTATCTATCATGAGGACACGAAAATGTTGTTGGATGATACTTCTGATGACTCTGGGATGACTTCTAAAGTAATCCTGTTTGCCCTGGTCGCACACAGACACAGTCATGGTTTTCGGTGTCTCCTGCAGGGGCTCTTGCAATAAAAGAGGCGAGAACCAGACGTTGTAGTTATCAGTACTATGCCGGTGTCCAGTGTGTGCATTCATTACTGGTGGGGCCCGTGGAACATGCAACGATATAAGGCCTAGAAATCGGCTCATGGCAACTGTATACAATACAAGCACTGGGTGTATTATACAAGATCTCACATTCATTTTTCTGGTAGGGGAAATTAAGTGATTTGCCCAGAGACATTTTAAGGCATGGGCAAAGTGGGCTCTGGCCCAGGGCCCCAGCCTTTCAGGGAGGGGCCTTGTCGTGTCCTGCCCCAGAATACCATCACGCAGGACACAGGTAGGGATTCTCAATACCTTTATTTATAATCGGTATGTACATGTATTGTGGAGCTCTGCCCTCGTCCGTCCGCCCACGATCCCTCTTCGTAGTAGTGTGTTCCCACCCCCTTGACTGGATGTGGTGTCCGGTTCACTCTTGGTGTTCAGGGTCCACTGCAGGGTCCTAGTGCCACGCCTTAGGTCACTACATCTCCCCCTTTGTTACGAATGAATTGAATGAATGACTGAGTTACATTTCTTCTATCAGTCTCTTTGGCCGTCTGCATGTTCTTCTGTGGCGGGCCTCCGTTTGTTGTTCTTCTGCTGCTCCCTCTCCATTTTCTCTTTCGTTGCTGCCGTGCTCCTGCTCTTCTTGTCCTGCTGTTTCAGTGCCTTGATCTTCTTCTTTCATTCCTTTCAGCTCTCTGAAGTGTGAGCTGTTTCTTGTTATCCTCTGATGATCTGACTCGGCCGTGACCATTGAGCCCTTCACTTTTGTTACTACTAACGGGTCTTTGGAGAACGTGCTGTCCGACTTTCTTTGCTGTCGTTGACGCACTATTACCATGTCTCCTTCCTTCAGATCTGACGGGCTGGCATGTCGTCTTGCGTCTGCATATCGTTTCATTTTTCTTTCTCCTCTCTGTCTTTTTCTGCGACACTGCTGCGATCTGACGCTGTCATTGCCTCTATTTGCGGCAGCCTTGTTCTGCTTGTCCTCCCCAGCACGAGCTCCGGTGGGCATCTTCCTGTGGAGTTGTGCGGTGTATTTCTGTAGTCCCGCAGTACCTGGCATAGAGCTTGGCCTAATGATATCTGCGCCAGCCTCGCCCTTTGAACTGCTTTTTGATGTTCCCCATGAATCTCTCCACCTTTCCATTAGCTTGAGGCCACAGTGGAGTTATCTTCCTGTGATTTATCCCTAGATAAGTCATGAATCTCCGGAATTCTTCCCCTGAAAATGGGGGACCATTGTCCGTCTTTAGAGTTTCTGGTGAGCCCCATGCAGCGAAGATGTCATCTAAAATCGGTAGTGTTGCTGATGCCGATGGGACGTGTCGCACTATTGGAAATCTTGAGTACTCATCAATGACCACCAGCAAATAGTTTCCGGTGTCCAGTGGGCCAAAGAAATCAGCTGCCAGCTACAGGCCTTATAAAGGCAGCTCTCTTCAGCAGAGAGCCTTGCCCTGATGACCTTGAATAATTCTGAAACAGATTGTTTCAAATACCGTTTTCCTTCAATTTATCTTTAATGTAGGTGATGTGTGAGAGTCTGTTACATTTTGCAGAAAAATGTGTTTATTTTTCATGCAACATCCATAAAAAAGTTTCTTTTAATTAAAATCGGACCTCACATGTTCATACGTCAGAGATTATTAGCAGTAATATTAGTAAGCTGCTGCTGTGTTGCAATATTGCAACCACATGTCACTATCCCTAAATATTAGATGTAGAAATTTGGACAAGTGTACCTGTGCACTGTCAGTGACCTGGCCAAGAAGGGTATGAAAGCTGAAACTGGATCCTAAATTCAAAACTGTTCCGAAAAAGGTTCCCCCAAATACTCTTGGGCCAGTGCTCCCAAAATCCTTGAAATGTCCCTGGATTTGCCAAGAATCAAAGGATGTCGAGCCGACGTCGGAACTCGACACCTCTGGCCACAGCCGACGTCGGAACTCGACACCTCTGACCACAACCTCACACCCTCGTCTACCCTTTGTACTACAGCTTGGCACATCTTAGAATTTGTCCACACACATGCTGTTTCAGCACGCACCGCGTGCTCTTCCGGCTCAGTGTAAATAACGTAGCATCGCAGTTGCGTCATCACGCAGCGACAGAGCGCACGACGTGTTGGCGGAGCGTGGGCATTGTACTTTTCCAGGGAGTGACGAGTTGAGGCGCCATGTCATGCATACCCTTCCGCCAGTGGTCACGTGGATGACAAAGTTCCAATTGGATTCCTTATTATTAATATTACTTTACGTTATATTGTTTCGTTTCGTAGAAAGAAAAGAGAGAAAGCGTGAACCACGCATGCACGCCTCACCGACTACTTGTCACGGCTGCGGGACATAAAAGAGTCCCAAAATAAGATCCCGCCCAGCGCTGAAAGAAGTTCCGGTAGTATAAATTCAGAACCCTCGTTTCCAACTGTCTTTCGTTTTCCCGCGGTGTTTCTGGAAGTCGTTTCTTCATTGCGAGCAGGTAAAAATGTCTGACCATGCGGTCTTTACCCAACCGTCCTTTCTCGTCTTGTACCTAAGAGACACGTGCTCGGTGTGCAGCCCTGCTGCATTTACTTGCTGCTTTATTTAATGGGTAAATAGCTAAGTGGTGGGTCACTCTTTCTTCTCACCTGTGACTCCGTTGGCCTTTAGTTTAACCTGGGCTTAGGCTATGTAATACTAGTAGTACGTAAATCGTGTTTGACCCGGTTCTTATCGGAAACAAAATTAACAGGTTGCGGGTGGAATGTGCTTCACTTGCAGACGGGCCCACGAGTTATGCGTGTTTGTGGCTGCAGTATGTTCCGCGTAATTATGATTTGCTTTTAATCCATGGTGTGCTCTCATAATCCACCCATATCGTAAAATTAAACTTGATGCATCCCTTAGTATGAACCATTTCGTGTATTTCAGTTGGCCCTGCTTACAGGTTGGCATAACTAGGTATATTTTAAGAGTACTACAGTTTGCACCTCTATAGATAAATTCATAGTGGATCCTCAAATGAATGCTGCTACTGACCCATACGTTCTTTAAACGGACAAGCCTCGTCATTCTCGCGAGCTGCCGCTTAGTGCAATCTTTTCTTGAGCTGCTTTATGCAGGGTGGTTACAGCCTGACGGTGCCAGGCTTTCGTTCGCCCTGCAGAGAGCACTTGATTCCTGGCGTGGTGTCACGGGGGACGCATGGTCTCAAACACGCTTACTCTTTCAGAATTTGCCTACGCGAATTGTGATCTCCGACTGAAACATTCTTTTTATTCTCCAGTGCGCGGAAATGGGGACTGAAGAAAGCAAACCGGAACCAGTCGCCGTTCTTCAGTTGCAGGTAACATTACATGGAGGAAAAGTGTTTACTGTTGTGCGTGGGCCTCGTTACACACGCAATGTCACGGGGTTGGGCGCGTCCTAGCCGTAATTTTTTCTGTAGGGCCTCATGGCCATTTTTAAACCTTTATCTTTAAATTGCTTCAAAATCGGAGTAAACTTTTGCTCGCAGGCTGGACTCACGCAGCAGGACTGTCCCTTTACAGTTTGGCTGTCTTTTTCCCTCGAGACTTTTACTGCTGCAAAGTTCTTCGTATTTTGCAGCCAGTTCTTAAGGGGCAGATCAAGGACCGCTCTCCACAGTGGATTACACGGTTGTAATCCAACACTATATTGTGGACTACACATCTAGAAATGGAGTTAAATGTAAAGTGGGTCTTGCAGATCTACTCCAGATGCCTCCTGTCGGACTTCTAACGTGTAGCCTAGCCGGTGTGTTTGGTGTTTGTATTCACTTGTACGGTTTATAGTGGTCATATTTTTTCCTTATTTGTGATTTCTGAAGGGAGTGTGGCAGGGTAACTTGTATGGAGCATGGAACGGGCTATCGGGATGCGCAGTCTATGGTAAGTACGCCTTTTTGGTAGTATGAATTTATTTATTCGCGCGCCTTCTATTGTGCGGTGACTGAGAAATGCTGCGTTCCGCCAGGAGGGTTAAGTGAAATGATGTTTAACATCTTTCGGGACTGCAACCAAATGATGATAAAACGTAACGCTGATCACTTAAAACGGACTTGTGTTGCTCGTGTCTGTTAAAGCACGGGTTTAATGGCGGCTTTTTCTCCTACAGCGGTAGATTTTCGGGCGAAGTGGCACATCAGTGAAAGCTGAAAATTCAGGTAATTCCTAGCGCTTAATTGTGGAGGTGGGAGGATTGCCTGCCCTACCGCACATGTTCTCCACTGATGCCAAAATGTTGACTGGTCCTGACCCAGAAACTATAAATAATAAAGCGGCGTTGAGCACAGCTGTAGTGTATCTACATGTCGCATGGCCTGTGACCCGTGGCAGTGAAATTGCATACCCCACAATAAACTTGGAATGGGGACGTTTACGGCAAGCTCAACTACAGGGTGGTACAACAACACGTGGAAGCAGAGCCAAGTGAAATGATGGCTTTAACATCTTTCGGGACTGACAACCAAATGATGATAAAACGTAACGCTGATCGCTTTGGGCCTGCCCCATTTTTTTTTTCCAGGTAACACGCCATACCGAGCATGGCGTAATTATGAGTATTTATTTTTATTTTATTTATGCGTTTTTATATAGCGCGGACTTTACCAGAGGGTGTCAGAGCGCTTCACAATAGGAACAGTAACATTACATGAGGAGAAGGATACCAGTGAGCATAACACAAAAGCAAGCATTACATTGCATGAGAAAAAGTGACAATTGTGCAGATAACAAACAAACCAGATACAAAAAGAGGTATACGTTCCAAGAGGAAAAAGTGACAGGTATGCATGATACATGGGGTACAAAATACACATAGAGGTATAATACTGCAGAAGTGGCAGTCATTCATAACACACTGGGAAGGCACTTCTATAGGCTTGGCGTACAGAGTTTCCTATAGTGGAAGAACTTCCTTGAGGTAGTAGAGGGCGTGAATTCAACAAGGGGTACAAAATACATGATACATGGGGTGCAAAATACAAATAGAGGTATAATACTGCAGTAAGTGGCAGTAACTCGTAAAACACTGGGAAGACACTTCTATAGGCTTGGAGTACAGAATTTCCAACAGTGGAAGAACTTCCTTGAGGTAGTAGAGAGGGCGTGAATTCAACAGGGGACTTGAAATGAAGGGAACACGCACATAAAATCCAACACAACACACAAAGGTGAGGAATGAACAGGAAAGTGCAAATTTACACTGACGAGCGAACTTCCTAGAGGGGCCTGAGAGTAGTGGTCAAGTAGGTATTTCACGTGAGCAATGCATACTGAGGGAATATTTTAGTGTGAACTGCAGTGGCTTTCCAATCCCATTCCTAATCTGTACTTTCTGAGCGCACTAAAAGGGATATTGCCAAGAACGGTGTTAAAATTGTCGCCGCTTTAGCGGCAGGAAACTATGGGCTTGATAATATGCCCTTGAGAATTCCAATAGAAGCCCATGTTTACACCAGAACATGGGCTTCTATTGGAATTCTCGAGGGCATATTAAGCCCATTATCGCCGCTTTAGCGACAGTTTCCTGCCGCTAAAGCGGCGATAATTTTAACGCCGTTCTTGGTAATATGCCCCCAAGTCTGCACACTGAATAATACAGCGAAGGAATTAGCTGTACTGTCGTAACTTTCCCTTGAAACAGAGGGTGCAAACTGGGGTCTACTGAAAGGGCCATGGACTTCTTTAGTGCTTGCTAGGTAGCTCCTTCACCTAGACTAGACGTTTGAGGCCTGCTCCAATTGCACGTTCTTCATACTGTGTATGGTGAGTGGCAACGCAATTTATAATTGGTTTTTGGCGCCTCGGAATACCCTTTAAACGAGCTTTGTTTTGGGTAATTCTGTGGTGGTGACTAAATTACGTGCCTTCTCGAAGCCTGAGTGGTTTACATGGCTCGTGGAGATGTGCGCTCAGTAATACTCCTGGGTAATTGCCCAGTTGCTAGTATTGGGCGTTAATATTTCATAAGGTATCGCAGCTCTGTGCAGCCTCAATTGAACAAAACTTTTCCCTCTATAGTTCCATCTGCTGTTGCTACCTTCCCTTTAGCAGAACGCTTGTTCTCAAACATATTTTCTCCCACGAAATTCATGTGGATTGAAGGCTTTCTACTAATCTTTTTATTACTGTATTTTTTTAACAGCATTGCGATGTTTGAAGAATGCGCTGTCCGTTCTAGAGGGAGACTTTCTTCACGGCACACTTGCAGGTAAATCTCAGACCACCTCGGACCTCCCCTAAAAGACTACATTTCTGTAACGTTCCTTAAACTTTGCAGACTCTTGAGGGGGTATATTAAAGGCCACGCTCCACGATGACTACACAGTTGTAGTTCATCACTACTTTGTGGCCAACATGCTATTCAGAGATCATTTTAATTGATTAAAACTATCGTGCTTGCATAAATCACTGATATGCTGACTTGCGTTCAGAGTGCCACATGGTGGAAGCCTTTAGTTTTCTTTTTCGGTCGAGTCTAGGCAGTGCGCATGCGCGGTATTTGAGATATGCTGTATCTCTTGTGGGCTTTGTACCAATCCATCGTTTTTCATTGGTTCCTTGTAATCCTCGTACCATATTGCTTTTCTAGCGTCCCTTTTTAGGTCTCGCCGAGGGCCTTTAGCCGTCGCTCTGCTCATTTTCAAGCACACACTCGTGCTTGTGGTGGCATCCACCTTGCAGGGGCGCGCCACAAGCACGAGTGCAGTGCTTGAAAATTATCAGACTGCGCACGCACCACTCATGGGGGTTGTATGTCGTTACAACGATTTCCGTTGCAACGCATGCGTTACAACGGAATGATATTCCCACGAATATTCCTTTACCACGCATACCTTTACAACGATTTTCTTTGTAAATTTATGCATGGTAAGGGCATACTCTTGGTAAAGGTTATACCCCTCCCCTGTACCGTTACGTGGCCCCCAATCCTTCTTATATTTACCCCTGCCCTGAACCCTCAATCCTTATATTTATTTTTTCAAAAACTAAAATTCCCCTTTCCTCTTCACGTCGTCTCCTCTCGTTCATCTTCCTTTTTCACGTCGTAAAGAGGAAGCGGAAGTTTCTTTCCGTTTCCTCAAACGACGCCGATTGCCTCCACTTTGCGACGTGACGACAGGTTCGTTTTTGGGGGGGGAGACCCCCCAAGCCCCCTTTTTTTCCCACGCTTTATTTTTTATTTTTGGGGGAGACCCCCCAAGCCACCTTTTTCTAATTTTAGCCTTTACTACGTATCTCGTTTTTTCACCCCCCTCCTCCTCCCAGTGCTCGTTAAGTATGCAGAATCGGCACTGCATCTTTCCCCGGGTCTCCCCTTCCGAGCTGCCCTTTCTCTGCAGCTGATCCTTGTGCGTGGCTGCAGCCTGGGAGCGCTCTGCGCGATGGCAGCCTGGCAGCCCAGGGCCGATTACGGGGCTTCCCCGTGCCCTGTCCCAGCACTGCTGCGTTCCCGCTCCCTCCTTCGGCGATGCAGGGGTGCCCCCCAGTGCAGCCAGGGACCTCCGCCACACCTCCTAGGGGAACTTTCTAACTCTGCGGCGTCCTGTTCATATCTGTCTCAGGGAAGCCCGCAGCCACGCTGATCCCATCCATGCTTCTCTTTAGGGATGTTTATGTCGGAGTGAGGACGTGTGCAGCTGAGCAGGAGGATTGCTACTGGGAGCCCGAAAACATTACCGCGTGCTGCTACCAAGAACTCCTCGGCTCCTCGCGCACACGCCTCCCAAATGAATGGCTTGCACAGCAGCCCGGCTCCTCACGCTGTACGGGATCAGCCTACCTGATGCGCAGCAGCCAGTGGACACGTGCGGGCTGGAGATTAGCGCAGCGCTTGCACTCTCACTCGAGTTAAAAGCATCACATTGGTGATGTAGGCTAATTTACTGCACTTATATATCGCTTTGTACCTCTGAGGAGACCTTGGTGCTGCTTTGGTCTTTTGAAGTTAGTATTGTGTGATCCTGGACACATTTGTTCAATCCCTTTGTGTATCCTCTCCCCTGTTCTGACCAAATGTAGGAGGCTTAAGAACACAAGCATTGGCATAGCCAATAGGTCTTGCCTTTGGGACCTGCTGCATAACTAAAAAAAATACTTATAAAGTTCCAAAGGCGAGACCTATTGGCTATGCCAATGCTTGTTTGACTTTGACTTTTTTTGGGTGTTTTGGTTCTCTCCCACAGAGCCTGCCCGTTACATGTGGTTTTGCGACCGCACCATTGCTCTGTTACATAAGCCCTGTCATGTGACTATGACGGGAATCGCCATCAAATCATGGAGACAATGAATAAAGAATTTGTAGAGCGCTGGAATCGCCCCCGGAGGGGTATCTCCGCCCAATACTATATCCCCATAAACATCCATGAGGCCCTCACGCAGGTTAAAGCAAACTTAACAGCTCCTCAGCATGTACAGATTTTCGATGCCACAAACATTCTGACATAAATATCACCGTAACGGTGTCAAGTCCTGGATTGCTGTAGGTAAACGTGGTGATTAAGATGCAATGTTAGTTTGAATGTTTTTTCTTTCGATCTGCGTACCATGTGACCCAACCGGGATACCCCGTGAGGTTGCTCTCGTGGCTCTGTCCTAGTGGGGGTTGGGAGCATAGAAGAACTAATACGTTTAACTCGTGACGTATTTTTCGGCAGTGTTGCTGCATATTGTCTTTTAAATCAAATTTTCTTTTTCCATAGGTGTGGTCTGTCTGAGCCTAATCTGGTAAGTGGCATTTCCCACATCACATTTCTGTCGTGCGTTGAGTAAGTTGTTTTGCCGTGTATATGGTTGCGCATATAAGCGATTCTTTGAGCTAGGAATGACTTCCGCTGGCTTTAGCTATCCTTTTTATGAGAAAAGGACTTTACGCTAATTGTGTTCCCTTATCGTAACTTTAATTTTTTCTGCAGTGGAGTCTACAAAAATGCTGTTTTTTTTTTTTTTTAGTGTGCCATGGATTTTGGCAGTTGGAGTTTCGTTTCCACCAGGTACCTGGATTGTCAGTTTCCCACCAGCTTTAAACCCGTTTCAGTGAAGGACCCTAATGTGTACTAAATATTTATTGCACAGGGCTAGATAGCTTAGTGGCGATCAAACAAACACTTGCCATAGTACTGTCAATCATAATACTCCTCTGTCTGGTACACTAAAATCGCTAGGTCATAATGTGTATATCACTCAAGATCCGGCACATCGTTTTGAGTCATTAATCTCTTCACTTGTGCTGAACGGGAGAAGAGGGTTAAAATGTGATAGACCGCTATGGCACAACTGCAGGAAAAAGGCGCTTTAGTAACCTTCAAGGATAATGTGTTAATTATGGGGAATCCTTAACTTGTACAGAAGCAGATTGTTTCCTTTGGAAAACTACGCTTGCACTGAAGTTGGAACAAGTTTGGGTTGGCTGTGGCTTGCTGGCTGTTAGTTCATTTGGATTGTAACCTGTACTTTTAATGGTGACCCAACGGGGATACCTGGGGGAGGTTGCTCTCTCTCGGCTCTGTCCTAGTGGCATATGGGAGCCTAGGCCCTTGGCCCATGACGTACAGTCCCGTTCCACGCTGTTGGAGAACAAGCTTTGCTCGCAGTCTTCGGGTTGTTGAGCTTCATCCTGTATATTCCTACGACTTCTCAGAGTCCTCGGACCATGACTGAGGAGACAAACCATGCAGGGTACACAATGCATTATGTGGCTGTGCGCAAGCGTGGGTGCTGTGGTGTAATAGCCCTTTGCTGGTGGGGTGCAAATTTTGTTTGTGAATGTTTTGCCTGTACTAATAGCTGTTTTATTTTTTTTTTAAATTTATTTAGCTTGACGATCTTCGCACTTCTGGGTAAGTGGCAGGCCCCAAAGTCCTAGTGTAGTTACTTTACAACTATTTAACTTGCTGTCTATATAAGTTTGTTCAGATATCATGGGTGTGGCGTAACTTGGATGTCAAAGGTGTGGTGCTGCGTAGTCTACAAGTGCTGTTGTGTTTCTTGTCGGAAGGGTTGCTGCGTACAGAATAAACTCGTCTTTGGGTTCTGTCAGTAAAGTGAGCTTGGATACGAATTTGCTAGGTTGAGTCTCAAAGTGTTCATTTTTAGCAATGGAATTTCTTTTTGGTGGGGTGTAATGCTTCATGCCATTTTTGACCCAACGGGGATACCTGGGGGAGGTTGCTCTCCCTCAGCTCTGTCCTAGTGGCATATGGGAGCCTAGGCCCTTGGCCCATGACGTACAGTCCCGTTCCACGCCGTTGGAGAGCCAGCTTTGTTCGCAGTCTTCGGGTTGTTGAGCTGCATCCTGTATATTCCTACGACTTCTCAGAGTCCTCGGACCATGACTGAGTAGACAAACCATGCGGGATACACTTCCACATTTGCATACGTGGTGAGGCTACATAAGCCTGTGCATATACTTGGCCATTGCAGAAGGGACACTTGGGTAACCTATGGCTCAGGGTGTTTGTACTTTGAAACATCTGCTTTGTCAGCATGGCTGCTTCAACCGTGCATATTGCGTTATATACTGTCTCGACACTTGCCATGTGGTTAACATTGTACACCAGTTTACAGTGAGTGTTTTAGTATTAACCTCTTGCTAAGAGCACAGCTAGACTGCTCCGCATCAGGTGGAAATAACTTGTGGTTGAGAATGTAGTTGTGTAGCAATACATTTGAGTCCTAACTTATTCAATTTGCTTTTCTGTAGGTGGAACGCAGCTTTGACTGGCCACAGCACTCTTCAATCTTGAATAATGGGTGAAGAGATGCAGTGATGGGTAACTCGCTGGATTTTAATGGCTCTTTTATTGCCACTTTTATCATGGCATGCTTGCAACTTGAAGTGTTTTAATTATGAGTCTTACCTTAAATTCGGGTGGTTTGTCAATTCATATATTCGGGCGTTAGCCTGCATTTTGAGCAGAACATGGTTGCCATAGTGTAAAACTAGAATTGGCAGTTACATAAGCTGATTATGTATTAATGCTAGAGTACAGGGTATAACTGACTGCAGCACTCGTTTCCCCAAGAAGTGAAACTGTATTTTACTGCTTCCTATGCTGTATGTTCAATACAGTTTGGGTTTTAGAATTTTCTTGGCAGAAGGCTTTTTACAAAAACAATCGAAGGGGGTCCGGTCAGGTTCAATGTGGCTTCTACCTCCCACCTTGGGTAGATATCCAAAGGAAGTCTACTTGCTATTAAACTCGATACCCTATCAGGGTATAGATTATAATTAGGGAAACCAGTTTTCTTAAAATAACCCTCAACCATCCAAGTGGCCCAAGGTGGCATGCTGCATAATCGGGTTCTTCCCGCCCTGCTGCAGGACTGGGTGTGCTACGACGGACAAAGACGTGGGAGCACTTTAATTACATCCTTTTATTACATCCTGTAGCTGGTGCTGTTAAAAAGGGGAATGGAGACTTGCACTATGATGGGTGATTATCGCCCGGGCTACATGTTCAAGCCTTGCCCCTAAGGCTTTTCGTCTGGACCAGAACAAATGATCCCTTGTACCACTCCTAACAGAACCTGATTGGTCTATTTATACTGAAACTATGTTGCTTTCATGCACGTACAATACCTAATCGGTATGTTCTTTTATATAAGACATAACTGTTTGTTTACTAGAGCCCCATGAGATCTGCACTGGAAGGAAGGGGTGCCTGTAGTCTTATCAAAGCTGCACCCTTGCCTGGCAAAATTGTCCGCATTAAATACACTGCCACAAAATTGCACTCCATGACACACGATCTCACATCACAACTCGAGGCCACCCAATACCACGTAACTACTATCCACAATTCCAGGCCACACTTCCACAACGAACCATTTCAACCCACAATTCCACTCACATCCACTCCATAGCTGGATTAAAGACATTGTCACTTACAATGTCAATGGCTTCAATTCTTGCAAAAGTGAGACCTATTGACTGCCAACTCTTGTCCTTGTAGTTTTTTACTTGGTCGTCCACCTTGTGCCAAATTACGCCCTGTGTCTTTGACATGTTTGCAAATGTTGTAGTCCCTGCCAGTTTGTGCTAATGAATGTCTGTCTCTTCCTCTGAAGGGTGCACTTTGTGAGACGTGTCTTGCGATGGCGAAGTGTGCAGTGGTCATGTTTGCCAACCGGTAAGTACTTGTTTTATCTGGATAGTCTAATGGTGGTTTAAGACTCTAATACGGTAAAAGTGGCAATGAGCAACTTGCGGAAGCTTATGTCGCACCTTGCAAGCCTACAGCAAATGTATCCATTGCTCTGGTATGCTGGTTCTTAATCCTGTTCCTTGTATGCCAAAGGGATAACTGTTGTGGGTACCTCTAGGAGGTTGTATTTCTATTCCATATTTAACTTGCCAAGTATCTGCTCTCCGGATATCTCTACCCAGCCGCATTAAACTTGGCATCGAATGACCCATGCAGGATAAGTTACAGCCCAGCTTGACGTGCTGTGTTGTCGTTCCCCCTGCACAAATCAATTGATTCCTACTATCCCTGCCTGTTCTGATGCAACGGCAGGCAGGGACGCTTGGTCTCAAACACGCTTGCTCTTATACCACAAATGTGGATTGCATATGTGGGCACACATGTAGTTTCTGTTCATTGGACTGCAAAACGAGGGTTGTTTGTATCTACGTCTGAACAGGGCACTCTAGCTGATAACCTAAACCTAACTTGCTTCGAGGCACAATAAGTAGATACATAAGGGGCGGGGGCGCAGGGGAGGGTTGTCATGAAAGACCATTGGTGTATTGGTTGCGTTCTGCAAGCATGTTGAGGTAGAGCATGCTTGCAGAATGACCTGCCAATGCAAACTTGGGATGTTTATTTTGTCACCACTCTGGTTTGGTAAATTTGTTCTGAAAGTCTGTGTGGCAGTTGCTTGGGACAGTTGGTGGGCTAATTAGCCTGTCTAGCTCGCCTGTTAACCTAAATTAAATTCGCTTTTGTAATCTGGACATGCCAATAACTTTACTTTTAGGAGATGGGTGGAAACCTTGGCCATCTTGCCAAAAATCAGTAAAAGTTAATTATGCCGTCACTTGGGGATTTAATCTACTTTTTTAAAAGATCCGTGATTGGCTCTGTATTGCATAATTGGAAGCTAGGTCTTGACTACTAGGTAGTAAGTAGTTGCAGCTTGTGTAAAACATCCACTCGCGCTAGGCCCTTCCTCCTTGATTGACCTTTACATCCACCACTGTAAAATGCTTCAGTTTATGTGGATATCTTATGGCTCATTGGTAACTTTTTTTTTCTTCTCCCAAGGACCTGAAGTGACGATGTCTTAATGAAGTTTTGAACCAATGTGTACGCACTTTCAGGTAGCTAATTTGAATAATCGGACATGCCCCAAGTGTTGGTGACCAATGTTGGCCTGATAAGATTGCGATGTTCCTTGGTTCCCTTCAATATTTTTATGGCTCAGTTTGTAAAATGGGATGTGGGGGGGTGGTATTTGCATCTACTGTAATGCTTGGCTTTGTGTAGGGGATGGGTGACGATGGAAGCACCTCACTTATGAAGTTAAAACGATTGTGTATTTGAAGCCCAGGAGCACATCTGTCTTGTTTCTCAAGGGCCTAGTCTATTTTTGTGTACAGCCTGGTAGCTTACACCTGGTATTTTCCACAAGAAAAGATATACCAACTCCTGTTTGGTAAAGGGATGAAGGCACGTGATTGACTTTTTTAAAGATTGACTTCTTCCTGTTCAAGCACCGTGCTAAAATTACCAACCAGGTTTACTCCTGGGTTATTAATGATAGCAGGGTAGACACAGGAAGGAGAGTAAAAGCACCAGCTGAGGTGACTTGGGTGGACCGCTTTCTTAATGTCCAGTGTCCAAGTCTAAAAGGTGGTGCAACACACTTGTGTGTAATCGGTCTACCATGAAAACGTTGCTGTTTTGATATTAATGGTCTTGTTTTCTTCTAGGACTGGAAGCGATTTGGACGTTCGCAGACTTCCTAGGTAAGAATGGCCGTAGCTTGTTTCACTTGTTACTTGCAGAACACCCCAGTGCCTTTGTTCGCTTTCCCTTGTCCATGGGTCTGACCCGGCACTACTGCATTGCCTTAATTTAAAATTGTAATTTCTCCCATTTGAGGTGCAGGATAAGTTACAATGTAGCTCCAAGTGCTACATTGTCGTTCCCCCTGCAAACATTAAATTGATTCATACTATCCCTGTCTGTCCTGTCTCCACGGCAGACAGGGACGCTTGGTCTCATACATGGCAGCTATTTTTTCAATACTGAGCCCACAACTTTGAAATCGACTGTACACAAGTTTATATAGTGCATGATTTTAAAATGACCGCAAATGTGACTACTAGTTTATGTACAGTATAGCCAAATGCTCCAATAACATGGATTTTCCCACAGTAAATGTGGGTGCATTAAACGAGCATGGGCCACAACCCCTTTACTGACACTTAAGAAACTTGCTTGCAATGCTTTCAGCAGCCGGTCTTGAGTCTGTAATGCGGCTTGAACTGTTTGTGGTTTTATTTTTATTGCAGAGTTTTTGTCTTTGGGGTCCATCGAGTGGAAGCACACTTCTGATGCATAAGATCTGCTTGCCCCCACTGGAGATGTCATCACGGGTTTCTGCATTGCTGTAGCTATGTTGGGAAGCTTTCAGAATTTCAATCAGGGTGGCAAGAGATGTCGGCCAGTACCACAGTAGGCAGATTGTTCTAGTGATGTCTCGACTGACCTTACAGAGACCCAAGTCGTACTTGGCACATCCAACTGCTACATAGACTAGTTGATTTGATTAACTTGTTTTGGCTTTGGTTATTTCTCGATCAAAAGTGGCATTCATCGGTGTGTAGTCCCACATGTACCATCTGAAGTATTCAACTTTAGCTGTGTTCCTCTAACATCTCCTGTGCCACATATGCTGTAATACAGGTCTAAAAGCAGACCATTTCAAAATGTACCCATCTGTACATGTCTAGCATTGTGACTTGCTCAATTTAAATGTTCAATAAACCATTACCAAGAAGACTTGTTAAGTTTAATATTTTGTAGTGTTCACATGGTTTCTCCTTAAGTGGGTATTGTGGTAGTCAAGCTATCGCAGCCTTTCAAGGAATTGTTTTCTACTCTGGTCCATGCTCTCTATCACACGGGCTGAAGTTTGGTTCCTCCAGTGCTTGGCCACTATCATATCCACTCTGCATTCCAAAAATGGACTGGTCTAGTCAGATGGGTCTATTTTCACTAAGTAAAAGTCTGCTTTGTTCCATCTCGGAGCCTTGTACTTGTAAATGTTTCCATGGCACCTCAATTGGCTTTTACAGTGGAGCTGCAATCTGTCCACCAGTAAACTGTGCACCTAAGCTAGAACACCCCCGCCTTGCTAATCTTAGCCAGTTTCCTGCTGACTTGCATGGGGCTATAGGCCCCATTATGCCATCATTCAGAGTTTTACCTTCCAATGACTCGTTGCCACATTCTGGAAACGAGAACCACTCTATAGATGGCCTTTACAGTATAACCTGCTTTTAATTGTATAGTGCTTACTACCCCTGGGGAGGCGTTGAAGCGCTTTTTCCGGCGAGTAGCACGCTACTGCAGGAACCCATAGAGAATTAGTGTTGAATTAATATAGTGAAACATGCAAGTACATTTTAAGTGGTGGATAGGTTAGTCAGTTATTTGGATTCGGAAGGATAGAAGAGGAAAAAAGGTTTGTATTTATATATCGCTTGTTACCCCTGATGGGTGTTAAAGCGTGCTACTCCCGAAACCCATAAAGGATTAGTGGTGAATTAGTATGGTGAAACATTAAATTAATTTGAGTGGTGGAAAAAATGTTAGTTTGTTGTTTTGATTGAAAAGGATGGTGGAGGGATAGTGAAGGTTTTTTTATTAAATATATATATATATTTTTTTTTTAGGTCAGCAGTAGGAGGAGGCTTTTGGATGAGTAAAGTTTTTGGAGGGGAAGAGTTTTGTTTTGGGGGATCTGTATAGTAAGGTGTCAAGATGCAAGGAGGGGTAGGGTGGGAGAGTCTGGAAAGGGTTATTTTGGGGATCATAGTGTTATGGGGTTTGGGATAAATGAGTAGATGTATAGGGTAGTGCATTGGAAAGAGTAGTAGAAAGTTTGCGAGGAGTCAAAGCTGGGCTAAAAGATATTTTGAGAAGTATAGGCTGAGAAACTGGGTAGTGCATTGGAAATGCCAAATTAGAAGAAAGTGATACATCTATAGATCCATAAGCACATTGAAAGTATATCGATGCATAAAGGAGGTAAGTACATGTAGATTAAAGATATTTCTAGATGTAGAGGTACAAGATGAGGAATGGGGTAGTGCATTGGATATGCTTTTTCATGAGAAGTAACAGACAGATCCAAGTACATGGAGGTACATAGATGCACAATGGAAGCAAGTACATGTAGACCAAATATTTTTTATCAACATAATTATTGTACATGTTTCTGCAAAGCAATACACAAAGATAGGTACATATCTATAGTGAAAATAAATGCTTATATACAGAGGGATATGCTGTAAATTTCTGTTTGGGTATGGTGCTTATGTGGGGAAGAGCCAGTTGAGTAGTTTTCTGAAGACAAGGTGGTTGTCGGTGGATCTTACGTGGGGGGGGGTTAAGAGTTCCATGGTTTGGCTGCCTGAAGAGAGAAGGATGTGCCACCCATGGTTTTTTCTTGTATCTTGGCATTTTGAGGCGAGATGCCCCTTTAGAGCGGAGGTTCCTTTGTTGAATGTGTTAGCTGATTTTATTCCTGATGTAGAGCAGTCTCATTCCATGTATTTGTGGGTGATACAAAGTAGCTTGAATGTGGATATTCTGGCAACCATTAACCAATGCAGGGCTTTCAAGGCAGGTGAGATGTGGTCTCGTGGTTTGCTATGCAAGAGTAGTCTGGTAGTCTTCATGGTTGTTAACGGTGATCCGTGGTAGAGGCTATTGGCGTAATCGAGTTTGGACAGAACAAGGGAGATGGTAGCTTGGACTTTGTGGGGGATCCCAAATGAGGGAAAATTCGTCTCAGCGTTTTTATAGTGACGAAGCTTGATCTTGCTAGTTTGTCCACTTGGGCATTCATCGACAGCTTGGAGTCCATGGTCATTCCGAGGTTTCTTACTTCCTTTGATACTTTAGGCGGTGATCCCAATTCATCAGGGCAGGCGGCAAGGCAAGCGGGTCGTAATGTTTCCAATCGCCACACGTGAGTTTCTGTTTTGGGAGCATTCAATTTGAAATGGCTCCAAGTCATCCACTGATCCTTGGCTCTGAGGCAACTGGAAAATGGGTATTTTTTAATGTCTTTGGGGCATTCCAGTTGGAGTATTTGCAAAATGACCTATCGGCAAGCAAAAATAATGCAAGGCTATTGCGGTTTTAAAGAATTTCACGCTTAATCGGGGAGATTGTAATCTAACATGAGCTTTACTAACAATTTACATGAGATTATTTGGCTGTAAAGTTTAAAAAGTGTAGGGAATAATAGTGCTGGTGTAAACGCCTAATGGGAAATCAATATGTAAAGGGTGTTAATGTGCACATTGGTCGGCACTGGGAATAGGGCAGATAACTTACTGTGGTTCAGTCAATCATCTGCCTAATGGTAATGGGGCAGTGCATAAATATAAAGTGGTACTAGAGGAAGTTGTAGCCCATCTTTGCTCAGATGGGTTATACGAATCCTAATCCTTTCACTCCATACAGATATTGTCTTTGCAAGGACATTTGCATGGAATACCAAGGGCTTCTGTTTTATAAGGTTATTTGGCAATTCATGCAATAATATCTTATGCTACTACCCAAGAATGTGCCCTTTGGACAAGGGAAAAGCCAGGAAATACCCCAATTTTGTACCATATTTCTAACGACTAACGTGGCGAGCAAGCCCTGCACTCACTGGGTCGGTTCCATACAAGAATCTGAACATTTTGGTTAAATTGTTACCTCTATGCCTGCTGTCTGGATTTTAGCTTCAATCTGTCACAAAACCATCGTTCTCTTCATCCATCCACCCCATCTTAGTCCTTGCCCCTTCCATCTTGCCATCATTCCATCTATCCCTGCACCCTTAATTCCACATCCATCTAATTCCTTTGTTTTTATGCTCTTGTTTCCACCCACTCGAAATCTCCATTATATTCTCTTGCAGTCTGAAGGTGCCAGCCCCGCCTTGCTTTTCGGGTTGCTCAGTTTGCTCTGAACATGCGTCTCTGCTGCACTATCGTCAATGAATTGACTTACAGTTCCTTATGATAGCTTTAGAGGAGAACTTGGATAAAGCAGTTTCGGATATTAAAGAACCATATATAAGTTTCTTAGATTCATCCTTAAACACATTGAAGGCAGTCTACTGTTTCAGCAGTGGCCACGCCTTTTTTTTTTTTAATTTTTTTTTTTTTAAAGGAGAGCGGCACCACTTTTCTAAAACGGGGTTCCTTAAACCAACAATGTATCAAAAGAGAAGGATCTCTTGGAGGAATCAACAATTGAACAGATCACACTATCTTCACAATCCTGAACTCACTACCAAAAGGCAATTAATTAAAATCTGTTTAATGAAGCATATGGTTAAAACAATTGTGCACTAAATTCATAGTTGGAAACAATCTGAGCTATATTATGGAAAGTATATTGCACATTAGGCTTTGGTCTGTGGTGCTGCATCGTGACTGGCCTTAGAGGTTTCTTCAGCTGTTGTGTCCCTGTGCTGCCGACTGACCCTTGGAGTCTTACGTTGGGCTATGGAGATGACTTCTCCACAAGCAGGCACAGGCCCTTCTTTGCTAGCCAGCAGGTGCAGTCCATGCTGGTGTAGCCTGTGCCAGTTCCTCAATGCAGCAAGGCAGTCCTTTTGGTCCTTCCAGTCCATCGAGATCCGAGTTCTGGGTGCCATGAGTTTCTCTTATGCCCAGAGCATGGACTGTCAGTTAATGGTCTACTAATGGCCACTTTCTGGGGAACGTTTTGCAAGGTACTATAACTGTTTTTGCACGGTATAAAAAGTGCTCACAACACCCCTATCCTGCACACCCTTAATTCAGAAAGGTAGGGGTGTGGTCACCCCTAGGTACAACAGTTTGCACCCTAACGCTAAAAAAGAAACTGAGCAACAGGCAAACTAAATGTCACTTCCAAGGCAGCGAGAGAACATGTGTTCAGAAGGGAGCCCATGTTATATATATATATACTGCACTTGAGGCACTAACACACTTCATGAAGAATATTTCAAAATCAGTTTTTTTAAATCAAGTTTTACAAATTAGTTACTTTTCCATTTAATGTTTGCACCGTTGAAACTGATTTTTTTCACTTTTTTACGTGGGTGGTAGATCGTAATGAGGGAAATAATTTGAGCGGGGGTTGCACCAGTACTTTTTTTTTTTTAATACGTAGGGCGTTCAACATGAAGCCGAGGGGTTGGACATTATCTCTTTAAGGTTTACAGACCAAACCGACTGGTTCACGGGGGCAGGGCCACACCTTTGTGAGATTAAATACAGATGGCTTTCACGTGAGAATCTTGATGGAAAGGTGAAGAGGCAGTAACGATGGTGGCCGCAGGGAGCGTGGAGGAGGCGATTGTATTGCCAGCTACGGCTTTAAAATTTGTGTTGAATAGGTTTGTTACTGGGCATTTAATACTTATTTTAGCAGCGGGTATCTTGTAGGGATTGTGGAATTTGTTGGTGGTTTTTGCAGCACTGGCTTCACTATGGATTTTTTAGTGTATAGAAGGCATGGGATGGGGGTTGTTTTACCACATTTCTGAATGCTTGGTTTTCACAGCGCGTAATTTAGGTTGCGTTTTTTTTTTAAGTAGGTAGGGGGAACAATCGCGATGACGTACATTTTAGGTCCGGACCCGTTCGAGGTAAATCTCAGGGGATATTACTCTACATCATGATTCTCACTGGTGATGTGGGTGGTTCCTATTGAGTAGACTATGTGCTTTTCGTTATTGCAGTTACCCCTGACTAAGGGCTACAAAGCCCGAAATGCATTGAGTGTAGTAACATGATGCTATTCAGTATGAACTGTTAATTCCTACGTGTCGCTGACATGGCCCGGATGGGCATGCAGATGGCTTTTGTAAAAAAGTGGAAAGAATGGGATTACGCTGCCTTCGAAGTGAATGTAAATAAATGGATGGAGTTTGGAATAAACATTTGGACTAAAATGAGTACCAGACAAATTTGTTGTGAGCAAAGTGCTTCTTGCATCAGGCAGTGTGTGCGCCTTATCGGCGCTTAAGTTGAGCGCCATTTGTACCTTTAATCATACATCCGTGACAGTTTAGACAAATCACTGCTTCAGTCTGCATGCCATTCCAAAACTAGAGACACGACTAGCACAAGTTGTGCATTCTATCACCTCTTGCATTGTACCCCTACTTACAAGTCACATGAAGATAGTTTGTTTTCATTGCCCCCACATTGGTGTCTTTGAGTGGGATGGTTTCATCAGGTCTGTCGGTGTCATAGCTATCATGGCTGTTCTGCCCAGTTTCCCCAGATTTTCTCGAATTTCTAGGACAACTTATCCTTGTACATACACTAGTCAATGTTGCATGCCCATTCTGAATTCAGTCTGGCTATCCACTTTTTGGGCAGCGTCCTTTTTGACCATAGCAAAATGTGCTTCAAATAGTTTTGGGTATGTAGTCTGGTGTGTTGCTATCCAGATGAGCAGTAGCATGGTTTCTTCCTCAGTCTATTGGTAGCCCCACTAGTATCTCTATGCTTTGCCAATTTCATGCTATTGTAGGACAGTGCCATAATGTGTGAAGAGGAGTTCCCCCAACTGTCCGCATCCCCCTATGCTATTGTTAACCTTTGCCCTCCCAAATTTAGAGCTGTATTCTTGTGTATGTTCTGTGAAGGAGCTATACCTGCACCAGCCTTTTCTTTTTTTAAATAGTCATTCTTCATCCTCAAAAGTACAAAGCAAATAAGCAGGGGGATGCCTTCATTACTGCAAGCACGTTATGTGATGCACTCACTCCAGTTTATTCAGCACATATAAAGTTATTATGACTACGATTGCAATAGATTACAAATTCATGAATAACCCTGGCAAAAGACTAGATGCCACTTAAGTTGAAATCAAAGCCATCTTGAATCCATTTATTTACTTTCCTCTATCCTTAGTGTGGTCTATCTACTCATGTAAGATAAGGAAGGTACATGCAACACTTGGATATTATGTTTGCTGAAAGGCACTCAATCCAACATGAACTTGTAAGTGAGTGCAGATCCAACGAAGAAAAATGAATTGTTTAGTGTTCTTTCTCAAACAACGGCATAATTTTCTTTACATAGCATTGGCTCCGCTCATATATGTTCAGTACTGTTGGGTTTCTTGATTACTCAAACATTCCGCAGCCATGATGTATTCACCAAAAGCCAAAGACTGACGGCAACTGTGAAGACATACCAGGCCAGACATACAAAGCAATCCAGGAGAGGGCCACTTGCATAGAACTGAGGTGGTAACGGTGAGGCAGTGATTGTAATTGTATAGCGCCTACTACCCCTGATGAGGCGTCTAGAGGTATCAGGTGAGATATAGGGTAGGGATTTGGGGATGCTGAATTAGAAGTAAAGTAATAAAGATAAGTACATGGAAGGTGTGTATATATGCGGAAGGTAATATATGTAGATTTAAGTTGCATTTAATAAACTCAGATTTTCAAGTGTTGCAGTACTTTAATATACTTTTTTTTTTGCAATTCAGTAGTGAAGCAATTGTAGGTAGTTATGATAAAAGATGTACTTATTTATGCAGTCACCTATATACACGTTAGAGAATAATATAGCCATAAGTAATATGTGCATTTGTTAAGCGGAACAAACTAATCTATATATTTATAAACTTAATTATTACACATGTTTATACAAAGCAAAACACATGTAGGTACGCATCTATAGTCCAAATAAATGTGCATATATAGGATATGCTGTATATGTAATATATGTTTGAGTATGGTAGTTATGTGGGTAAGAGCCAACTCTTGAGTAGCCTTCTGAAGATACAGTAGTTATCCATGGATCTTATATTTGTGGGTAAAGAGTTCCATAGTTTGGCTGCTTGAACAGAGAAGGATGTGTCACCTGTCACAATGAGGTAGTGATGGGCACTGGAGATCCCCGACCCAGGGCAGCAACTGCTCTGGCAGAGTGCCCCTGCTTGAGTCTTGGTGCAGATCCGGAAGTAGGCAATGATATGCAGATTTCTCGGGGAGATGCAGAATTCTTGCACCCAGAGGAAATTATCCACTTTGCCAGATCACCATTAACAGCTTTGTTGGTGATGAGCACTTGGTAGGGGCCCCAGAGCGGTCTTTCTCTGACCCTTGGTAAACACCCGGGCACCACACTGGAGGGAATGGTAAACTTTGCCTGGGGACTCGGGTAAGGCAGCTTGAACCTGAGAAAACAAACTAAAGACAGCGTATACACTTTTTGAAGTATTGTAGGACTGCATCATCATTCAGTTAGAAGTCTAACTTAGCAGCAGAGATGGGAGGGTGTATGGGTAGCATCAGAGGGTGTTCCACAATTACCTTGCACATGCTCAGCTTGGTTTTATGTGTTGGTACAGTTCTAATTGACCACGGAGCAGGCATTCATTTCAAATGGGTTTCAAAATGTCTTTGCTATCGTATTGTTGAGGCTGCCATGGATTCTCGATACGCTGCCTGATGATTCAAGGTGGTAAGCTCAGTGGTAGTGTTGCTCTATTCCTAGGGCTTTGCAAGTCTCCTGCTCTGCGGACAAAGTGTATTCCCTGGTCGCTTTGAGGCAACTGGAGATTTCACCACATGGTATAAAGTCCCCAAGTAAGTGCTTCACAGTTGTACTGTTATTTCATGGAATGCATGGACCAGAAGCGGCGCTTCACCGAATGCAATCCCTGACATCTGCGACGATTTGGCAGTCGGGACACCTGGAGAGGCTGATGAGCTAGATGCCGCTTCTCGATGATGCTGTGGAGCTGAGAAATTATGAGTGACGAGCCCGGGCGTCCGGAGGACAAGATGGCGCCTGCAGAGTAATGAACCTGGGACTGGCGGCGTTGGAGACGGATCTGCCCTGTGGAACTAAGCTGTCTGTTGGAAGAGACCCCCGCACGGTTAATCGGTATGTCTTTCTACATTTGATTGTGGCCCCCCCCCACTGCCTGGGGGAGTCCCGAACAAGTTAAGAAACCTCCCTGAACGGGCTTGGTAGCCGGGCCGTTGACTGGTCATCCAGGGCAATATAAATAGCTATGCTGAAGGGCACATCTGGGGGAAGTGGGGAAAGACGCAGCAGGGGAAAGACGTGTGTATGGCAATGGCGGCTTTGTTGGATTGCGAGATGCCACTTTAAGTACGAGCGGAAAGCCGCAGCGTCAGATGCCGGTGGTGCAGGCTCATTGAAGGACTGCACTATTACGTATAGTGACTCTTAACGAAACATCAGTGACCTGCGGTGAGGGGTGGCGGCGATCCGATTCTCTACAGCCACCACCCGAAAATAGTGTGTTTGAACAGCTCTCCTGTGTGTAGACTACTAAATTAGCAGACCCTGCTAGGAATTTCCAGACACTGTTTGGAGACCTACGGAGCATCGCATTGTCAGCGTGTGGATAGCGAAATACAGCAATTACGAACGCTGAGTAGGTGGCTACATGCGGAAGTTCGATGCCGCTGAAAAAACAGCTGATCAGCATAAAGTTTACCCCAACTTTAGAGGCCACATAACACGGCATTAAAGTGAATGCCATTGTTCTACGTTTAAACGGACAGTACAGGGGATAACTACATTTGCCACATGATCACAGTGGTAGGACTGTGCCTGACCTCAAGATGGCGTCTGGAATTCATTCGGACCATGGTTTCCTTCCCCCCCCCCCCACCCACCCCCCCAGCTGACAGTCTCGGAGTACTCCTGATCTCCATCCTGACAGCAGAGTCCGAGCACTATGCTCTGTTCAGCTATTGAGATCGGCCTTGGTTCATCCCCTGACCGTCACCTACCCAACCGGACTTTGGGCACAGTTTTTCTCCCTGTCTCGCCCACCCCCCATTGTAGTTCTGTAACTCTGCTTTCTCCTGGTCTCCTATCTGTTCCCATTTAGCACTTTTTCTTTGTCTTCCTTTGCTCCTATCCCCTCTCACTTGAATCTTTCCCCTTGCCCGCTACACCGCCTAGCCCCCTGTCCTTTTGTGCCCTTTGACTAAGCACTCCTTCTCCCCTTGTTGGGGAAAGATCCAATATTTATACTCTGGAGTCTCGGCGAACCCGCTGAGATAGTCCACAGCGCCTAGGGAGCCACTCACAGTTGAGGTATGGTATGGCACCCCTTGCCAAAGCACTCCCTCTCCCCTTTTTGGGGGAAGGATCCAGTATTGTAGGCCTTGGAGTCTCAGAAACCCCTCTGAGAGAGTCCACTGCATATAGGGAGCCTCTCGCAACAGAGATGGGGAAATACCACTTCCCCTGGGATCACAGCTTACTGGACTTTGGACGCAGCTCTGACTCGTCTACCGGTTTGTGTCCCAGTCACCCTCCCCCTCCTCTTTCCATGCTCTCTCACCCTCCCCTTTCCCTCCTCCATTCTGTCTACTTCCCCTGCTCTTACCCGCCCTCCCCTGAATCTCTCCCCTTGCCTGCTTTTTCCCTTCTGTATTTGTCCTTTTTGTTTGTCTGGACCTTACTTGTCACTATGTTGCCAGGCTCTAATAACTGTAACCTTTGCAACGATGTAACCTGCAATTATGGTCTGATACTCATGTAAAGCGCTCTGATACCTCCGGGTCTAGCCAGCGCTATATAAAACCTTTAAAATAAAAGTAAGCTTCCATGCACCCAGAAAGCATACAGACCATCACAGGACTATGAAACACTTCTAGGCATCTGAATAAAATCAATTTGAAGATGGACAAATTAGACCCAATGGAGGTCAGCGGGTGGTTTTGAACCCTTTCCCTGGATTATGGTACTGGCATGTGATCTAGTGTCTGTGTTTTTGGGGGGATAAAAGGATGCATAGCGGTGGATTGCAGCAGTCTGTAGCATGGTTTCCCTACTGACATCAGCACCTCAATGATAGAACGTTGAGTAGAAATTTTGATGCTCTCAAATGGCCTGAGCTGTTTCTTTACACTCCCTCGTGGCCCCTTGGGTACTTCTGCTTGAATCAAACTGTTTTCATCCTCAAAAGCTCATTCCTGCATCAGAGAAAGATCTTTCATTTATGGATGGCATGGGAAACAAATCGGCCTATACAACATGCATATCAACATCAACTCTGGCAGAGCAGCCTTTCTGGTAGCCGAATCAGTTAGGGCATTCCCGCATGTCACTTAATGTGGGTATTGGTGGGCAACGCACTTAACCATTGCAGCTAGTGTAGGGTAACGGAGCATTTAACAAAATTCTGCACATATTGGCCATTCATCATCGGTGTAGGAGCAGAAGTTGTGTTCATGGTTACAATTGTTTTCTTATACAGGCACAAGTAGATGCAAAGAGTTCAGCAACTTGAGCAGACTTCACATTGGGCAAGATAGGGTTCAACAATTTGATAGACCGTACATACATTGTAACCTGCACCCAGAGAACCATTGTTTCTGAGATATGAATCATCCCAAAATAGTCATTTATATTTCGGGATGGGGGTGTCGGGTAAATAAATACTGGGTTTGGTGACATGGGCAGTTACAATTGTGAGGTTCACCCTTCTCGAGGGTGGGCATCTGAGATGCAGGATTCAGAGTAGGAGTGGACGAGTAATAATGAGAAGCACAGTAGTACAATTAAATATCTAGACAATCTGGCAGTAGAACAGCAGAGTTTTTGGTGTGAGAAGGGCAACGACTTCATGAGGCTCATTAAGGAGTGATGCTCAGTACAATGTTTTAAGAGCCTTTATCGAGATGAGAAGCAGCAGCGACATGGACTGGGTCCAATGCTGTGGAATAATATGCTACGGGCCTTTTCTGATCTCAATGATCTTGATCCACTACTCCAAAGGCAAAATCATGATGTTCATAAGTAAAAGGTTTTAGCATGACCAAAACGCTCCAAATCTGATGAAGACCATGCTTGTGTTATTTGTACAAATGCAATTTTGGCCTCTTTAGACCACTGCAAGGGCACGCACAGGGGTGTATTTTCTAACCTAGTTTTGCAGGGCATTCGACATAGTGTCCAAGCCTAGTATCTGCTGTCTACAGTACCCAGCCATACCCAAAGCAGTTTGTACCTGGAAGATGGTGACTAGAGTGGAAAACCTACGATTGGCTTCAGCTTGCTCGGTTTCTGGGTGGCGCTGGCCAGCTGAGATTTCGTCATCAAGGCATCACACCAGGGGGAGGTAAAACTACAGTTTAAACTTTGAAATCCAATGCCCCTTTTAGGCCAATGCAGTGAGGAGGTATAGAGAATCAATCTTGCAATGGTCTAAATTAAGAGATATCTGAATTCATCGACATAATACAAATGAGTAAACCTCCAGAGAAAGACTGATGGGACCTCTGTAAATCCTTGCAGGAACCTCCACCACTAAAGTGGAGTCTCTCCAAATTGGAAAAGGAACTGACTTGTATAGGGAGGAATATTTCCCCCATAGAAGGGCTTTTCGCTCTGTCCTTTTTAGGTCGAGCGCAGCGTGCATGCGCTGCTCTAGGAGATGACCTCTTGGAATCGGTCTGCACTTTTCTGAAACTCGTGCGGGTGGCTTTTTTTTTTGTTGCAGTAATTGTATTGGCCTTTGCGTTTGTCTTTCAGAAAAGAAAGCACACAATTGGCCTAGAGCTGGTACATGTCCCACCTTTTTCTCAAAATGTTTACTCCCACGGCATCCACCTTGCGGGAGCGAGCAGCAGCGCGCAGGGGCCATCTGTTTCTAATTAGCGTGGCTGCGCTTGTTTACATTTGCCTGTCTCGCGGTCGCTTTCACGCCGTGCTTGTTTCTTTCAGTCACTCCACTTCGAGCTCCGTTGCGGTATGTTATTTGTCTTTGCGTGTTGTGCAAACCTTTACCAAGCCTCGGCGATGCTTTTCATTAAAGCTGTGTTGTAAAGGAGGTAGGTTACACTGGTGCGGTGGCACATCATTCGGCTACCACTTTTATTATGCTCAAAAGAGTGAATTTGGACGACAAAGGACAAAATAAAATACAAGCCAGCAAAGTCCTGTCTACACTATTACATCAATGTAATATCATCCAGACATCTTTGCCTGCTGTGCGTGCATTCTTTGTGTCGGCTCCGCAGCAGCCCTTTCTCGTTTTGCAGAAGAATAACAAATCTTTTGCAATTGACCACGCACTGCTAAAACCAGATGAGTTCTGCGTAGACTGCTAAGCACCGTGTGTTGCGGACTGCAATCACTCAGCGCCAGTATGCGATTCCTCAGGTGCGCCTACAGTGACTGCTAAATCATTGTGCGCGTAATGTGATTCTCCACATGAGTGTAGAAATGCGGGGCATCCTTGATTAAAATATGTTTTCAGCAATCATGTATTCAAAGGCCCTGAAAGGGATCCTGAGCGATGAAAAGTTGAGTGATTGTCAAGATCAAGTTCGTACTTCAGAATGTTATTTTTGGTGTCTTTTGCCTCTGCTGATTATTACTAATTCTTGAAAATTCTAGAACTCTATTGAAGCATACTCCAGTTTTTCTCTCCCTCTCTTTCAATGGCATGCCCCTTCCTCTTTCTCCCTCTTCCTTATTCAGAAAGCAAGTTCAAAATCTGGTGGGCCATCCATCTTTCTCAGGTTAATAAATTGTGTACTGTTAAACAGGGTAATAATCACACTTGTTTTTATATATATATATATATTTTTGAATGGTGCAGCAGGTGCAATGGCACCGGGCCAAAAAGTTGTCGGAACTCCTCTAAACACCTAATATTGCTATATTTTACTACTAAACGGGTAGTCAAATTGCAGTTACCTTGCAGTTGAAAGAGGCTTTATTTAGATGGTGCAGCAGGTGTAGTGACACTGGGGCCCAAAGCTCTAGGAGCCCCTCTAACCACCAACTATTGCAATATTTTACTACTAAACAGGCAGTCACAAGTGCTCTACAACATAGCTTAAACACATTAACAAAGCCAATAGCTCTGGCAAAACACTTATAAGGTCCCAAAGGCGAGACCTATTGGCTATGCCAATGTTTGTTATTTCATTACTTTGGACTTCACATTCTCCTTTTTGCTCTCCTTAAAAGCCACACAATGCTTCCCAACAGTCAACAATTCTGCTAATTTCTTAGATTGACATCAATATAAATTGTCGTCAACTGATTTATCACATTCAGTAACAATAACTGAGCAAAACCAGCACCTACATCTTCCTGAGCCATCTGTTAGATGGGAAATACACTAGTATCTCTCAAACACATCCTTAAGCCTGTCTTTATAACCTGGGAGTCTTGCCCTTATTCTGTTTACAATTGGAAATCTTGGTCCATTCAGTTTTCACGGGGCACACACCTGCTCCAGCATTCAACAACCAATTCTTTGCCTTGTTCTGAGCCCCATTGTTTCCGTGGTCCTGCCTTGGTCATGGCAACTCTTCTACCAATGGATCTCTCATTTCACTTGGTAACATAAAACACAGCAATTGATTCACAACCACCCAATTCAGTCTATACACTTCAAACGCACACTGCAATTCTTCACAGAACTACTTTGGGTTTTCTCTAATATGGAATTGTTTCTTAATGCTCATTAGTTTAAAGGTGGTCTAAGGGACATTGCCAGTAATTGTACCCTCCGCCGCGGGTTGCTCTTTCAATACAAGGAAGGTATCCGGAGCAGAGACGGCGGGGTCTTCATCATCTGTGTCACTAGATTGAGGGAAAGCTCCTTCTAGCCAGCTGTCAAGCTTTCCGTAGTAATTGTGGGGCTGCATTCTCAGTGGTATCTATGCCTGGCTGGAATAGAAAGTACTCTCGCTCTTGTAGTGGAATCTGAAACTTGGCTGGCCACTCGTACACTTCTGATAGATGCTTTGTCAGTCCGTTGCATAGCAGCGCTCACTTGTGCATTACCTCCTTGTGATCCATGCACCGGTGTTGCTCTGTTTCTAGGTGCATATGCGGCTACACCTCAGCCTCATAAGCGAACATGGAGAAAACATCCAACAAATTCTCCTCCCTTTGGTCCTTGCTGTCTTTCTCTTGTAGTTCAGTGATGTGTGGGCATAGTACAGATCTGTGGGAGCACAACCATAATGCTGTTGCATGAGGTGACTTATTTGGTATTCCAGTTTCTACTGGGTATTTTTCATACCACAGACTTGAGATTCATGGTTAGATTTATGGGCCTCCTAATGCCTTTGCAAAAAGAGTGACCACTGTTCATATTATTTTTTGGTGCAAATTCCAGAATCTCTATATCGAAGCGACTATTCAGAAAAAGACTTACCATCTTTGTTAGTGAGTTGCACCAACCGGTTCAGATACATGGACATGGCTTTATGGTGCTGATGATACATAGTATAGGCACGAGTCCCTGTAGGAAGGGGCTCATTCTGTTTTAATTTTTCGGACCCCATTACAGTTTCTTTTCTCACACACTCAAAGACTGGAAAAGAGGTCTGCTGACCTTGTACTTGCATCTCATCCTGTAGAGGGGTGGAAAGGAAATGGGAAACCGGGTAGGGATTCCCTCAGTACTTTTTCTAACTAATCTCGTGGAGGTGGGGAGGAAAGGTATCATACACTCACACCCTTAGTTCTCCTTGCATTCGGCAGGCCTTGGTTTTGCGGCCAGAGGAGCTAGGGAAGGAGCTGCATGGCTGAAACAAAGAGCCTCTTTCTTTCACACATTCATCCTTCTAGTGTCTGTGCTTTAGGTCCTGTTCATCTTCCCCATTGCTACACTATTTCTAGAGCCTGCTCGCACAAAAAGTTACTTGCAGTAACTACCTTTCTGGTGGATACTCTATCTACCTGCAGACTCCCCACCTGTAGAATTCACACTATTCTAGTCTTGTAAAGGGGGTCTCCGGGTTTGGCTATATATAACAGGATGCAACCCACTTAAAGCTAGATTCTGGCCTTTCAGCCAGTATCCCATGCTTCTCCTCAATTTGATCATCTCTCCGTATCCACTTTGCTAGTAGCCCTATTTCTAAAGCGAAGAGCATCTGGGACATTGAACATCCTTGGCTTGTATCTCAACATATTGAGAAGTGTCTAGACTGGGCTCCATTTTCCCTCACCCTTGTGATATTGCAGTCTGATCCAGAAAAAAAGGATAGGTCAACTCCCTTCCTATTCAAGAACTGGAACAAGAATGGACTTTCTACAGAGTCAAATGCCTTGCTGGCATCTAAAGACACCACTGCATGGGGGGAGGGGGTGACACCTTGCTCCTCCACTTGTTCCATCTTTCCACAGGAGCCACCACAGCACCTGTTCTGAATTTGTTGCTCTGAGTCTGGGCAACGGGCAGTGCACCAGGCAGCTAAGCAGGATTTTACAGCTGGTTACTCAGCATCCACCCACATTTATCCTCTCCCCTCACTTTCCAGCCTCATGCCAGCAACCAGAATCAGGAACTTGGCCCTGTCCATCACTCCAAGTTAAAGCGGTAAACTCAACTTGTTTTTGCCTCTTTAAATCTCTGAGGAAATGCATCCTGTTCTCCATTTTGAGAGAAAGATAACTAGTTATACAGGCGTCTATATAATCTAGACACACCCCCCCAGGATTTTGTGGCTTTGGGTGTCAAATTTTGTGGTAAAAAAGAAATATTTGCAGCTTAAAACCTCAAAATCCGATGTATTTTTAAATAGGCAAAAAATATGCCTCCCACAAAATTACTGCAACGACTGTGCTCTTTCGCAGCGCCTCATATTGGAGGATGTCTGATGCCAAGGAGAGCAGATTACAATATGAAACCTGCTCTTTCTGTCATCAGACAACCTGCGTTTTCAGGGCAACTAATGGAAGAAACAAAAAAAAAAAAAAGACATGGTGGGGTTTAGGGGTTAACAAGAGACAGAGGGGGCTGCTGGAGAAGAGTGCAGGAGTGCCTTTCAATGGCCTGCAGAATCCGCAGGGGGTACACTGTAACTAGTGTGAGGCGAACTGCAGGCTAATTCACAGGAGGGGGCTTTGTTGCCTGCTAGCCTGTCGCTAACCTTCCCTTTACTGGTGCAGGCACTTTTGTAAAAATCACAAGATTTTCATAAAAGTGCTGATTTCGCAATTTGTTTTGCTAATCGCGATATCGTGGAGGGTCTGTCTATAATCGATGATTGCAATGCCCTTTATCTTGGTGTCTCCTAATGCACCTTGTGTTTAGTCTGTGCAGATTATCCAGAATACAGCTGTCTGTCTTCTTTTGGGTCCTCCCTGATGCCTTTTGATTAAATCCCATTTGGCGACAGTACAGTGACCTCTCGGAGCAATAGACGGTTATATTCAAGTCACACTGCACAGTGCCTAGAGCAGTCTACCACACTGGTCTTCCTTACATCAGCAGCAGGTTTATCATGCTGTTTCTTTTATTCATCTTCTGTTTCCCCTGATGTCTCACTACAGGCAGCTCTAGCTGTCTGTCGGGAGACAGCATTGTATATCATACTCCAAAGAGCGAATCCTTGCTTGAGATTGGATGGCTTTCACGTTAGTCTCAGTTGCCTTGCTCCGATTTGTTGCTTTCACAGTGGCGGCCAGCATGGATCACGGGTGGGGGTGCGGGGGACGCGGGAGAAGCAGGTGTAAATGAAAAAAAAAGAACTTACCTTCTCGCTGCGTCTCTCCCCGTAGTCCCTCGCTCTGGCCGGAACAGGAAGCCCACTCAGGCTCCCAGTCAGCCAATCACCATATGCAGCATTGTGTTCGGCGCTCAGATGCTGACTGGGAGCCTGGGCATATTCTCCACACAGGCTGTACTGCAGCCTGTGTCGAGAACATGCAAAGTGCGCATGAATGTTTGGCTGGCCCGAGACGGCCGACCAAACATTCATGCGCACTTATGTGTGCTCACCATTCCCTGCGCTCCTGTCGGGAAAGCAGCCCCACCCCGCAAAGCTGCCAGACATCAGGACAAAATAAAATGATAATAACGGGAGTTATCATTTTATTTTTCCTTCACTTCACTGCTAAAAAGAAGTGAGGCGAAGCTCCTCCGCCTTAGCGGATGAGCCGCCACTGTGCTTTCATCACTTTCTGTGTTTGATCCACCCACAGAAGCTTTTTTGTTTCACTGTCTGTAGAGTCACTATACTTCCTGCTCCGAGCACAGCATTGCAAACACAGCCGTGTTTAAACACCAGTTTGCTACCTTTCTATGCCACCAAGTGATCCTTAGAAAAACTACAGCAGGAATGTGGAAGATGCACTACTATAAATATGCATTGGCAATGCAAATTGTGCTCCCTTGTATGAAAAGGTAAGCGAGACCGGCTGCCAATTGCCAATGCTTATCTGTAAAAACTGCCACTTGGTCAAACATTTTTTTTGCTTTCTATTTGTTCCATGGTTAATCTCCAATCTATCACTAAAACCTCATCTATTTGTAAAATAGGCCTCTAGTTTCTGCCTGATCTTACATTGCAGTGCATTTATGGATACAATCAACAATAAATAAAGCAGAAAGTTGTTCTAAGATCAACAATAAGTGGTACAACAGTGAAGTACAAAAATGGAACTGCAGCTTTGGATGCAGTGGTGTAGATCATGGTCTGAAACTTGAAAATTCAATGAAATATTGTCAGAAAGGTTTACCATGAAGTATAAAAAGAGCAAAGAAAAAGACACTTTGGTAAAGCATATCACAACTCAAACAAATAAAATCCTTAACATTTTCTTAGACCTGTTATGTTTATATATAATCCCATGACACCCCTAGAGAGTTGTGAGGCGCTTATACTTTTTAATCATACATTTCTAAAATCAAAGAATTCATTGTATCCAGTCTAGAGCTTTCCTCATCCCTCCAGAAGTGGAGGATGTTATGAATTTGGCTTAAGAAGACATGGCATCCAATTTTCCGGGCAAGCGTGTATGAAACGATCCCTTCCAACGCTAACGATCAATATCACCGACCTTGTAAATTCACTGTACACAATGGTCACATACTGAAGCCCACTGAAACACAAGAAGTCATCACCACATGCCTAAGAATTGATAAACTACCACTCAATCTCAAATCTATCAGATCGAAGCAAAATCTTAGGAAACAAATTAGAAGAGCTCTTGGAACATCAGACTCCGGGTCAGAGGACAAAAGGGGAACCAGAACCACTTTGGCTGACATCATAGAGGAGGCCTTTAGTGCCCTGGATGAAGGCAGGCAACCAAACCTCCTACTCCTTGATCTCTCAAAGTCATACAACATGATGAACAAAGCGATTCTTCTCAAAAGATTAAATGAATGGCCCAAGTAGCAGATACTGCTTTAAAATGGAGATCCATTATTTCCACACTGACCATTGCCATGGATCGCTGCTATAATGTACACATAAGGGGCCTGGTTCACAAACTGCAGTTTGTCGTACATTTTGTAGTTCTAGAAAAGTACTACAAAATGCAATTCACAAACTACGTGCAAAGTTTTACGACTCTGCACTCCCTTTACTTATGTGTGCAGAGTTCTCCACCCCGACTGTGAAGCCTCCAGGTGTGGAGAACTCCGCACACAAGTATAGGGAGTGCAGAGTCATAAAACTCTCCCCATAGTTTGTAAATTTCGAGAAAGTAGTAAACTTACTACCAAGTGTAAATTTACCTTTGTGAATCAAGCCCATAATGACATGCTGCATTCTCCAAGGATCCCACCCCCTCATCCACTGTTCAAACTCTTCCATCGACTCAAGTGCTAGAGAAATAACAGATGCATTTTTGAATGAATGCAGACAACATGCAGATTCCCATAAGGTTGAAGAAGGACTAAGGAATGAGTGAATGAATACGTTTATTTGCATAAGTTAACTAAAACCATTGCAATACAGATTAAAAAAGAAAAAAACATTTATAGAATAAAAGAGTTGATAAAATACGGTACTTAAGTGCCAGCAAATGTCTCAGATCTTGTGTTCAAATTTGGATTTCACCGAAGCACTGTGGTCCCTCCCATGGGAGATTATCGCCACCCAGAATGTTCGGGGCTCCAGGGCTACTTTTAATGCCGAACCTCTCGTTTTGAAGTATTTCTTGTGTATAGTCCTATTACATTGCTAATTCATGACCTGGTAAGCCAGATTTGTGAATGATCACAAACGACCTGTAAGAGCCAACTAGGGACACAGCCCCATGGACTCGTAGTTTCGATCGACCGGAGAGTGCCGACAGTAAGGTGCGAGGGAGCTTTAGACTCGATTGCTGCTTCCTGGGCTTGGTCTGTTCTCTTTCGAGGACCTTTGTTTGAAGTAATCCGGGATCAATGTTTCGAGTGTTCGAGGGCAAGGTGCAGTTGTAGGGCGGGGGTATAAGGCTTGCCTAATTGTTTGTGCAAATCTTCCACACCGGGCCAAAATGTTGGGTTCTCTTTGTGAGAAACAAATGGCAGAGGCCTTAAGGCAAGTGTTAGCTTTTTCACTTAGGCATAATTGTCTTAGGAGGATCCTCCTTTCGGTTGTTAGGGCCGGGCAGCAGCACAATAGGTGTACCCAAGACTCTCGCTTGTAGTTGCACAGACGGCATGCCCCTCCTGTGCTTTGGTATGACCAAGCTGGGCTAAAGTCCCTGATTGGCAATGCCAGCAGCCGCATGTACATGATCTGTCTACTAACGTTTGGGTTCAGCGCGGCGGCGGCAAGGTAAGCCTGCGGTCTGTTTGCCGTATATGAGTCATTCAGCGGGATGAGGAAAGCTGAAGTCTTTAGTGTTGCCCGGTCTTGCTGAAATGAGACTAGTTGGACTTGTTTGTTTATTCGTGTTTTCCATGCGGCGTATGATATATGGGTCAGGGCGAGAGACGATTCATTTATTTCTATGGAAGCCAGGGCTTTCCTGAGTTGAGGATTCCATGGCGAGCCGAATTTTTCGAATGTATCTCTGAGGCGGCTCTTTAGAGATTTCCCCTGCGTTTTTAAGATTTAAATATAGTATTTCAAATAGTCGGCCTCAAGGGTAAGTGAGGGTTTGACTAGCCCAAGCTCCAACCTGAGTCTTGTCCTGGAGATGTGTTTTGGCAGTTGAAAGATTTTTTGGTAGACCATGCATTGGGCCCGCTCCAGGGATTCCGAGCAAGCGCCTGGAAATGCTTGATGCCCATACGCAAGTGCTGGAAGAAGCGCAGCTTGGGTAACTTTCCTGATGCTCTCTGCTGAGGGACTTGTGAGCTTGTTGTTCAGTTTTATTAAACCGTACGTGATAGCCGCCGATTTTTTTGGTCAGATCTTTTTTGTGGGCAGATGGACTTGCAGTTTCTAGATCCAATAGTGCATGTGATGTGTTTTTTATGCTTTTGCCGACCTACTACTACGATCTTGGTCTTATCCGAATTGATAACGAGGTGGTTCAGTGTGCTATATTTGTATAAGCTGGTCAAGGCACGTTGGAGGCCCACTTTGGTGTGGTCCATGATGACAATGCCATCCGCGCACTGCATAATGTGTAGAGGTCGGATACTTAGTCGGGGAGGAGCCAGGCTGCTGTTAGCTAGCGCGTTTCCCAGGTCCGCTGTGTACAGATTAAAGAGGAGGGGGGTGAGCACACACACTTGTTTCAAACCTCCGGGCGTCTTGATTTTCGCTGACAGATGTGGGACCTGTTTTTATCCATACCCAGGTTTCTGAATGGAGTGATATTATGGCCGTTAGAAATGAGGGTGGGATGCCCCAGTTTGCAAGTTTCTTCCAGAGCGAGGGTCTGTCAACCTTGTCGAAGGCTGCAGTTAGGTCGACAAAGCAGCACCAAAGAGGAGGCTGTAGCGGCTGAGTGGCTTGATGACAGAGGGCCGATAGAGTGATTATGTTATCCGTTGTGGCGGGTCCTCCACGAAAGCCAGTTTGAAAGAAGGGGAGAACTCGTTTTCTTCGGCCCAGGTTTCCAGTTTTTCAAGAAGGATTCAGGCGAATGCTTTAGCTTCCAAGTCTAATAGTGCTATTAGGCGATAGTTGCTAGGGTTTAGACAGTCTCCATTTTTGTGAATCGGGCATAATATTGAGCCCCGCCATGCATCCGGTGTCCTTCCGAGGGTATAGGCGGTGTTGAATAGCGGGGTCAGAATCGCTGCCCAAGCCTCTGGGGCAGATTGAAAGATCCCGGCTGGCAGACCATTTGGTCCCGGCGCCCTGCTTGGTTTCATAGATTTTATTAGTCTTGTAATTTCCCTTGGTTGGAACAGGGTTTGTTAATCTTCTGTGTGTAATGAGACGGAAGCCATGGTAACTGTTTGTTGGTAGGCCGAAAACTGGCGTTGCACATGGTTCTCCCATGCTGCTGCTGGAACTGCATTAGATCTCGGAGGACCAAGGGATTTTAAGGAGTTCACATATTGCCAGAACCTGGCTAGGGATCCTTCTTTGACCATGAAAAAGATCTTGTTCCATTCCTTCTCTTGTTGGGCTTGTTTCAAGGCCCAAACGTTTTTTTTGTGAGCATTTCTCGCTTTTTTTTTACTGCTAGAAGGTTTCCAGATGTTGCGTTTCGTTTGAGCTGGCGGGGTTTCTTCCTCAGATTCCTTCGCGTGAGTGTAATGCACCGTGGCGCCAGCGGTTTGTTTGGAAAACTTGTTAAGCGTTGAATCCCCTTTATAGGGCCACTTTGATCCTGGCGTGACAGTCCCCCCTCTCTGGTCTTATGGAGGGAGGCACCCAACTCTCTGGTCAGCTGGTCCCAGTTTGTTAAAAGGAAGTTCCCGGCGTGGTCTTAAAGATGGCTTCTCAGGTCATTAAGCCAGTTGATGACCTGTGGCGAGTGGAACGGGTGCCACTTGATTCTTTTTACCAGGGACATGAGTTCGTCTCCTGTCGAATGGCGAAGGTCTTGGCTTGGATCTGCTATCTGATGATTTAAATTCAAGCCTGCAACCAGAGTGTTGTGAACACTATCTGTGCGATTTATGATGTCGAAGCTCTGTAGATAGTTAATTAAGCCACTTGACATAAAAATATAATCAATTGTCGAGATATTCTTGAACGTAGGGTGAGCGACCACGGAGTCCGGTCTGCTGATTTTAGGTCGAATATGGTAAGTAAGTTGTAGAATTGCATTTGTTCGTTATTTCTGTGGGCGGGGTCGTAACGAAGGCCCAAGTGTTTGGTGTTGAAGTCCCCTACCAGCACAATTTCATGTGAGGGATAGGTTTCAATAATTGCCTTGATGTGTGAGCACAGGCCTCCATCGCACGGGTTTTTGATATTTTGCGTGCATTTAAATAGCAGTTTATAAGAATCAAGGAGAAGGACTTCTGGCCGCTTTTCAGGCCTTCGATGGATAGCGCTTGTACGTTCTTCTGAACCTGCGTGGGTAAAGAGATTGTTGCTTTAACTGTTTGTTTCAGAAAGATAGAGAGGCCCCCCCCGAGGCCCGCCCAAATAGACTTGTTTGCGTTGCCGGTTGGAAGACTTCGTGGAACCCATAGATTATCGTGGGGGTCAGTGCCCATGTCTCCTGCAGGCAGACAATGCCGTGCCCGTTTAGAAATTCACGCCCCTGAGTGGAGCGAAGTGTTGCGGCCAGCCCAGCCACGTTCCAGGAGAGGATGGAGAGACGATCTTTCGAAGCCAGATTCCCTGGCTGGGGGTTCCCGTGGGCTAGGGGTCATACTGGGACTTTTTGCCCCTAGGAATTAAATGCGGGAGTATCCCCTCGTGGTTCTCGGCTACTGCTTGCCATCTGAAGATCCGCTCCTTTTACCACAGAGGACTGTTAAGGGGTTTGTAGTCGGCGATTAGCTTACTTACCAGTCGTGGGTTGCACCCCAAGCTCCCTTCAGTGTGCTTCGTCTGGGGGGGGATCTATGGTCCTCAATTAAGACGTGTGAATACTTCTGCGGGTGGGTGCTAGTTCTATGCCCCATTCGTCAAAGGTTGAGGCCTCTTTCAGTATGGCATCCGTTGTTGCTGTTGAGTCCCATTGTGTGATAGTAGATTTGAGGGCCCTTGTACCAGGGATGGGGGCAAATTTTACCGAGTGTAGTTCCCCTGTGGTTAGGTGAGACAGCGACGGGATGTGGTGGAGTAGTTTTAGCAGGTTCCCTCTGTTCAGAATGTCCGCGGGGCCGCTGGAAGGGTAATGAGCAATAGATATTAGGCAAGCCTTGTTGTTTTCTGCCCTGTTTTTTTGAAAATCCATGTAGGGACTGGGGTGAGAGGATTCTCTGGATTGCAGTTTTTGAAGTACACGGGTTTCAAGTTCTGGCGGGCCAGCTGGGATTTCGTGTGAGGTCCTGGGGAGGTTGTCGTCGGCCATGGCGAGCATTCGAGCACCCCGGGCGGTTCGATTTGAGTTGACGTCTGCGATTTGCCGACAGACGCAGGAGGCTGAGCAGGGATGGTGGCGGCCCCATTTGAAGCGTCTGCTCTAGAGAGGTGGCCAGAGATTGTTATTAGGCCTGTGCTTTGCTCCCAACTTGAGAGGAAGCATATGTGCTCTTTGGATGAGAGATTTCCTGAGCCTGCCCGGGTTAACGACGAATATTCTGCCATGCCTCCAGACACGGCTGTTGCTAAGGTTGAAGACGATGATGTGTCACGTAGCATGACGTGAGCTAGGTCGTTGTTGTTTGGTGATCTTTGCTGGCTCTGAGTGACTCCTGGAGTGGGAGGCGGTTCCTTTCTCTGGTTGCCAGCCATTGTATCCTTTTCATCTGAGTTGATTAGATTAGATCTGATGCCCGGTTTGAATCTCTTGTTGAAGATTGGAAAGAGGTTGACCAGCTTTTCTTGGTCTTTGGTAACGTTTTGTCTTAGGCCTAGGCCAGGGCCTATGGCCCCCTGGTGTCTTTTTTGTAGGCGCTGCTTTTTGGAGAGCTTTTTCAGTTTCTTTTTTGCTCTTCTGGAGAGGGGAGGCGACCCTACGACAGGAGCATTAGAAACTTGCTGGTATTGGGCTTTCCTGCCCCCCATCTGCCGGCCCTACGGCTGCGTCCGAACTTTCACACATGTGATCTGTTTGTCTTTTTTTGGGGACGCTTTTGCCCAGGCCTCTCTTTTTGACCATGCTTGGTCTTTGTTCCTCATGCTTAGTAGTAAGCCCTTTGTTTCTTTGTTTGTTTTTCTTTGTTTATTTATTATTGACCTTTGTCGCTTTTTTGGCTTTGTAGCTTTATTGCTCCTGGAATCTGTGGGGTCAGCCCGAGCTTTTGGGGTGCTCTGCGTTGCCAAACCAGTGCTGGCAGCCTCTGCCTTTTCCTCCCCTCCTCGACGGGCTGCCTCTGAAGCTGGCTGCTAGGCTTGGCTGACTGCTTAGCAGTGAGGGTCTGATAGCACTCTGACACTCTGATGACAAGAGAGACAGGGGCTAAGGGGATGGCAAGGGCTAGCGAGGGGTAGTTGTGGCCTTAGGCCTGGGCAGCCCTGCCAAGTATCACGCATCAAGCGTTAGACTAACGCACTGATCCGCATCACCGCACTGAAATGAAAAGTCACGCATTTATAGGGCCTCCTGAAGTTGTCAAGCCAAGCACTGCTGATAGCATTGAGCAAAGCAGCGCCTGGTATGTGCTGCTCTGGCAGCCTCAGAGTAAGGTGACTGACAGGTTTTGCCCTAGCTGGGGGCTGGCTCAGCTGCTCTCCATGCCTCCATTCACCACAGATGCATATTCACGTGACATGATGAAGCCAAAGGGTGTCTCGTGATTTGCCCAATCAGAATGCTGAGCTAGGACTATAGGCGGGGTCGGCGCCAAAAGCGAGAGCGGGCGGATAGTTATGATGTTTGGCTGCTCGTACCGCCTTCTACAGTGCTACTGCCTGCAGCCTCTCATCAGATTATGCCGCTTGACTGGGTACAGACCAGAGCGGGGCCGCCGGAGAGTTTGGTGCCCATGCTGCCTCTCATGATTCCTGCACGAGTCTGGAAGGACCGCGGCTGCAGGAGAGAGTATGGTGCCACTGCAGTGCAGCCTCATGATGCTGGTGGCAGTACCGTAGCTTGTCCCCTTGCCAACTACTCCGGGCGGTAATAGTTAAGTTAATATATTTATTTAACTGAGCAGATAAAAATATTATAAATGTGCGTAACTGTCACTGTATTGTCCTCCAGTCATTGGCACTCAACTCCTCTCACTTGAACCACTCTGCTGCCAATGACGTAGGGCACACGTGCCGTGTTTCTTAGAGCACTGCCGTGTTTCAGGTGGAAATGTTTGTGGCAAATACACTAAAAAGGTGGTACAAAAAAGGCATCGAGTTATTAGCGCGAGGGGACACTGTCACTTGCCCGGCCGGTGGCTTCGGTCGCGCTCCTGAGCACTGTCTCTAACAGACACCATTGCGCTGAGCCCGACTGTTAGTGTCTCAGCGCCAGGAGGCCCACTACCTAGAAACCGAGAGAGAAGCACAACACCAGCAGCGTCTCAGCTCAGACCTCCTGCGGCGCTGAGCACAACAGCACAGACCTCCCCTGAGTTCACGCAGGACGGGGAACCCACTGCTGAAAAAGTGTGTTGAAGTCGACCTGGAGTCGGGTGATTATCAAATTTCACAGATTTTGAAAGGAAGCTGTGATTGTAATACAAGCAAGTTCCACTGTGTGTTGGTAGCCTGTGCGCTTGTATACACTATACAAATAAATCTAAGCAGAGGCTGAAAGGCTAGGTGGAAGTGAGCAGCCTCTGTGAGGTGAATCCAAAAGTGATGCCAGGAGGAGGCCGCATATAATAATAACTGTCCTTTTAACATAATGCTAATAACGGATGCCCGCTTAATATAACCCACGGCCAATATCTAACAATGTAGGCCTGGAAAGCAAAGTATAGTGATAGCGGCAAAAATGTGTCCTCGCTCGCTGTGTTGGCAGCATTCAGTCACACCTGATCTGCTGGCTGCCCTTTCACCGCTGTCACACAATTGTGGCCTTATATTACTATGTGGAAAACCCGCCAGCGCTTGCCAGAACACAGAGATAAGAAGCCCCAGGCAGATGACAAAAGGATTTCACTTAGAACAGAGAAAGACAGTCTGTAAAAGTATGTAAACATAAATAAACATAAATATTCCTGTGCAGAAAACGGTTTTCACGAAACTCTTAAACACACTGAAGTAACAATGCAGGCATTTGACAGGTGTAATGATAACATAAGTACCCCTCTACTAATTCTAAATTCAACATTGTCGTTTATTAAGCAATTTAATACCCACAAAAATATCGGTATGCCCTCCCTAACAATCGAATATAAAACATATAAAATTATTAATAAACTTATATTGCTTATTTCGTCACTTTATTATTTTTCTCATGCCAGTGAAAAAATCCTAAAGTAATAAATAGAACAAACCTATCTGAGCATATGCAGAAAAAGAATTGAGCACTGCAATTGTATATCTGGCATAAGAGGGGTTTTCCGCTATTTATTCTTAGGCTATTGGATATGAGGCATTACAGAGAAGACAAATCTATGTGTGGCACAGAAGCAAACAAGCCAGGTTCTGTAAACATTCACATGATGGTTGTGACAAGGGCGGTTACAGTCCAACCCTACGAGGACGCCTCATTTATTGTGCATTTTCTTTAATAATGGAAACCAAAGAGAAGCCAAACAAACTCTGACAACAATGCGCACCACAGACTTTGATCTGTCAACCAGCAGATCCACGCCTAGAGACCCTTCGGCTTATTTTGTAGTTTCGCTTTGCGTAGAACACCCGGCCTGGGAGGGGTGAAAATTCTTGCGAGGGCTTTGGTGCTTCCCGCTGGACTCTTCTCACTACTGGGGTGATCAATGAAGCCTCATCACTTGACTAAAGTCGTCCAGTCAGAGATGACTAACAAGAATCTACTTATAGGCTTCACTCAGAAGTTAGTACAAATACAGAATTACATTCTGAGCAGTTTAAAGAACAGCAAAGAACCATAGACAGTTCTCCATAAAATCGGGCATAGATTCACATTCATAGAATGGGGAAAGGGTCTCCTACGTTGCACGATAAATTACACTCTTTATAGCAAGTTAAACAAGGACTTCATACAGTTACTATATTAGTGCGAGATTCTCATGGTCTAGTCTAATAGGAATTTCTTCACAGATAAACATCGAGACCTGTAGCAGTGCTGTGTTATGTCAGTACCTGAGACCACTCTGGCACCTCCAGCATTTAGTTAGTATTGGGGCCCTTCCGTTTCTGGCTCTTTACAGCAGTTTTAAGATCTTCTTAGAGTTTCTTGTTGCGCAAATGGGTGCAATTTCTGATATTTATGTTTCCCTCGTCGTCATTGCTTGATTTTGCTAACGAGAAAGTGTCACTCATAGTCTTTGAAATGTCACTCATAATTGCTCTGAAATTATGGAAATGTCACACATAGCAATCTAAAACCTTGGCAGCTATGTGCACCTGTGCGCCGGCTCTTCTGCTCCGAGACGTGCTGCCAGCAGCTGCTGGGCACAGTAAGTTAATAGTTAATTGTCTGCTCTCAGCTCTGGAGTGGCTGAGAGCGCTACAATGTTACAATTCTGCCCATCGGCCGGTCTGCATATTTCCTGCGGCGCCGCGCGGCTTTGACACTGTTGCCATTAGACGCCGGGGCAGGGCCTGCCCTCAGCAGGGGTTGCTACAGGCTGTGTGGCACACCATGGGGGGGCTGGAATTATAATCCGGATGTGACCGTAGTGCCTCCTCACGTCCTGGAGGAAGAGGAAGTGAGGTAAAGTGGGTCAGAAGCGGCGGGAGACTCAATCTGAGTCGTCGAGTCCTCGGTGCACTGCTGACTGTCTGCGGTGCGCAGCGCCGCAATAAACCCCCAGCATTTACGTTGCCAGAGACCGGCGGGGAGCCGAGGCCATATCGAGACCAGAGTGACTGAATAATTTCTGTCACTGACTCACGGACAGGACACTGAGGGCCGCAACCTAGTGCGGCTGGGCGGGGACGAGTCAGTGAGTTTGCACTACTCAGTGTCTTGGAGAAGAAGACTGCTGCAGAGTGCATCATGCAGTGTGCTGCAGCTGCTGTGCGGCCGCCGGACGGACCGGGACGACGACGCAGAGACAGCAGTCTGAACTTGTCTAGTTCATTACTTACTTTGGCCAACGCGCCCTGCACGCCAGGCAGAGCCATGACTGACTTTAGTATAACTGTACACAGAAAGCACCTTGCAGCTGGGATCCTCATGGAGAAGCCCGGGCCTCTCACTTCCTCTGCTAGCTCTCTGCTCTGACAGAACTACGGAAGAATCAGCCGAGTCATCCTGTATAGAGAGCCTTGTCATACACAGAAGAGAGTGGGCGGGAGCACTGCGCATCACACAGAAAGGTAGGTGCAAGCTAGAATATGTACTGAGGGAGAGGTCACAAACTGATTTTTTTGGTTTAATCAATTCTTTTGAACTTCGTAATAGTAACATTTTTATTGTGTAGATCGTGTATTCAGATTACATGCAAGTTGAAGGCAGTTGCACAAAAGTCATTTCACAATGCTTACGTGTTCCACTTTGTTAAACTGAAGCCGGTCAGCTTCCCCGTGGCAGATGAACCCTAAAATGCCTCATAATAATCAACACATTTCATTCATCATTGTCAAAGTGAAATGTGGGCTTCTGTACAAAACTTTGTCTATGAACATTTTTATTGTCTTTTAGATTCACACGCTTTTAGGGCAGTTATAACTATTGCAGACGCCCTGCCTACTCGACATGCTTCACTTTGTTTCAAACACCGACACGACGTGTTTCAGGTTGTTTTAACCATTTTGCCTGGGTATCTCCAAGATGAGGTACTACTGTCCGGAAAGGGTATAATATGTAAACAGAAAAAATTGAAAAATGCAGTCCTGCTTTATTTCTGCTTCAAGAAAGACTTTTGTTTAGCAATCTGTTGTTTCCTTCCTTAATAGTGAGTGAAGTGCTTTGGTTGGGAACGATGCAAACTTGCTCAGGAATCCAACCTACACAGTGAAAAGGTACTCCATAATTATTATTTTTTTTTAAATTTTAATTTAAAAATGCCCATGCTCTCCTAGGATGACGCACTACCGAAATTAAGACCAAGGCTCATTCAGGAACTAATTTTTGCTATGCACAAATCTGCCAAGTATGTCCATGCCATCTGAAACTCCTTCTGAGAGTTATGCCGTTTTAGCTTACAACACATTGTATTCTAGGACTTGTGGTTTTAGTTAAACCAGTGTAAGTATGTGCTTAAAATACCATCATAGAAAGTGTTGTAGCCCCAAAAATGTTTTAGCTATGGTTCTTTCACATGACATGGGCTTGTTTGGCTAAAAGAGACAAAAAGCCTCATCCTTTGCCCCAGATAACAATAGCGTCTGTCCTGCTACTTCAATAAAAGCTTCAGCACTGATCTAGCAGCTGCCTTATCAGTACTGCCCAACCATGCCATGCTGTGACTCTGCGGCAGCCGAAATCCGAGAGTCAGTTGACTGCTGAGATCCGTGTTGGGGCCTCTCACGCCCTGTTACAGACTCGGTCGGGGTCCAAAAAGGGTGTAATTTATTATATTTATAAGTTTCCCTCGTCTTCATGCTTGATTTTCCTCGCAAGAAAGTGTCACTCATAGCCATTGAAATGTCACTCATAATTACAATGAAATTATGAAAATGTCACACATTGCAATCTGAAACCTTGGCAGCTATGAACGCATGATGCGTGATACTTGGCAGGGCTGCTTCAGAATGATTACCCTCTGTGGTGACAACTTCCAATGTATAAATATTCAAACAGTCCCTTCCTACACACAGTATTGCTAGTACTTTTAAGGACAGAAGAGTAGTCATGAATGTGGAGGTACTCTGCCCTGTGATATAGACGTTCTGTATTCAATTTAAAGATCAGCTTTTTCCATTTTGTAAGACTTAATTCTTCCATGTGGCAATAGTGTGGTTGGACCAGACGAGATTACTATGTATCCTGGTTTTGAATACTTTTGGAGCCCGAACGCCGCAGGCAGCAGCAATCGCGGACCGAGAGGGAGTGAAGACTACAGCTCCCAGACTGCCCGGCACCTGTTGCGTCACTCCTGCGCCCGGAGGCGCATAAATCATCGCCGGGCGCTGCGTCTCAAACACGCCTTTCTCTTGCAGTATTTGTCTACCAGAATTGTGAGCTCCGACTAAAACATTGTCTTTTTATTCTCCAGTACGCTGACATGGGGGCTGAAGAAAGCAAACCGGCACCAGGCGCCGCCGTTCTTCAAAGTTGCAGGTAATGTACATGGAGAACAACTTGGAACCTGTATGGTAAAAACCTCACATTGGTTGTCGAGGTATCTATGGACCAGTGTGATAAGTTTTAGTGTTGCACGTGGGCCTCGTATCACACCCACAATGTCCCGTGGTTGTACGCGCCCTAGCCGCCCTTTTCGGGGTGGGGGAGAAGCATGATGGCCATATTAGCCCTTGATCATCGTTGCTTTAAAATGTGAGTGTAGACTGGACTCACGCGGCAGGACTGGCCCTTTCCAGTTTGTGTCTTTTTCCCTCGAGACTTTTACTGCTGTAAAGTTCTTCGTACTTTGCAGCCAGTTCTTAAGGGGCAGATCAAGGACCGCTCTCCACAGTGGATTACACGGTTGTAATCCATCACTATATTGTGGCCGACACATCTAGAAACGGAGTTAATGTAAAGTGGGTCTTGCAGATCTACTCCAGATGCCTCGTGTCCGACTTCTAACGTGTAGCCTAGCCGGTGTGTTGGGTGTTTGTATTCACTTGTACGGTTTATAGTGGTCACATTTTTTCCTTGGTTTTGTTTTCTGAAGGGAGTGTGGCAGGGTAACTTGTATGGAGCATGGAACAGGCTATCGGCATGCGCAGTCTCTGGTAAGTACGCCTTTTTTTGGCAGTCTGAATTAAAGTTTACTCGATTTAGCCGTCGTGTCTCGAAACTTTGGGACGGCCCGTTTTATTTAATCGGAGCTCGCTTGCGGAACTTATAAAAGCTAAAGAATGCTGCTTTACAACGCAGCCACTAATTAGTGCAAGTAAACATGGCGCTGCTTCTATTATGCGGTGACTCGAGAAATGCTGCGTTCCGCCAGGAGGGTTAAGTGAAATGATGGATTTAACATCTTTCGGGACTGCAACCAAATGATGATAAAACCTTACGCTGATCACTTAAAACTGACATGTGTTGCTCGTGTCTTTGTTACAACCCGGATTTAATGGCGGCTTTTTGTCTCCTAAAGGTGTAGATTTTCGGTCGAAGTGGAACACAAGATCAGTGAAAGCTGAAAATTCAGGTAATTTTTATTTATTTTTTGGGGGGGAGGATTGCCTGCCCTATCGCACAGCTTGTCCACTGATGCCAAAACATGTCGAATGGTCCTGCCCCATAGACGATAAATATGCGGCGTTGAGCACAGCTATAGTGTCTCTACAGGTCACATGGCCTGTGACCCGTATGCGGCGTTGAGCACAGCTATAGTGTCTCTACAGGTCACATGGCCTGTGACCCGTGGCAGTGAAGGGTGGCACAACACGTGTGGGAGCAGGGCAAAGTGAAATGATGGCTTTAACATCTTTCGGGACTGACAACCAAATGATGATAAACGTAACGCTGATCCCTTTGGGCCTGCCTCCCTTTTTCCAGGTAACACATCATACCGAGCATGTCGTAATTATGAGTGGTGAAGTAGGTATTTCTAGGGCATTTCACGTGAGCAATGCATACTGAGGGAATACTTTAGTGTGAACTGCAGTGGCTTTCCCGTTCTTGGTCTGAACTGTCTGAGCACACACGGTAAGTCTGCGCACTGAATACTTCGGCGAACAAATGAGCTGTACTCTCGTAATTTTCCCTTAAAACGGAGGGGGCGGGGGCAAACTGGTGTCTAATGAAGAGTAAGTACCATGGACTTATCTGGTGCATGCCTCAGTGGTTCGTAAATTTGGCGCTGTCAGTATTTCATACTTTTGGTGAATTTAGTCTTCTCTGGCTACCACAGTTACTGTGCCCTATATTGACCTAAACGCGGATAGCATTGGCCTGTGGTGTTATTGGCAAGCCTCCAAAGTTAATAATTCCTGGACAAAAATTGTGCAATTGAACGCCATTACATTATGGGGTGTTGTCGTTTTCCGAAGATGAAATGATCCTAATGTAAAGTAGTTGCTTAATGGTGCCAGTGCAGCATAACTAGTCATCCCGGATCTGCAGCAGGCAGAAAAGCTTGGTTTATTAAATTGAATCCCATCCGTAGAGGTTTTTTTTTACACCTAGAGTAAATAAAGGGTCAGTGTTTAGCGTCTCCCTAATTGAAGAATTTTGAGGCCAGCCCCAGAATTGGCATGTTCTTTATACTGTGTGTATAGTGTGTAGCAACACCATTTATAATTGGCTCTTTAGCGCCTCGGAATATCCTTTAAACGAGCTTTGTGTTTTTGCTAATTCTGTGGTAGTGACTGAGTAACAGGCCTTCTCCACGCCTCGCTTTCATGCTTCTCAACTTTTACTTTGGGTGAAGTTTCGGGTACAGTTTAGAAGGCAGGTGTCCAATCGTGGGGAGATGTGCGCTCAGTAATACTCGTGGGTATTTACCCAATTGCTAGTACTGGGTGTTAATATTTCATAAGGTAGCACAGCTCTGTGCAGCCTCACTTGAACAACATTTTTCCTATATACTTCATTTGCAGTTGCGACCTCCCCTTTAGCAGAACGGTTGTTCTCAAACATTATACATTTTCTCCCACGAAATTCATGTGGATTGAAGGCTTTCCACTAATCTTTATTTCTGTATTTTTAAACAGCATTGCGATGTCCGAAGAATGTGCAGTTCGTTCTAGGGGGAGATTTCCTTCACAGCACACTTGCAGGTAAATATCAGACCACCTCCGACCTCCCCTTAAAGACTAAATTTCTGTAACGTTCCTTAAACTTTGCAGACTCTTGAGGGGTATATTAAAGGCCACGCTCCACGATGACTACACAGTTGTAGTTCATCACTACTTTGTGGCCAACATGCTATTCAGAGATCATTTTAATTGTTTAAAACTATCGGGCTTGCATAAATCACTGATATGCTGACTTGCGTTCAGAGTTCCACATGGTGGAAGCCTTTAGTTCCCTTTTTCGGTCTAGTTTAGGCAGTGCGCATGGGCTGTATTTGAGACGTGCTGCATTTCCTGTGGGCTTTGTGCACATCCATCGTTTTTCATTGGTTCTTTGTAGTGCTCCTTGTATCATCTTGCTTTTCTATGGTCCCTTTTTTGACTTTGCCCCCTCGTGTTTGGTTCTCTCCCACGGAGCCTGCCCATTACATGTGGTCTTGCGTGTTAGTTTATTTATGGTTTGTCTGACGCACTATTTTTTTCTTTTCTGGCTTGTCACTGCGACTGCACCTCCCGCTCCATTGCTCACCCTGTCCCTCACCCCATGTTACATCAGCACTGCCTCATATTGTCATGTGACTGACAGGAATCGCCATCAAATCATGGTGACAATACTTTATCCCCATAAATAAATCCATGAGGCCTACACGCAGGTGTAAGCAAAACTAACAGCTCCTCAGCATGTACAAATCTTCGATGCCACAAACATTCTGACATCATATAAATATCACCATAACAGTCCTTGTCGAGCTTGTGTCCTTGATTGCTGTAGGTAAACGTGGTGATTAGTATGGAATGTTATAGTTTGAATGCTTTTTTCGTTCTGCGTACCCTGTGAACCAACCGGCATACCCCATGAGGTTGCTCTTGTGGCTCTGTCCTAGTGGGAACATGGACGAATTAATGTTTAACTCGCCACATAGTTTTCTGCATTGTCGCCTCATATTTTGTCTCTTTAAATCAAATTTTCTTTTCCCATAGGTGTTATGTCTGAGCCTAATCTGGTAAGTGGCACTTCCCACATCACATTTCTGTCGTGCGTTGAGCAAGTTGTTTTGCCATGTTTATCGTTGCTCATATAAGTGATTCTTTGATCTAGGAATGACTTTCGCTGGCTTTAGCTATCATTTTTATGGGGAAAGGACTTTACATTTATTGTGTTCTCTTATCGTAGGACTTTTAATTTTTTCTGCAGTGGATTCTACAATAATGCTGCGTGTTTTTTTTTGTTTTTTTTAAGTATGCCATAGATTTTGGTAGTTGGCGTTTCGTTTGCACCAGGTACCTGGATTGTCAGTTTCCCACCAGCTTAAACCCGTTTCAGTAAAGGACCCTAACGTGTACTAAATATTTATTGCACAGGGCCAGATAGCCTAGTGGCGATCAAACTAAGACTTGCCGTAGTACTGTGTCTGACTCATAACGGTTCAATCAATCACAGAATTTGTAAAGCGCGCTACTTACCCGCGAGGGTCTCAAGGCGCTGGGGAGAAGAAAGGGGGGGGGGGTTGCTGCTACTGGTCGAACAACCAGGTCTTGAGTAGCCTCCTGAAGGTCAGCAGGTCTTGGGTCTGTCGTAGGCTTAGTGGAAGGGTGTTCCAGGTCTTGGCGGCGAGGTGGGAGAAGGATCTGCCGCCGGTGGTAGTTCTTCGAATGCGAGGGACGGTGGCGAGAGGTGAGGTCGGTGGAGCGGAGTTGGCGGTTGGGGACGTAGAAGAGGAGTCGTCTGTTGAGGTAGGCTGGGCCAGTCTTGTGGAGTGCCTTGTGTGCGTGGATGAGGAGTTTGAAGGAGATTCTCCTGTCGACGGGGAGCCAGTGCAGGTTCTTCAGGTGGGGTGTGATGTGGCGTGGTACATCGAGGATCAGGCGTGCAGAGGCGTTATGTATGCGTTGCAGTCGCTTGATGAGCTTGGCCGGGGCTCCTGCGTAGAGGGCGTTCCCATAGTCAAGTCTGCTACTGACTAGGGCCTGGTGACTGTTCTTCTTGTGTCTGTCGGGATCCACCTGTAGATCTTGCGAAGGGTGTTGAAGCAGGAGGATGAGACTGCGTTGACTTACCTGGCCATGGAGAGCGTTGAGTCGAGGATGACTCCCAGGTTGCGTGCGTGGTCGGTGGGTGTCGGGGCTGCTCCCAGCGTCGTTGGCCACCAGGAGTCGTCCCAGGCTGAGGGGTTGGGGCCGAGGATGAGGACCTCTGTCTTCTCCGTGTTCAGTTTTAGTCGGCTGATCTTCATCCAATCGGCGACGGCCTTCATTCCTTCATGGAGGTTGGATTTGGCGGCGAGGGGGTCCTTGGTGAGGGAGAGGATCAGTTGAGTGTCGTCGGCGTAGGAGATTATGTTGAGGTCATGCTGTGTGGCGATGCGTGCGAGCGGGGCCATGTAGATGTTGAACAGTGTTGGGCTGAGGGACGATCCCTGGGGTACGCCGCAGATGATCTCGGAGGCTTCGGATCAGAATGGTGGGAGGTGGACTCTCTGGGTTCTGCCGGTGAGGAAGGAGGTGGCCCATTCCAGGGCCTTGTCTCGGATCCCTGCGTCGTGCGCGTAGAGTGCGGTGGCAGACAGTGTCGAAGGCGGCGGAGAGGTCCAGCAGGATGAGGGCTGCGGTCTCACCGTTGTCCAGCAGGATCCTGATGTCGGTGGCGGCGATGAGGGCAGTCTCAGTGCTGTGGTTGCTGCGGAACCCCGATTGGGATGGGTTCAGGATGCTGTTTTCTTCGAGGTATCGGGTTAGCTGTTTGTTGACTATCTTCTCCATGACCTTGGCTGGGAACGGAAGCTGGGAGATGGGCCGGAAGTTCTTGAGGTCTCTCTGGTCCGCCTTGGGTTTTTTGAGTAGGGCGTTGATCTCTGCGTGTTTCCAGCTCTCTGGGAAGGTCGCGGTCTCGAAGGAGAGATTGATGATGTTGCACAGGTGGGGTGCGATGGAGCTGCTGGCTTTGTTGAAGATGTGGTGCGGGAAAGGGTCTGACGGGGAGCCGGAGTGTATTGTGCTAATGGTCTTGATGGTGTCCTCGATGTTCACGCTGGCCCAGGCTGGCAGGGGGTCGTGGTCGATGGTGTGCGGCGGGTCTGGTGCATCGATCTTAGTTGGGGCTGTCTGGGTGTTGAAGCTGTCGTGGATGTCGGCGATCTTGCGGTGGAAGAAGGTGGCGAGGGAATCGCACAGGGGTTGCGACGGCGGGATGTCGTTGGGGCTGGAGCTGGGGTTGGAGAGTTCCTTCACGATGTTGAAAAGCTCCTTGCTGTTGTGTGCGTTGTTGTCGAGGCGGTCTTTGAAGGAGGTTCTCTTGGCGGACTTGATGAGGTGGTGGTGGTGGTTACGGGTGGCGTCTTTGTGGGCTGCGTGGCTGTCCGGTGTCTTATCACTGTGCCATTTCTTCTCTAGTTTCCGGCAGGTGCGCTTGGAGGCTAGGAGTTCCGAGGTGAACCAGCTGGCTCTTTTGGTGGTGTCACTGTAGGTGAGTTTTTTCAGCGGGGCACAGTCGTCCATCCATCGTCTGAGGTTGCAGGCGGCGGCGTCGGTGTTGGATGGGTCGGAGGGAGGGCTGAGAGCGAGGGTTGCCCGTAGTTGGTCTTCGGTGACTTTGCTCCAGCAGCGGCGTGGGATCTGTTGGGTGCAGTGGTGGGTTTCTGGAAGGTGAAATGGATGCAGCGGTGGTCGGTCCAGAGGAGTTCCGTGGTGTGGCTGAAGGAGACGTGGGAGCTTGAGGAGAAGATGGGGTCAAGCGTGTGGCCGGCGGAATGGGTCGGTGTTGTGACGAGCTGGCTCAGACCGAGGTTGTCGATCAGGGTGGTGGAGTTGCTGTCGTTGTTGTTCTCCAGGTGAAAGTTCAGGTCTCCGAGGAGGATGTAGTCGGTAGAGGTCAGGGCGTGCGTGCTGATTAAGTCGGCGATGGAGTCGCTGAACTGGGGTCGGGGCCCAGGGGTCTGTAGACAAGGGTGGTGTTGGGGTCCGTGTGGATCTGGAAGTGCATATGTTCAGCGGTGCTGAGAGTGTCGTCGGTGCTGGTCGAGACCCTGATGGTGTTCTTGTGGACGATGGCAATTCCTCCTCCTACTGCGTTGACGCGGTCTCTGCGGGTGATCTTATAGCCGTCTGGGATGGCTATGGCGATGTCGGGGGTGGAGGAGTCGTTCATCCAGGTCTCTGTCAGGAAGGCGACGTCTGGTGATGATGTGTCGAGCAGGTCCCAGAGCTCGACGGCGTGTTTGCGTGCGGAGCGGGTGTTCAGTAGGATGCATCGGAGGTGGTTGAGGTCCTTCTTGGCGGGCGTTTCGGTGGCTCTGAGGCTGGTGTAGCTGCAGTTCCGGCAGGTGATGGGACCATGGGTGCGTTTCAGGGCGGCCTTGAAGCAGTTGTCCGTCCAGGGTTGAGAGCGTGGAGTGTGGTGGCATCGTAGCGGCGTCAGTCCTCGAGGCTGGTGCGGGGGGCGCACGGCCCAGGGGTTCTGGCGCGGTCCAGGCGCGGACGGGCGCAGACGGGCTTGCCTTGGGCGCGCCAGAGGCGCAGCCGCCATATATGGGGAGGTGGGAGGGAGGAGCAGCTGGGAGGCGGGAGGCAGGGGCAGCGAATGGGCAGTCAAGGGGACGCAGCGGCGGGAGTCGAGAGGCAACGAGGGGTACAGAAGGAAAATGGACACAGGGAAAATGGGGGCAGCGAGGGGAAACAGAAGGAAAAAGGACACAATTCAATGGGGGCAGCGAGGGGTACAGAAGGAAAATGGACACAGGGAAAATGGGGGCAGCGAGGGAAACAGAAGGAAAAAGGACACAATTCAATGGGGGCAGCGAGGGGTACAGAAGGAAAAAAAGGACACAATTCAATGGGGGCAGCGAGGGGTACAGAAGGAAAATGGACACAGGGAAAATGGGGGCAGCGAGGGGAAACACTACACTCGCTGGGTCATAATGTGTACATCGCTCAAGATCCGGCACATCGTGTTGAGTCCTTAATCTCTTCACTTGTGCTGAACGGGAGAAGAGGGTTAAAATGTGATAGACCGCTATGGCACAACTGCAGGAAAAAGGCGCTTTAGTAACCTTCAAGGATAATGTGTTAAAATTATGGGGGATCCTTTACTTGTACAGAAGCAGAATGTTTCCTTTGGAAAACTACGCTTGCACTGAAGTTGGAACAAGTTTGGGTTGGCTGTCGCTTGCTGGCTGTTAGTTCATTTGGATTGTAACCTTTTCATTTTAATGGTGACCCAACGGGGATACCTGGGGGAGGTTGCTCTCTCGGCTCTGTCCTAGTGGCATATGGGAGCCTAGGCCCTTGGCCCTTGACGTACAGTCCCGTTCCACGCTGTTGGAGAACAAGCTTTGCTCGCAGTCTTCGGGTTGTTGAGCTTCATCCTGTATATTCCTTCGACTTCTCAGAGTCCTCGGACCATGACTGAGGAGACAAACCATGCAGGGTACAAAATGCATTATGTGGCTGTGCGCAAGCGTGGCTGCTGTGGTGTAATATAGCCCTTTGCTGCTGGGGTGGGGGCAAATATTTTGTTTGTGAATCTTTTGCCTGTACTGATAGTTGTCGTCTTTAACTTAATGATCTTCATTCTTCTGGGTAAGTGGGAGGTCCCAAAGTCCTAGTGTAATTACTTTACAACTATTCAACTTACTGTCTATATAAGTTTGTTCAGATGGCATGTGTGTGGTGTAACTTGGATGTCAACTAAAGGTGTGTTGCTGCTTCATCTACGAGTGCTGTTTCTTGTCGGAAGGGTTGCTGCGTACTGAATGAACGCGTCTTTGGGTTCTGTGGGGTGTAATGCTTCATGCCATTTTTGACCCAACGGGGATACCTGGGGGAGGTTGCTCTCCCTCAGCTCTGTCCTAGTGGCATATGGGAGCCTAGGCCCTTGGCCCATGACGTACAGTCCCGTTCCACGCTGTTGAAGAACAAGCTTTGCTCGCAGTCTTCGGATTGTTGAGCTGCATCCTGTATATTCCTACGACTTCTCAGAGTCCTCGGACCATGACTGAGGAGACAAACCATGCAGGGTACACAATGCATTATGTGGCTGTGCGCAAGCGTGGCTGCTGTGGTGTAATATAGCCCTTTGCTGCTGGGGTGGGGGCAAATATTTTGTTTGTGAATCTTTTGCCTGTACTGATAGTTGTTGTCTTTAACTTAATGATCTTCATTCTTCTGGGTAAGTGGGAGGTCCCAAAGTCCTAGTGTACTTACTTTACAACTATTCAACTTACTGTCTATATAAGTTTGTTCAGATGGCATGTGTGTGGTGTAACTTGGATGTCAACTAAAGGTGTGTTGCTGCTTCATCTACGAGTGCTGTTTCTTGTCGGAAGGGTTGCTGCGTACTGAATGAACGCGTCTTTGGGTTCTGTGGGGTGTAATGCTTCATGCCGTTTTTGACCCAACGGGGATACCTGGGGGAGGTTGCTCTCCCTCAGCTCTGTCCTAGTGGCATATGGGAGCCTAGGCCCTTGGCCTATGACGTACAGTCCCGTTCCACGCCGTTGGAGAGCCAGCTTTGTTTGCAGCCGTTGGGTTGCTGAGCTGCATCCTGTATATTCCTATGACTTCTCAGAGTCCTCGGACCATGACTGAGGCGACAAACCATGCAGGGTACACTTCCACAGTTGCATACGTGGTGAGGCTACATAAGCCTGTGCATATACTTGGTCATTGCAGAAGGGACACTTAAGTAACCTATGGCTCAGGGTGTTGGTGCTTGGAAACATCTGCTTTGTGAGCATGGCTGCTTCAACCATGCATATTGCTATGGTTCACATTATGCACCAGTTTACAGTGAATGTTTTAGTATTCAGCTCTTGCTAAGAGCACAGCTAGACTGCTCATCATCAGGTGGCAATAACGTGTGATTGAGAATGTAGTTGTGTATAGCAATACATTTGAGTCCTAACTTACTCAATTTGTTTTTCTGTAGGTGGAACGCAGCTTTGACCGGCCACAACGCTCTTCAATCTTGAATAATGGGTGAAGGGATGCAGTGATGGTGTGTAACTCACTAGATTTTAATGGTTCATTTATTGCCAATTTTAGGATTGCATGCTTGCAACTTGAAGTGTTTTAATTAAGTCTTACCTTAAATTCGAGTGTTTTGCCAGTTCCTATATTCGGGTGTTAACCTGCATTTTGAGTAGAACATGATTGCCATAAAGGAGTATAAAGCTAGAATTGGCAGTTACGTAAGCTAATTATGTATTCATGCTAGAGTACGGGGTGTAACTGACTGCAGTTTCCCCAAGAAGTGAAAATGTATTTTACTGCTGCATGTTCAATATAGTTTAGGTTTTAGAATTTTCGTCAGGACCAGTACTTGTTCCACTCCTAACAGAACCTTATCGGTCTATTATTTATACTGAAACTATAATGTTGATTAAATACTAATTCCATGCACATACAATATCTAATCGGTATGTTCTTTGATATGACATTACTGTTTGTTTTCTAGAACCCCATGAGCTCTGCATGGGAAGGAAGGGGCGCTTGTAGTCCGTTATCAAAGCTGCACCCTTGCCTGGCAAAATTTCATTACCTGTGGCTCCGTAGCCACGGGTAAGGCCATTCTGCCAGGCATTGTATGTGCATGGAATTTGTATTAGGGGTGAGGCTTGAAACATGTAGACCGGGAGATAATCATCCATCATAGTGCAAGTCTCCATTCCTCCCTTTTAACAGCACCAGCTACAGGATTTAACCAAAGTTAGACTCCACGTAGCCAAGTACTTTTTAATGATCCACACTTATTTTTGCCCCCCTTCTATCTCTTCCCACGTCTTCGTCAGTCGTAGCACTCCCCGTCCTGCAGCGGGGCGGAAAGAAACCTTTTACAGCACCAGGAGACTTACTTCCACATTTTCACTAGTTTGACCTTTCCTCAATATTTTAATTCGAATTAGTTTGTCTTTATGCAGACTAGTACACACATACAAGAGCCACAAACAATTTGGGTTGGGCTGGAACTAATGTCTTATGGTAAACATTTAGAGGACACCAGGCTCGCCAGAAGCATCCTGTAAATCTTTTTGGTTGAGATTTCTTAATATCTGGGAAACCAGTGATTTCTTTTTTTTTTTTTTTTTTTTACTGTATCGTATTCACAGGCTATGTTAAGACATCACCTTGACCTTCCAATGTGGAATTAAGTCCCAGTTATCCACAGTAACCTGAAAACAATGTGGGATATGAAAAATGACCACTTTGTTTCAGAACTCTCACTTCTGGTGAGATTATTCAATTTTCCAAAATTTCTCAGACTGGGTAGAAGGTTATGAAGTAGTGTATTCAGAAATTCAATTAAAGCGCTTGGGAAGCTGCACCCTATTGTTCAGACATGGCAGTCTCATGGCATCCGCACCTGGACCTCTATCTGTGCCTTTGCCTAGCCTCACAGCCTCCTTCCGGAACCATGTTGTGCATGCTCCTGTCTTCAAGACATGGTGTTTGACTTGAAGGGAAATCTTACATCCTTGCAACTTTTGGACACCACTCAGGGAAGCAGGGCATGGGTGCTGTTTTCTAGCACAAGTGTCTTCCACATAAAACCACTCTGCCACATAGCAACAACTCACATAAATGCACCCCCATGCCACAATTCCAATCCATTTCACTCAAAGCCACACGGTTCCACACCTCAATTCGAGAACGAATCACATAATTCAACAAATCACACAACACCACATACATCCAATCCACAACACAGAATAGCATGCCAAACTCCACAGCACAAAATACACTTCCACAAAATTTCACTCCATGACACAATCTCACTCCACATAATTCCAGGCAACTCAATACCACATAACTACTATCCACATAATTCCAGGCCACACTACCACAACTAACAATTCCACTCACATCCACTCCATAGCTGGGTTAAAGGCATCGTCACTTACAATGTCAATAGCTCCAATTCTTGCAAAAGTGAGACCTATTGACTGCCAACACTTGTCCTTGTAGTTTTTAGGTCTCGCCTACGCAGCGCGCATGCGCTGAATAGGAGGGCCTCTTGTAATCGATTCGCTTTTTTGGCCAAAAACGTGCACGCGTTGCATTGCTTTTAATGGCAACGCGTGCACGTTTGGCGATTCCCTTGCGGGAGCGAGCTTTGAAACCATCTGTTTGTAATTAATAGATGGTTTCTGCTCGCTCCCGCAAGGGAAACAGGCGGAGGCCTCCTCCTCACTCCCCTCCCCCTGCTGCCTCCTCCTTTCAGTGCGAGGTGCGCGCGCTTGTTCTTCCGATAGTGCGCTTTCAGCGCCTCACAGTGAAGACAAATGCAGTAAGTTACGCAGAATTGAAAAACCAGGGATCCCACTAATAAAGGTGTGTGTATATATGTATACTCTTTCTTGTGTTAGCTAGGGCATTGCAAGCTGTATAGCGGTCTAGTGCCGCTAGGGTTGCAGATTAGAACAGATTTCAATGCAATAGCATGCACAACTTTCTACAGTGGTGCAAGGAAAGTTCCTGGTTTGTCGGTTCTGGTTAGTTTCTTTTTTGCAGCGGGTAAACCCCACACCTGAAGTAGAAATATGGCGTTTGAGCAATTAACTTGAAACTGGCCTGCGCCGCCCTCATCAAATGTCCACGTTTAAACATAAGCCCGCCCAGCGTTGACTTCATCCACCCGACACCCCGCAGCCCCTTTACCATCAACCGAAATGGTCAATGATGGAAGGTCCGATGGCCCTGCTCCAGCTCCCCGGAAGGCTCTTCAGAGATAATTGCTCTTCGTCAGAGCTGTCAATCGACGAATGTCTTAGAGAAAAGACCAATTCTCACTGCATTTCGATGCACACTAAGGTCCTGCTCCCCGAGGTGAGCTGCCATGGAGGCGCTGGCTGCCTCGAGCTCCGATTAGCGGGTGTGCCGTGTGAGGGCATGCGCATGCGCACAGCTTAGAAAAGATAAGCCTACTTTATTGTAGGGACCGCGAGTGGGGTGGGAGGTGTTATGGGGAAATAGGCGGCACTGCAGGTTTGCGGTGGATAAAAGCTAGTCACAAAGTGCACAGATTCCAGTGTTTCATCAAATTAAACAAAAATAAACCTCAACGTTTTCACAGTTGGATCATTTGTTTGTAAGATTTAGGAAAACCATTTGAAAGGAATGTTCCTAACTGCAGTTTCTCATTTTGAGTTATTCCGACGGCCGTTCAAAAATTCGTAACTGGTGTAAACAGCTCGGTGGGATAACAAAACTTCTGCGATTCCTGTAAACTGCAGACCCCTCTTAGTTTAGCGAGTTTGGAAAGATGAAAGGATGACTCTGCCGTCCTGATCACTGTACACCTCTGGGAAAGGGGTGGTGGTTGGGGGTGCAGAGAACCATCAATGACTGATAATTTAAGTTACGCAAGTCAGTTAAGTAAACGTATCGCGGCTACATATAATATTTTAAATTCCGAAAAGCAGTTCAGTAAACGTGTCGGCTACATGCCTGGACGGTTGTTTATTTTGTCTGTTATACGAGTAAAATGTAAATGAATGCTTGAAACGCACATGGAGGGGTCTGCAGTCCGCTGCCCCGCGCGAGTCCACTTTCCATAGAGTGCGACTGACCCACAGATGTGCCAGATGAAGGGTGGAGCTATCAGGGCCACGGGTCTGCCAGCACGGGCAGAGTGGTAGTATATACCTCCTACACAAACTTCAAACCTGCAAAACGTACATTAAATTATATGGATTAAAACGGTGGCGGGTAAGGAAAGCCGTGCATTCCCGTGTACCACTGAAGGAAAGTCTACTCATGTTAGCAACGGAAGGTTACAACTCTTCCAGTCAACACGGTGAGGCCCTAATGCTTCTTTAGGCAGAGCAAACACAAATATGCAGAAAAGTAATCTAAGCAGGAGCGAATCATGGGCAAGGAGTGGACTCAATACTGCAAGGCCCTATTGGCTGCAATAGGTCTCAGAAACCTGTCTGCTGGTGAGCATGTGTACTATGAGACACGTGCATATGATGGAAACAACAGTGTTGGTGTATATAGCCTGGAAATAGTAGCATAAATATATTTTTTAGGTCGCAGCCTACCAGACGGCGCATTCAAAAGCTTACAATTGGCTTTGTGCTTATATAATCGCATTTGCTTGCTTTCTATTTGTTGGCTTGGTTTGTTTTACACTGTCCAGCTTGAGTTTGTCCCTCGTGAAGAGCATTCTTTATTTACTGTATCCTTCCAGGCGCTCCCTTTTAAATCTTGTTCTCATCTTGTCACATTTGCTGTGCACTCCATGACAGAGGCCAAATGTGATGCTCTGTCTTCCGAGGGAGCTTGGTGTTTACTTTTTATGTTACAATTTTGATGTGAAAGGCAGGCACTTTTCTAGCACACAACAAAGTTTTTAAAAGTCTGCAAGGAAATGTGCAGATATTTCAGAATCAGGAACGCGCAAATAAAGCACATTTTTGTAAATCTACCTCTCTACACACCTCTCTCTCTACACACCTCTCTCTCTACACACCTCTCTCTCTACACACCTCTCTCTCTACACACCTCTCTCTCTACACACCTCTCTCTCTACACACCTCTCTCTCTACACACCTCTCTCTACACACCTCTCTCTCTACACACCTCTCTCTCTACACACCTCTCTCTCTACACACCTCTCTCTCTACACACCTCTCTCTACACACCTCTCTCTCTACACACCTCTCTCTCTACACACCTCTCTCTCTACACACCTCTCTCTCTACACACCTCTCTCTCTACACACCTCTCTCTACACACCTCTCTCTACACACCTCTCTCTCTACACACCTCTCTCTCTACACACCTCTCTCTCTACACACCTCTCTCTCTACACACCTCTCTCTCTACACACCTCTCTCTCTACACACCTCTCTCTCTACACACCTCTCTCTCTACACACCTCTCTCTCTACACACCTCTCTCTACACACCTCTCTCTCTACACACCTCTCTCTCTACACACACCTCTCTCTCTACACCTCTCTCTCTACGCACCTCTCTACGCACCTCTCTACGCACCTCTCTACGCACCTCTCTACGCACCTCTCTACGCACCTCTCTACGCACCTCTCTACGCGCACCTCTCTACGCGCACCTCTCTACGCGCACCTCTCTACGCGCACCTCTCTACACGCACCTCTCTACACGCACCTCTCTCTACGCACCTCTCTCTACGCACCTCTCTCTACGCACCTCTCTCTACGCACACACACCTCTCTACACGCACACACACCTCTCTCTCCAAGATGGCTGTAGCGTCTACGTGGGATGCGGTGGACTAAGTGGCAGCCGGAGCCTGATAGCACTGCTTGTACTTTAAAAAAAAAAAAAAAGCATTTGCATAGCAAATAGGTCTCCCCTTTGGGACCTCATAAGTGTTTAGTTATCCAGTACAATATCCTTGGTGCAACAACATCAAGTGTTAAATGGTAAACACTTATAAGGTCCCAAAGGCGAGACCTATTGGCTATGCCAATGCTTGTTTACTTGGTCGTCCACCTTGTGCCCAATTACGCCCTGTATCTTTGACATGTTTGCAAAAGTTGTAGTCCCTGGCGGTTTGTGCTAATGAATGTCTGTCTTTTCCTCTGAAGGGTGCACTATGTGAGACGTGTCTTGCAATGGCGATGTGTGCAGTGGTCATGTATGCCAACCTGTAAGTACTTGTTTTATCTGCCTAGTCTACTGATGGCTAAAGACTGACACGGTAAAAGTGGCGATGAGCAACTTGCGGAAGCTTATGTCACAGCTTGCAAGCCTATAGAAAATGTATCCATTTCTCTGGTATGCTGGTTCTTAATTCTGTTCCTTGTATGCCAAAGGGATAACTGTTGTGGGTATCTCTAGGAGGTTGTATTTCTATTCCATATTTAACTTGCCAAGTATCTACTCTCTGGATATCTCTACCGAGCAGCTTTAAACTTGGAATTGAATGACCCATGCAGGATAAGTTACAGCCCAGCTTGATGTGCTGTGTTGTCGTTCCCCCTGCACAAAGCAATTGATTCCTACTATCCCTGCCTATTCTGATGCAACGGCAGGCAGGGACGCTTGGTCTCAAACACGCTTGCTCTTATACCACAAATGTGGATTGCATATGGGCACACGTAGTTTCTGTTCATTGGACTGCAGAACGTGGGTTGTTTGTATCTACGTCCGAACAGGGCACTCTAGCTTATGAACAAAAACCTAACTTGCTTCGAAGCACACTCAGTATATACATAGTTTGTGGGGGGGCAGGGGAGGGTTGTCATGAAAGACCATTGGTGTATTGGTTGCGTTCTGCAAGCATGTTGAGGTAGTGCATGCTTGCAGAACGTCCTGCTACTGCAACCTTGGCATGTTTATTTTGTCACCACTTTGGATTGGTAAATTTATTCTAGAAGTCTGTGTGGCAGTTGCTTGGGACAGTGGGTGGGACTAATTGGCCTGTCTAGCTCGCCTGTTAACACAACTTAAATTCTCTTTTGTAATCTGGACGGGCCAATAACTTTACTTTTAGGAGATGGGTGGAAACCTTGGCTATCTTGCCAAAAAATTACTATGTTAATTATGCAGTCACTTGGTGATTTAATCTACTTTTTTAGAAGATCATTGACTGACTCCATATCACATAATTGGGAAGCTAGGTCTTGACTACTGGGTAGTAAGTAGTTGCAGCTTGTGTAAAACATCCACTCACGCTAGGCCCTTCCTCCTCAGATGTAAAGTTCAATCAACACTGTAAAATGCTTCAGATTATGTGGATATCTTATGGCTTATTGATAACTAACTTTTTTTTTTCTTCTCCCAAGGACCTGAAGTGAAGATGTTTTACTGAAGTTTTGAACCAATGTGTACGCACTTCCAGGTAGCTAATTTGGACATGCCCTAAGTGTTGGTGACCAATGTTGGCCTGATAAGATTGCAATGTTCCTTGGTTCCCTTCAATATTTGTATGGCTCAGTTTGTAAAATGGGATAAGGGGGTGTATTTGCATCTACTCTAATGCTTGGCTTTGTGTGAGGGGTGGGTGAAGATGAAAGCACCACTTCTGAAGTTAATTCTATTGTGTATTTGAAGCCCAGGAGCACACCTGTCTTGTTTCTCAAGGGCATAGTCTCTATTTTTGTGTACAGCCTGGTAGCTTATACCTGGTATTGCACTGATGAGCTGTGCAGTTCCACAAGCAAATGGAGATTTACCAACTCCTGTTTGGTAGTGGGAGGAAGGCATATGATTGCATTTTTAAATATTTATTGACTTCTTCCTGTTCAAGCACCGTGCTAAAATTACCAACCAGGTTTACTCCTGGATTATTAATGATGCTAGCAGGGTAGACACAGGAAGGAGAGTAAAAGCACCACTTGAGGTGACTTGGGCGGACCTCTTTCTTAGTGTCCAAGTCTAAAAGGTGGTGCAACACTTGTGTAAAATCTGTGTACCATGAACACGTGGCTGTTTTTGATATTAATGGTCTTGTTTTCTTCTAGGACGGGCAGCGTTTTGGACGTTCTCAGACTTCCTAGGTAAGAATGGCCGTAGCTTGCTTCACTTGTTACTTGCAGAACACCCCAGTGCCTTTGTTCGATTTCTCTTGTCCATGGGTCTCTCCCGCCACTAATGCATTGCCTTAATTTAAAATTGTCATTTCTCCCATTTGGGGTGCAGGATAAGTTACAATGTAGCTCCAAGTGCTACATTGTCGTTCCCCCTGCAAACATTAAATTGATTCATACTATTCCTGTCTGTCCTGTCTCCACGGCAGACAGGGACGCTTGGTCTCATACATGGCAACTACTTTTTCAATACTGAGCCCACAACTTTCAAACGGACTGTACACAAGTTGATCTTACTTTAATATTGCATGATTTAAAATGACAGCCAATGTGACTACTAGTTTTTGTACAGTATAGCCAAATGCTCCAATAATATGGGTTTACCCTGAGTAAATGTGAGTGCATTAAACGAGCATGGGCCACAACCCCTTCACTGACACCTAATAAGCTTGCTTGCCGTGCTTTCAGCAGCCGGTCTTGAGTCTGCAATGCGGCTTTAAATGTTTGTTCTTATTTTTTTGTTTTGCAGAGTTTTTGGCTTGGGGGTCCATCGACGGAAGCACACGTCTGATGCATAAGATCTGCTTGCCCCAACTGGAGATGTCATCACAGGTTTCTGCATTGCTGTAGCTATGTTGGGAAGCTTTCAGAATTTAAATCTGGGTGGCAAGAGACTGCGGCCAGTACCACAGTAGGCAAATTGCACTAGTGTTGAAGTCTCGACTGACCTTACAGACATTCTAAGTTGTACTTGGCAGAACCATCTGCTACATAGACTAGTTGATTTGACTAACTTGTTTTGGCTTTGATCATTTCTCTTGACCAAAGGTGGCATTCATCGGTGTGTAGTTCCACGTGTACCATCTGAAGTATTCAACTTTAGCTGTGTTCCTCTTGCATCTTCTGGTCGTTCAGAACATGCCACATATGCGGAGTACATATCTAATAGTTGACCACTTCAAAATGAACCAATCTGTACATGTCTAGCATTGTGACTTGCTCAATTTAAATGTGCAATAAACCATTTTCAAGAAGACTTGTGTGAAGTTTAATATTTTGTAGTGTTCACATGGTTTCTCCAATAGTGGGTATTGTGGAAGTCAAGCTATCGCTGCCTTTCAAGGAATTGTTTTCTACTCTGGTCCCTGCTCTTTATCCCCCCTCATTCACACAGACTGAAGTTTGGTTCCTCCAGTGCTTCGCCACTATAACCTGTCCACTCTGCATTCCAAAAATGGGCTGGTCTAGTCAGATGGGTCTATTTTCACGAAGTACAAATCTGCTTTGTTTTCTAAGCCCAGGTCCTTAGTCCACAATGTATACTGGGGGTGTTCATGTTTCCATGGCACTTCAATTGGCTTTTCCAATGGAGCTGCAATCTGTCCACCAGTAAGTGCACCTGAGCTAGAACGTCCCCCCCCCCCCCACCCTTGCTAATTTTAACCAGTTTCCTGCTCACTTGCATGGGGCCATAGACCCCGTTACGCATCCTTTCACTGAGTTTTTCCACCCTAATAACTTGTTGCCACATACTGGAAATGGAAACCACTCTATAGATGGCCTTTACAGTATAACCTGCTTATAATGCAAAATGACCTATAAGCAAGCAAAAATAATGCAAGACTATTGTGGTTTTAAAGAATTTCACGCTTCATCACGGAGATTGTAATGCAATAACTTTTACATATTTTATATTAGTGCAGGTGAATAGTGAGACCACGTGACAAGCTTGGAGGTAACTGAGTAGGTGCCAGGGTATTCTTAGTCTTTGATAATGTGAAGTAAGTAACACTAAGAGGAGCTGCATTCATTACTTTATTGTGCCAACATGATGAGCTTTACTAACCGCTTGACTCCAGGTGAACAACAGGCAATATGGCAGTAAAGTTTAAAAGGTGTAGGGAAAACTAGTTCTGGTATAAACACCTACTGGGAAATCAATATGTAACCAGGTGTTAATGTGCACATTGGTCAGCATTGGGAACAGAGCAGATAACTTGCTGTGATTCAGTATGAATCTGCCTAATGGTAAAGGGGCAGCGCATAAATATAAAGTGGTACTAGAGGAAGTTGTAGCCCATTTTTGCCCAGATAGGAGTTTTACGAATCCTTCTATTCCTTTCACTTCATACAGACAGCCCTATTGTCTTTGCAAAGGCACTTGTATCGAATCCCAAGGGCTTCTGTTCTATAAGGGTATTGCAGTTTTGGATATTAAAGAACAATTTAAATTTCTTAGATTCATCCTTAAACCCATTGAAGGCAGTCTACTGTTTCAGCAGTGACTGCGCACTAATTTTTAAAAAGTGGCCCCACTACTCTAAAACGGTTCCTTAAGCCAACAATGTATCAAAAGAGAAAGCTCTTGGAGGAATCAACAATCGAACAGATCACACTACACTATCGTCACAATCATAAACTACTCACTACCAATCTTGAAAGGACCCAAAAGGCAATTAATTAAAATCTGTTTAATGAAGCCTATGGTTAAAAAACAATTGTACACTTAATTAAAATTCATATAGTTAAAAACCATCTAAGCTATATCATGAAAAATATATTGCTCATTGGGCTTTGGTCTCTGGTGCTGCATCGTGACTTGCCTTGGAGGTTTCTTCAGCTGTTGTGTCCCTGTGCTGCAAACAGGTCAGCCACACTGACCCTTACCTATTGAGATGACTTCTCCTGGCGGGCACAGTCCCTTCTTTCCTAGCCAGCAGGTGCAGTCCATGCTGGTGTAGCCTCTGCCAGTTCCTCAATGCAGCAAGGCAGTCCTCTTTTGGTACCTCTTCCAGTCCATCGAGATCGGAGTTCTGGGTGCCAGGAGTTGCTCTTATGCCCAGAGCATGGACTGTCAGTTAATGGGCTACTAATGGCCACTTTCTGGGAAACGTTTTGCAAGGTACTATAACTATTTTCCATGGTATAAAAAGTGTGCTCACAACACCCCTATCCTGCACCCCCTTCATTCAGAAAGTTGTGTGGTCACCCCTACGTACAACAGTTTGCACCCTAAAGAAAAAAATGAAAAACTGAGAGTAACAGGCAAACTAAATATCACTTCCAAGACAGCGAGAGAACACCATGTGTTCAGAAGGGAGCCCATGTTCTATATGAACTGCACTTGAGGAGCTGTAACATACTTCATGAAGCCAGTCTGCAGTATCCACTGCTGCCGTGAGGGGAACGGCCACCTTCGCCTACCTGCTTGCCGTGAGGGGAGCGGCCATCCTCCACCACTCCTCCAGTTCATTGCCGTGAGGGGAACGGCCGACCGGGGGACTACAACCCCCAGAATCCCCTGAGCCTCGCGCACCCAGTGATGCCGCAATCGCGCCAGGAGGCGCGTTAAGAGCTTTGCTGCACTCCCGCGGCGCGGGACGCGCCCGGAGGAGGCTGGGCTGGGCCACCCCCCTGAAATCCGGACCCATTTCTGGACATCGATTTGATAACTTGTGTGGGAAGGTATTGTAGTACATTATCTGTGACCTATTATATAAACTTGGGCACCTGTGGGCTCCCTTCTTGGTAATTGGCCCCTGTAATCCAATATGGATAAGAAAAAGGGAGTTGTGGGTACTCTGGATGCATTTCTAGTTAGAGCAGAGTCACTATTGACGCATGAAATGGAACTAACTGAGCGACGTCTTTCTCTAGACCCTTCTACTCTCCAGAGACGATTGTCATTGGGTAATCCGGGAGGCTTTGAACATACATGCCTGCCCACAACTCCTATAAATGGGCTGCTTACCCCTTCTGCGCCAGATTTAAATTCTCCATCACCTGTTGCACTAGAAGTATCCCGTAGAGTTACCAGGGCACGGACTTCTAATAATCCGGGTGCGAGGAAGGTGGTAGAACGATCAGTAATACGGAAACGGGGGGCTGGTGCATATGTCTAAGAATGTAAAGGGATCTCAGGTGATTAACCGTGTTAATAATGTGAAAGTTGATTCATTGAAAAGTAATTCTGTTGGTACTCAAACTGATGTGGTTCCATTACCCTCTGCACCCAGAAATACCAATAATGTGGATGCTATGACCAAAACCTCTGCCACTGCGAATTACTCTGCATTAGTTGTTAGCCCGTGTCCATGATATGATCGAAAATAATTTGGCCCTTTTATGGGAAAAATTGAATCCAGTGGATATTGCTATAAAAAATTTAAGTAGTGAAAATGTGGGCAAACAACCAAATGGAATAGGAAGAAAAGATTTAAGAGTAATGGTGGATAGTACTACTTCTGTAGTTTCAGATGGAAAAACCAAAGAAAATAATATGTTAAATTCTACTCATATTGGTACGGAAGGTAGAATGCAAGATGTCTTTAAGGGGTTGAAATGTGTAGGTACACAAAATAATACTGAACGTTTAGCTACAGGAACTGTATCCAGTACCTCAAATAAGGATACAAGAGTTGATTTAACTAGTAACCGTTTGAAACATAATGTAGATGTGTTGAGTTTGCCTCATGCCCTTATGTTTTAATCTTGGCTGGAGTTCCTGCCCTTAGGGAGGATCAGAGAGAGACGTGGGCTGACTTGCGTAATAAAGTTAGATTGGTTGAAAAAACATAAGATTCCACTCTTCGGATACAAATGAGATCTTAATGGTTCGTAGAGTGGGATGGGTCGGACAATCGTCTTAAGTGTATTAATGGCGATTGCATTGTGATCAATTTCCGCAGGCCACAGATGGTTCGCTCCTTACTAAATTACTGTGAGTCAACCTGTAGCTTAAATACTAGCATCTGTGCACTCCCTTTGGGATACTTCTATAAACCTCCGACTGGCCCTCTTGTAGACAAATCTACTTCGATTCCCATGTTTAATAGGTTTCAGATCTTGTCAGATTTAGATGCCCAAGACTGACAATTACCCATATTAAAACACGAAATGGTTCCTGTGGATAGTGCACAAGTTTCTGTACCTACTTTTTTAGCCATTGGTCAAGCGGCCAAATTTATTGCAGATGATGCCAATGCAGGCATTGACTTAAGTACCTTAAATGAGGATGTAGGAAGACTCTATAAGAGGACTAGCCATCAGGATTTAACATGTATTCCAAATGATTGGGAGAAAGCTATAGTATGTGATATCTTTGGCGTACCGCTAGCAATTTTGTTTGAGAATGAGGTAATAGCTGAGACTACTTATTCACTGCAGAACAATGGAAGAGATACCCTTAATTGTAACTATAACTCTAATTTGGCTGATGATTGTCAGGAAGGTCAAGGAGACATAATGAAGTGGAAGAAGTATTTAACAAGCAAAGCAGGGAGGAATGTCAAGCAGAGATAAGATTGACATCCTGGAATATTGCAGGGTTGAAAAGAAACCAAGGGGATGTAGTGTGGCAGGAATATATCGGGCAAAGCGAAATTATTTTACTACAAGAAACATGGGCTTTGGAAACGCCCCACAAAGTAGGATTTAAAACATATAGTGTAGCTGCTACTCCTTCGGTTAGAGGGAGGCCCTCAGGAGGACTCGTTATTTGGGTAAAGGTTACTCTAGGTATTGATATAAGCCAGGTGGATTTTTTAACCCGGGACATAGCGGGAGTAAAGATCATAACACCTGGAAAAAAAGAATTGTATGTAGTAAATATCTATAGTAGACCTAGCTCAGCGAGTAATGAATCTGTGGTTATTGAACAGTTAGACCAATTCTTATGTTCAATTAACTCAAGGGCAATGGTAATTGTGGGGGTGATTTTAATCGTAAATTCGAGCCTGTGGCGGGACTTGAAAATATCTTCGAGGAAGAAGATATGGCTAATAACATTCTCATGTTGGAAAGCAGTCCGATAGTACCCTGTACATGTGCCGTTGCACAGTTAATAAGACTTGTCTCGGGACATGGACTTCGGGCTTGCAATGGTCGATTGCCCTCTGACAGCCCGAATGCTGCCACGTTTAGCAGGAGTAACTCCAAGAGTTATATAGATTACATATTGGTATCCATTGGCCTGTGGCCAATTTTACATGACTTGGTAATTGACGATAGATCTGAGAGCGATCATTTTCCTGTATGTTTGACACTTGCGGCTCATCTTTTTCATCCAGTTCCCTTGAAGAACGGAGATATTAATGGTAGTAATATTGATCCATTAATTAGTAATAACCGCAGAGCGTTAAAATGGCCTTCTATAGGGGGAAATGAGGTGGCTATGAAGCAGATTTATGATATTTTTGTGGAGATTATTTCTCCGTATGTTAATTTGTCTGCTTCTGAGATCCCAATTATGAATATACATCATGCACTGATACCTATATTAAGCAGGATTCCCAAAGAACGTAATAAGGGGACAACAGATGAAACTAATCTGGATAATCCCTGGTACAATAAAGAGTGCCGGGAGGCAAAAAAGGAACGTATCCTGGCAACAAAAGCTAAAAATGTAGTGGTTCTAAGGGAGAAAAGGAGTAAATACAAGAGGCTATTAGTCCAAACTAAAAAAAACTGGGATGATAATCTCTGGACTGAACTAATTAGTGCAGCCAAAGCCAAAGATCATTCGGGCTTTTGGCGCCTGATATCTAAAGGTAACAAAACCGAGAGATGTAGTAAGGACCTTTTTTAGATGCTAAAACATGGGTAAGTCACTTTTCTAGCCTATATTCTGCATCTATGAGTGATATAGAGTTCAGTCTGCAAGACTATAACAGGCTCGACTATAGCACCTCTACACTTTAGTTTGGATGAAACATTGGCAGCAATAGATGCAGTAAAACCGGGGAAGGCACCAGGACCAGATAAGATACCAGGAGATCTATGGAAACATGATAAAGAAGTTTGGGGCCCTTATATTAATTTGTTATGTAATTCAGTCGCCGCAGATGCGCTTATACCAGAATCATGGCAAGGGGCTGAAATTACAACTATTTTAAAAAAAGGTAATCGCCAAGACCCTTCGCATTATCGACCAATTAGTTTAATAGATGTTTTACAGAAAATATATGCTTGGCAAATTTTAAAAAATTGAATGATTGGATTGAGGAGAATAACATTTTATCTAAGTATCAGGCTGGCTTTAGAGCCAAAATCAGCACAATTGACCAGGTCTTTATATTTCTCTGTATGAGTTGGAAATGTACAGTATTTAAGAAGGGCCATCTGTATATTGCCTTTAACTTGAAGGCTGCCTTCGACCTCCTCCCTAGAAATCTCCTTTGGAAATCCCTAAAAAATCAAGGGGTACCGGGGGAAATACTCTTGCAAATAATAAGACTGCACAAAGATAATTTTGCAAGGGTTAGATTGGGTCCAAGGGGCGAACTTACTGAACCAATTCAGGTAAACAGGGGCGTAAGGCAGGGATGTGTGCTGGCACCCACCCTAATTTCATTACATGTAAATGATATTCCCGAATATTTATTGGGCTGCGAACATGATTCTCCCAAACTAGGGGGGGTGCCAGTACCTGCGCTCCTATTTGCGGATGATGCTATTTTAATTTCCCAAACCCCCAAAGGTTTACAATGTTTAATAAATACTTTTGGGGTATACTGTGAAGCTAAGGGTTTGGAAATAAACTCTAGTAAAACAAAATATATGGCAATTAATCCACAAGTCTTTTAAAAAGAACTTAACTGTCAAAAATCAAAAGCTAGATTATGTGCACAGTTTTAATTATTTAGGTATTACTTTGGACACCAAAATGACTTGGAAACCGCAATTGGAGAAAAGTAAGTCTATTTTACTCCAAAATGCTCTACCAATAGTAAAACACGAGAGCAGTTTGTCTTAAGCGGTATCCCCTGCCCTTGAGGTATACAAGTATAGGGCACAATCGGCATCCCTATATGGGGCAGAACTATGGGGACCTTCAAGCAGTAATACGTTTGTGATGGGAGAAAATACGTTTTGTAGAAAATTATGCCTTCCAGTGCGCACACCGCTAATACCTATTGTAATGGATCTAAATATACGCCGTATTGACTACCAGGCAATTTTACGACCACTATTGTTCTGGGTGCGACTGTGGTCAACAGTAGAGCTCGTCCACTATAAGGAAGGGCTGGAGGAAATTCTAAGGTTAAAAAATGGTAGAGGTTTGCCATGGCTGAAGCATGTTCATGCTTGGTTCCATAAATTAGGACTGAAGTATTTTTGGGAGGAACCTGCTGGTCTGTCTATGGCTTCGAAGAAAGTACTTAAGCTAACTTTCTGGGCTTATATTCAAGACAGCTTTTATCATAGTTCAGCCACAGGTACTTTAACAACACGGTTTCTCTTGATGAAACCAACTTGGAGTTTCGAACCATTTTTGGACGAGGTGCAGCCACAATTAGCAAAATCCTTATATTTGAAATTCCGATACGGTGTATTACAGATATTCGAATACATCAAAATGGATCCGGAAACATGGGGACGAAAGTTCGGAGTGTTGTGTATTATGTCAGACAGGTGCTAAAGAAAACGATGTACATTTATTGTTCTTCTGCCCAGCCTATACAAAATATAGAAGAAAGTGGATCAAACCCATTTGCCGGTTACTGGGTACAAGATCCTGCTATGAGGCAGAAAGAATATTGAAAACTGACACCTCTCAAACTGTGGTCTTCAGTGTTAGTAGGTACTTGTTTGGCGTAAGTTTAATAAGAAGAAAGGAAGGTCTGAAATTTTAACTTATTACTCCAAAACCATACTGGTTTTTGCATTTGCACTTTATTTAGTACTTGAAGAAAACTATTAGTATTACTATATTAGCTATACTGTACTAAAAAGGAAAAATCAGTTGGAACATCACATCTGGTATATATATTTTGTTTTGTAGTACTAGTATTTTAAAGACCAGGAAACATACTTTAAGGAACCCCGAATTAATGTTTGGTTTCGGGTATTCTATAATGAAATTTGTTGTAACTCCTCAATGTTTTTATATTCTTTTTAAAAAATTAACATTTTAATGATACTTATTTTTTAAGGATTAACAAAGGTCTTAGATTAGAAATACAATTCTAAAAATGTATGCATTGGTCTAGCGGTACATTTTTGGAAGATTATGAATGAAGTGTTTTTATTGTGATGTGTAATTTGTTAATGTGTATCTTTTATGGTTTGCTAAACCGAAATAAAGATTACTTGATTTTGATATAGTTAAAAACCATCTAAGCTATATCATGAAAAATATATTGCTCATTGGGCTTTGGTCTCTGGTGCTGCATCGTGACTTGCCTTGGAGGTTTCTTCAGCTGTTGTCCCTGTGCTGCAAACAGGTCAGCCAAACTGACCCTTACCTATTGAGATGACTTCTCCACAAGCGGGCACAGTCCCTTCTTTGCTAGCCAGCATGTGCAGTCCATGCTTGTGTAGCCTCTCTGCCAGTTCCTCAATGCAGCAAGGCAGTTCTCCTTTGGTCCCTCTTCCAGTCCATCGTGATCTGAGTTCTGGGTTCCAGGAGTTGCTCTTATGCCCAGAGCATGGACTGTCAGTTAATGGGCTACTAATGGCCACTTTCTGGGAAACGTTTTGCAAGGTACTATAACTATTTTCGATGGTATAAAAAGTGTGCTCACAACACCCCTATCCTGCACCCCCTTCATTCAGAAAGTTGAGTGTGGTCACCCCTACGAAACAACAGTTTGCACCCTAAAGAAAAAAATGAAAAACTGAGAGTAACAGGCAAACTAAATATCACTTCCAAGACAGCGAGAGAACACCATGTGTTCAGAAGGGAGCCCATGTTCTATATGAACTGCACTTGAGGAGCTGTAACATACTTCATGAAGGATATTTAAAAATCCGTTTTTTAAAAAAAATCCTGTTTTACAAATTTGTTGCTTTTTTCATTTAATGTTATTTGCACTGTTGAAACAGATTTTCACTTTGTTTTACGTGGGTGGTAGATCGTAATGAGGTAAGTAATTAATTTATTTACATAGGGCGTTCACCATCAAGCCGAGGGGTTGGACATCATCTCTTTAAGGTTCACAGACCAAACCGGCACTGGGTCACGGGCAGGGCCACACCTTCGTGAGATTAAATACAGATGGTTTTTACGTGAGAGAATCTTGATGGAAAGGTGAAGGCGAAGAGGCACGCAACGATGGTGGCCGAAGGGAGCGTGGAGTAGGAGAGTGTAACGCCAGCTACGGCTTTAAAATTAGTGTTGAATAGGTTTTGTTACTGGGCATTTAATACTTATTTTAGCAGCAGGTATTTGGTAGGGATTGTGGAATTTGTTGGTGGTTTTTGCAGCACTGGCTTCACTGGATTTTTGTAGTGTATAGAAGGCAAGGGGGTTTTACCACATATTTCTAAATGCCTGGCTTTCACAGCACGTAATTTAGCTTGGGTATTTTTTTTTGCAGTAGGTAGGGGGAACCATCATGATTGTTCACGTAAATTTTAGGTTGGGACCCGTTGGAGGTAAACTTCAGGGGATATTACTCTCTGTACAGCATGGTTCACACTTGGGTGGTTACTATTGAGTAGACTATATGTGCTTTTCGTTATTGCAGTTACCCCGGACTAAGGGCTACAGAGCCCGAAATGCATTGGGTGGAGCAACATGAGGCTATTCAGGATGAACCGTTAATTCCTACGTGTCGCTGACGAGGCCCAGATGGGCATGCAGATGGCATTTGTAAAAATGTGGAATTGCGCTGCCTTCGAAGTGAATATAAATAAATGGATGAAGTTTGAAATAACAAACATTTGGACTAAACGTTGAGTACAAGACCAATTTGTTTATTGTGAGGAAAGTGATTCTTGCATCAGGCAGTGTGACTGACGCGCAAGGTATGCACCATTTGTACCGTTAATCATACATCCGTGACAGTTGAGACAAATCACGGCTTCAGTCTGCATGCCATTACACAACTAGAGACAGAAGACTAGCACAAGGAGGTGTGCATTCTATCACCTTTTGCATTGTACCCCTACTTACAAGTCACTTGAAGATAGTTTGTTTTCACTGCCCCCACATTGGTAGCAGTGGTGTCTTTGAGTGGGATTGTTCCATCAGGTCTGTCAGTGTCATAGCTATCATGGCTGTTCTGCCCAGTTTCCCCAGATTTTCTCAAATTTCTAGGACAACTGATCCCCGTACATACACTAGTCAATGTTGCATGCCCATTCTGAAGTCAGTAATTCTGGCTATCCACTTTTTTGGCAGCGTCCTTTTTGACAATAGCAAAATGTGCTTCAAATAGTTTTGGGTATGTAGTCTGGTGTGTTGCTTCCCAGATGAGCAGTAGCATGGTTTCTTCCTCAGTCTATTGGTAGCCCCTCTAGTTTCACCTATGCTTTGCCAATTTCTTGCTATTGTAGGACAGTGCCATAATGTGTGAAGAGGAGTTCCCCCAACTGTCCGCATCCCCCTATGCTATTGTTAACCTTTGCCCTTCCAAATTTAGAGCTGTATTCTTGTGTAGTATGTTCTGTGAAGGAGCTATAGCTGCAACAGCCTTTTTTTTTTTTGTAGTCATTCTTCATCCTCAAAAGTACAGAGCAAATAAGCAGGGGTAATGCCTTCATTACTGCAAGCACGTTATGTGATGCACTCACTCCAGTTTATTCAGCACATATAAAGTTATTACTACGATTGCAATAGTTTACAAATTAATGAATAACCCTGACACGACTAGATGCCACTTAAGTTGAAATCAAAGCCATCTTGAATCCATTTATTTACTATCCTCTATCCTTAATGTGGTCTATCTACTCATGTAAGCTAAGGAAGTGCAGACAACACTTGGATATTATGTTTGCTGAAAGGCACTCAATCCAACATAAACGGGTAAGTGAGTGCAGATCTAACAAGAAAGATTAATCTTTAAGTGTTCTTAAACAACTGCATGAAGTTCTTTACATAAACATCAGTAGTTACGCTCAAATACAGGTTCAGTTCTGTTGGGTTTCTTGATTACTCACCATTCTGCGGCCATGATGTATTTACCAAGAGTCCAAGACTGAAGGCACCTTTAAAGACAGCAGGCCAGACATGCAAAGCAATCCAGGAGAGGGCCACCTGCGTAGAAGAGATGTGGTAACGATGAGGCAGTGATTGTAATTGCATTTATATAGCGCTTATTACTTCTGACGAGGCGTCCAAGTGATTTTTTTAGGTCTCGCCTGGCGTTGCAGCACAAAGCGCTGCTTGCTGGGCGAGAGATTTTGTAAGAGAGCAGATTTTGGAAGGGGACTTGAAGCCCCGCCCCTCATTTCCATTGGCTGGCGTCACCGCTTATGCAAAACGGTGGCCTGCCATTGGAAATGAGGTATTTGTTTTCGCCTTTTTGTCCAGCCCATCTGCTTTGCGGCTGTTGCAAAGCATTTTCTTATCTTTGTCGGGGCCATCTGTTTTTACTCAGCCCCGTGTTTATTTTTGCATCGCGCTTTCAGTGAAAGTGAAAGCACGATGCAAATATAAACAAGCGGCTAAGTGAAAACCGATGCTGAGCGCTTGTTTAAAGTAATTTCCTCTTGGGAGACAGAAATGACCCAAAATTTAGCACTGAAAGGAACGTAAATAACGTGTCTTGAAAACGCACAGCATTTGTCATTAATGATTGCAAATGTTCTTTTTAATAAGGTGCTAGTCGACTCCCTGGGTCCATGAACATGCTGCAGAGCGCTGTCTCTGTGTTGTACGTCACATGGAGGGGTGCAGGAGTAAGGTGTTGGGGTCTCGGTACATAGGGGCACACATTCTAATCCAAAATGCCAGGGTTGACGCAGCCTTTGACCTCTGATGGCGTCACAGGGGTGAGACGTTGTCCATGGGCTCTTAGCAGCCTGCACTTTGCTGCTGTGGAGGGATGAGATGAGTGTAAACCTCGGACAGTCATTTTCCGTCCTAAATACTGGCTTCTGATTCATAAATAGGCTTGTTAGTCCCTCCTTAGTACCGCCTCCTTCAATTGTCACCTCCCATGGCGACTGGCCCCTTTACTTCGGTTGTTACGCGGTACGTGTTAGACTGTGAGCACTATTTATTTTTATCCAGTTTCTCTTACTGCAGGCATGATGTGCTTTGGTGCCTTCGTTACCCCCCTGCCCTCCCTCCCATTGTCCGTGCCTTCTCCCCTCCCCCCCCCCCCCCGCCCGCACTCCCTCCCCCGCACTCCCTCCCGTTGTTCATGATGCCTAACATTTGCAATGCGGTAGGTCTCGCATTTATGCAAGTTTGAGCTATTGGCATTGTAAATGACAATGCCTTTTATTTATGTTTTGGTTTTTAAAACCCATTGTCATTTACAATGCCAGTAGCTTAAACTTGCGTAAATGCGAGACCTATTGCATTGCAAATGCTTGTTTTGAGTAGCATGCTACTCCGGAACCCAAAAAGGTTTAGTGGTGAATTAGTATAAAAAGATATTAAATTAATTTGAGCGGTGGACATGTGAGGTTATTTGGATTGAAAAAAAGATAGTGGAGGGATAGAGGGAAGGGTTTGCATTTATATAGTGCTTGCTGATGAGGTGATGAAAGTGCTTTTCAGGAGGTAGCAAGCTAATCCGGAACCCAAAACTTTATTAGTGGGAAATTATAGGGAAATATTAAATTAATTTGGGCAGTGGACATGTTAGTTGGATTGAAAAGGATAGTAGAGGGAATGGTCTAGAAAGTGTATTTTGGGAGCTCGTAGTAGGAGGTTTGGGATGAGTAAAGAGGTGGAGGAGAGTCGGGGAAAGGTTCAGAAAGGCTTGTATGGGAGATCTGAATAGGAAGAAGTATGAGATGATGCAAGGAGGGGTAGAGGAGGAAAGTCTAGAAAGCGTTATTTGAGGATCATACATGAGGTTTGGGATGAGTTGGAGTGGAGGTAGAGAATATATTGAGAGAGGTATAGGATGAGAGGGTACTAATTTAGAGATGCTGAATTAGAAGTAAAGTAATAAATATAAGAACGTGGAAGGTGTGTGTATATATAAGGAAGGTAATATATGTAGATTAAGTTGTATTTAATAAACTCAGATTTTCAAGTGTTGCTATACTTTAAGTTAATATTTGTCTATCAATATATTTTTTTGTAATTCAATAGTGAAGTAATTGTAGATAGTTGTGATAAAAGATTTACTTATTTATGCAGTCACCTATGCACATGTTAAACAAAGAATATAACCATAAGTAATATGTACATTTCTTAATCAGAAATAACGAATATCAATTTATAAACATAATTATTACACACGTTTACACAAAACAATACACTTGTAGGTACGCATCTATAGTCCAAATAAATGCTTATATACAGACAGATATGCTGTGTGTATATATATATATATATATATTTGAGTATGGTAGTTATGTGGGTAAGAGCCAACTCTTGAGTAGTCTTCTGAAGATAAGGTAGTTTTCCATGGATCTTATGTTTGGGGTAAAGAGTTCCATAGTTTGGCTGCTTGAACAGAGAAGGATGTCACCTGTCACAATGAGGTAGTGATGGGCACAGCACGTGTGTGGTTGTGCACATGAGGAAGATGGGCACTGGAGATCCCCGCCCCAGGGGCAGGGCAGCAACTGCTCTGGCAGAGTGCCCCTGCCTTGAGCTTTAAACCGAGTACCTCAAGGGTCAGCTCCTAGCCCCACTCTCTTCAATGCTTATGTACCACCTTTGGCCACTGTCATTAGGTCCTTTGTTTTTTGTCCTTTATGTACGTGCTCACACGCAAATCATCAGGATTGCCGAAGCACTCACCAATTTTTCAACTTTCTGAGCAGCATGGCTGCAGCACCCTCCTTGGTTGTAGCCAATAGCCTGAAACTTAACTCAGGCAAAACTGAGGCCCTCCAGAGGTGTGTGGTCTGACACAAGGGTGCCTTGCATCCTTCCCCATTTATCCTCTCCCCTCACTTTCCAGCCTTATGCCAGCAACCAGAATCAGAAACTTGACCCTGTCCATCACTCCTCAAGGTAATGAGGTGAACTCAACCTGTTTTTGCCTCTTTAAATCTCTGAGGAAATGCATCCCTTTCTCCATTTTGAGAGAAAGAAAACTAGTTATACAGGCGTCTATATAATCTAGACAGACCCCCCCCCCCCCCTGAATTTTGCGGCTTTGGGTGTCAAATTTTGTGGTAAAAAAAGAAACATTTGCAGCCCAAAACCTTAATATCCGATGTATCTTTACAGTATGCAAAAAATGTGCCTACCATCAAAATACTGCAACGCCTGTACTCTTTCAAAGCGCCTCAAAGTGGAGGATGCCTGATGCCAAAGAGAGCAGATTACAATATGAAACCTGCTCTCTGTCATCAGACAACCTGCGTTTTCAGGGCAACAAATGAAAGAAGAAAAAAAAGGAGACATGGTTTAGGGGTTAACAAGAGACAGAGGAGGCTGATGGAGAAGAGTGCAGTGGAGGAAGGGGGACAGGAGTGTTTTTCAATGGCCTGCAGAATCCGCAGGGGGGGGACACTGAAACTTGTGAGGTGAACTGCAGGCTAATTGCACAGGAGGGGGCTCTGTTGCCTGCTAGCCTGTCGCACACCCTCCCTTTACTGGTGCAGGCACTTTTGTAAACATCACAGGATTTTTATAAACGTGCTGATTTTGCAATTTTTTGCTAATCTCGATATCCTGGAGGGTCTGTCTAGAATCAGTTATTGCAATGCCCTTTACCATGGTGTTTCTTAATGCACCTTATGTTTAGTTTGTGCAGATTATCAAGAATACAGCTGTCTGTCTTCTTTTGGGACGTACCCGATGCGGTTTGATTAAATCCCATTTGGCGACAGTACAGTGACCTCTCGGAGCAATACAGGGTTATATTCAAGTCACACTGCAAAGTGCCTAGAGCAGTCTACCACACTGGTCTTCTTTACATCAGCAGCAAATTTGTCATGCTATTTCTTTTATTCCTCTTCGGTTTCCCTTGCGGTCTCACTACAGGCAGCTCTAGCAGTGTGTCGGGAGACAGCATTGTATATCGTACTCCAAAGAGCCAATCCTTGCTCGAGATTGGATGTCTTTCCTGTCAGTCTCAGTTGCCTTTCTCCGATTTGTTGCTTTCACAGTGGCGTCCAGCAAGCACGGATCGTGGGTGGGGTTGCGGGGGCGGGAGGGGGGGTACTGGGGAGAAGTGGGTGTAATTTAAATTTTTTTTTTTTTTTTTTTTAGAATTTACCTTCTCGCTGCGTTTCTCCTTGTCATCCCTCACTCTGGCCGGAACAGGAAGCACACCCAGGCTCCCAGACCGCCAATCACAATGCTGCAATGCAGCGTTGTGATTGGTCTGAATGCTGTGGTTCGGCGTTTAGACGCTGACTGGGAGCCTGGGCATGTTCTCCACGCAGGCTGTAATGCAGCCTGCATGGAGAACATGCAAAGTGTGCATGAATGTTTGGCCGGCCTGAGACAGCCGGCCAAACATTCATGTGCACTTAGTGTGCTCACCACTCCCCCGCTCCTGTTGTGAGAGCAGCCCCGCCTTGCAAATCTGCCAGACATCAGGACAAAATAAAATGATTACGTGAGTTATTGTCATTTTATTTTTCTTTCACTTAACTGCTAAAAAGAAGTGGGGCGAATCTCCTCCGCCTTAGCGCATGAGCCGCCACTGTGCTTTCATCACTTTCTGTGTTTGATCCGCCCACAGGAGCTTTTTCGTTTCACTGTCTGTAGAGTCACTATACTTCCTGTTCCGAGCACAGCATTGCAAACCCAGCCATGTTTAAACACCAGTTTGCTACCTGTCCATGCCACCTAGTGATCCTTAGAAAAACTGCAGCAGGAATGTGGAAGATACACTACTATAAGCTACTATAAATAAGCATTGGCAATGCAAATTGTGCTCTCTTGTATGTAAAGGTAGGCGAGAGTGATTGCCAATTGCCAATGTTTATCTGTAGAAACTGCCATTTGGTCAAACATTTTTTTTTTTTCCTTTCTAATGTTCCTTGGCTAATCTACAATCAGTCACTAAAACCTCATCTATTTGTAAAATAGGCCTCTAGTTTCTGCCTGTTCTTCCAGTGCCACATTGTAGTGCATTTATGGCTACAATCAACAGTAAATAAAGCAAAAAGTTGTTCTAAGAGCAACAATAAGTGGTACAACCGTGAAGTGCAAAAACAAAAATGGAACTGCAGCTTTGGATGCAGTGGCGTAGATCATGGTCTGAAACTTGCACAAATCAATGAACTATTAGCAGAAAGGTTTACCATGAAGTATAAAGAGAGCAAAGAAAAAAACACTTTGGTAGTGTATCACAAATCAAACAAATAAAATCCTTAATATTTTCTTAGACCGGTTATGTTTATATATAATCCCATGACAGCCCAGGAGAGTTGTGAGGCGCTTATACCTTTTCTTTGTTTCGTAATTCTTTATTGAAAGTTAAAGGCAAACATAAATATACAAGTTCTGCACAACATAGTAGACTCACGAGTCTATTGCCAATATAGATATTAGTGTGCTAATTAAAGAGAAAACCTACACAGAATAGGAGGGGGGGGAGAAAAGAAGGGGTAGAATAGAAGGCAAAGAGTAAGTGACGGAAGAAAAGGATGTTGTGTATTGTACGAATAGTAACCCACAATCTTCATTGCTCATAATCACAAATTAGATCATGGATAGGGAAACCGAGTTGAACCTACAAAATATTGGATAAGCAAGGGGAGAGACAATAAGGATGTTAGATGATCATGAATGAGAGAGGTTATTGTCTCCTTACCCAGAGAAAAGAAAGAACGAACGAAGAAACGAGGAGCAATGGAAGGAAAGAGGGGGAGGGAGAGGAAAGGAAAAGGCGCCTGCACATTAAGAGATAAGAGAAGGAATAGAGGGATGGGGAGAAAGGAAGAAGGAAATAGAGAAGAAGATGTAAGAGGGGGAAGGGTAAAATAGGAGGGGTTGTAAGGAGTGATGTGGGGGAAGAAAGCATTCAGGAGTCTCAAAGGAAAGGAATCCATACTTGTTGGAACACATCCGCTTGGTCTTGCAGTCGATATCTTACACGTTCATGGGATGCTGTCTGAATCATTGCTACCATCCAATCCTCCTGTGAGGGGGGGTTGGGCGATTGCCACTGTCTCAAGATACATATTTTGGCTGTAGAGAGCGCAGTATGTAAAAGGTGACGTTGTGGGCGTGTAATGTCGGGTGAATTCCCAAGATCATGCAACAGGATGATGATAGGGGAAAGAGGAAGTCGAAGGGGAATTGTTTTCTTCAGGGTATCCCCTGCGTAAGCCCAAAAATACTGTATAGTAGGACATTTGCAAATTATATGAGGTAGGTCACAGTCACTCTCCCGAACACCTCCAACATTTAGAGTGTGGCAATAACCCTGCTCGTTGTAATTTCAAAGGTGTTCAATACCAGTCATGTAAAGTTTTGAAAAGACAGAATTTCAAAGGCGCTTCCCGAATACCCTTGTCGAAAGCTTCTAATATATCCGGCCAGACATCTTCTTCTATAATAAGCTTTAAGGAGTGGTTGTGAATATAAGTGATTAGTTAATACACCATACAACCCCGACATCACTCCCTTGTGTCGTCCCCAGATAAGGAGATAGTCCAATATCGGCAACGGTTCTAACGTCCAGGGATAAGGGCCCAGACAACACCTCCGGCAGTACTGTAGTTGCAGGTGTCGCGAAGCCTGATGCAACGGAAGATCAAATTCCTCACGGGGCAGGTCAAAGGATTTCAACTCTCCATTTAGTATGACTAGATCTAATGTCAAAATTCTTCTCAATCTCCCAACTGGACCAGTGAAGTGCATGACCATTTATTGGAATGCTCTCGTTACCCCAAAGTGGAGCTTTAGAGTGCAAACGATGGGAAATCCCAAGGAGACCGTGTGCTCGATGCCATGTTTGATATGTAGCTTGTATCACAGGATGCGGAGGGGATATTCGTGGATTAAGAGTTCTGCATAAAAATTCAAGGCCGTCATCACGGTTAAGTACTGAGTGTTCCGTTGTGTCCCATTGTGGAGGGTCAGTCGTACCTGGAAGTAGATAGGCTAGTTGTGAGAGGTGCACTGCTAAAGAATAATGTTCCAAAGATGGTAATCCCAGACCACTGTGGGAGCGATGAGCCATTAGTTTGGCAGCAGCTAGACGAGGACGCAAAGATCCCCAGACAAAAGCCCGTATACGGGTATCTACTCGACGTAATGTGGACAGCTACAATCGGAGGCATTCCACGAGCATAAGTGAAGCGAGGTAAAGTGATCATCCTTATAGCCTGTACTCTTCCCCACATAGAGAAACCTAAAAAAAAACATTTGGCAAAATCAGTTTCCATTTGTGCTATAAGGGGTGAAAGATTGTCTGAGACCATTCCTTCCAAGAATTCCCAGATGTTTTAGTTGTGATGATTTCCAGCAAAAGGGGTATCCATCAATTGATGCTTTTGTGGTACCCGAAGAAAGCGGTAGAGCCTCACTTTTATCCCAGTTTACCTTATAACCGGAAAGGGCTGCAAACACGTCAATAATCTAAAGCAATGCTGGCAAAGAATGGGAAAGATCTTTTAGGGTAAGGAGGATCTCATCAGCATATAGATATAGCTTAGATACGCCTCCCGCTGTAGGTATACTCTGAATCCGCAATGAACTGCGGATAAGTGAAGCAAGGGATTCCATTGCCAGCAAGAATAAAAGGGGGGAAAGGGGGCAACCTTGACAGTGTACCTCTTCGGATTGGAAAAAGATCCAAAATAAATCCACCACAATTAACCTGGGCAACAGGGTTGTCGTATAGCAGACGTACTATGGAGATAAACTGATTGCCGAGTCCAAAGAGTTTCATAGTGGCAAAAAGGTAACCCCAGCCACTGCGGTCGAACGTCTTTTCTGCGTCCAGGGAAAGAGCCACAGCATCTTCCGCTGTCTCTTTTTTTCCGTCCACAAAGTATGGGCTAGTGTTCGAAGGTGATTCCTGGCGGAGCAGCCAGGAACAAAGCCGACCTGTGTATGAGAGAAGGAATAAGTTTGCGAAGCCGCGACGCCAGAATGCTTGCCAAAATTTTAACTTCTCCATTTATAAGGGAGATAGGGAGGTAGCTACCACAATCAAGCAGGTCTCAGCCTGGCTTTTGAATAACCGCAATCAAAGCTTTGTTAGAAATAGGGCCTAGAGAGGCTGTCTGAACAGCCTTTTGGAAGGCGGCATGTAGAGTATCAATTGTCCAGACCATTTATAATATTCTGCAGGAAATCCATCTTTTCCCGGGGATTTATGGTAATTCGGTAATGGCTGCTGCAATTTCTTCTTTACTGATGGCACCATTAAGTAGATCTCTGCCTTTGTCTGTGAGGTATGGAAGATCAATATCTGCGAGGTAGGCGGTTAATTGGTCTTCAGTTGCCGGGGACTCAGAGGTGTAAAGTTTCTCATAGAATGATGCAAAAGTGTTTACTATTTCTTGGGGATTCGTAATGATCACACCCGTTTCTGTCCTTATTGCAGGGATTGCCATGGCTGCCTCATGCTGTTTCGGCTGCGCTGCAAGTAATCAGCCTGCTTTCTCCCCTTGTTCGTAATGCCTGCCTTTTAAACGCTGAAGTGCATACTCCGCCTTGGAGGTGTACAAATTATTAAGTGCCATTTTGGCTAGTTCTAGGTGACGGCGATTGGGCACTGTGGGATGAGCGGAATATTGACGCGTGAGAGAGATAATTTGATCCTCGAGTTCAATACGACAAATGGATGCCTTTCCTATTAGCCTCCGCCACATCCTTCATCAGTTGTCCATGAATAGTTGATTTCACAGCCGCCCATATGGTCCTACAAGAAGTAACTGATGCTTTATTATTGTTTAAGTAGTTAGAAAGATGAGAACGCAGTTGGACCTTGCCCTGGGGTGAACGGTATCTCTGAATGTTCATTCGCCATGGTTTAGGGCCTGGAGAAACTAAGCCTACGTCAAGAGCAAGGAGAATCGGAGAGTGATCAGAGAGAGCTGCTTCCAATATATGGGATTCACTAGAAATTGGAACTACCGAATGGGATATAAGAAAGTAATCTTTCCTAGACTGGGTGCCATGAGCAGAGGAGAGAAAGGTATACTCCTGGTCTGCGGGATGACAAAGGCGCCAGTGGTCCACCAGTCCGTGGTCCGATGATATATCTCTCAATAAGGCTCTATCTCCTTCATTACACCTGTCAAAGGCACCCGTCCTATCTAAGACTGCATCACGAGCAAGGTTCCAGTCTCTGCCAATGACATAACTGGATGCCCCAATTTCTACTAATAAGCGATTCAGGCTAAGTAAATAAGAGCGCTTAGCTCACATTGGAGCATATACTGAACCAACACAAAGGATTCTGTCTCCTATTTCTAACTTAGCAAAGACATATCTGCCGTCTGGATCAACCCAGGACTTGACAATTGGGGGGACAAAAAGGGAAGGAAGGTGAATGAAAGAAGGGAAAAGGAGGAAAAACAGAAGGAAAAACAACGGGCAAGGAGAAAGACAAAGGATAAGAGTAAGTGAGAAGGAGAAAAAGTAAGGTTCTACAGAGACTGGAGGGGGGATGAGGAGGAGAGAAGGAGGAAATGTGTTACGAAGGAAAAGCGCAACACTAGGGGTATAGGTCTGCTCTCTGCGGGTCTAAACTTTCTGGCTATGCGCGTCAGAGAAGCCCCATCTGGCGGCAAAGCAAGCAAGGAGACGTACCTGTGCAATAATAATGTCGATGTTGAGGTTGAGAGTATACAATCCATGAAGTAAAGGTCTGATTTTTAAAAGTCGATGGGAGAAAGAGGAGGGGACAAGCATTATAAGAGTACAGTGTTGATGGAGAAGAGGAGATCAGAAGAGAAGGAGAAGGAAGAAGGGGAAGAATTATTCTATATATAGTTTACCATATGTGAAGTATAATCAAACAAGCTTTGCTTAACTTAGTAATGACAGTTAAATATTATCATAAGTGCATGTCAAAAGAGGGGGAGAGGAGATTATGTGAGAAGGGATAAAAGAAGAAGAACATATAGAGCAATTAATATATAACAAATAAGCAAGAGTACAGGTATACAGCCAATCGTCCTAATCGGTATCAAATAAAGTTTACAATATGGAAAGTACAATCAAACAAGCTTTGCAAAACACTGAGAGTGTAATTAAACATTATCATTGGTACATGTTAAGAAAAGGGGGGAATGAGAAAGATTAAATCAGGTAAAAGAGGAGCATTATAGAGCAAGTAAAACATGACAAATAAGCAGGTATTCAGGAACTCATCCATTCGTCGTCTTCAACGGACTTCAAGGCAACAAACTTCCATCTTCTCATTAATGTAGGGAGGTAAATCAATCAAACAGCCTTAGTTCAAGACACACCCTCCTCGGATGAAGGGGTTTTTTGAGGAGAACGTGATTTGTCCCTGTCTCTTTCCTGCGTGAGGGCAGCCACTGCCTGAATGGCCTGTGCTCTAGCTCCCAAGGATCGGATCGGTCGGTCTGGGTCTAGTCACCTACTCTGGGACCGCCCTGGGTTGCATCGGATCTCACCAGAGGACATTGTAGGTTTCAATGATAGGAGCAGGGACCGAACTCTGGTAGAGATTCTGATTGTCCAAGAAGTGACGAAGGTCCTCTGGATCAAAGGACTCCTTGGATATCCCATTTTTGGTGATCCGTAAACGCGCAGGCTCAAAGAGGCCATATTTGATTTCAAGCTGACGCAGACTGGGTCTAAGAGAAAGGAAAGCTTTGTGACGGTCATTAGTTTCTTTCGAGAAGTCCGCTGCCACTCTGATCTCATGACCTTCGAATACATATGAACCATGAGTACGAGCCACTATGATCAATTGACAGGCCTGTTCATGGCGTAGGAAGCAGACGATGTGCAGGCGTGGTCGAATATTTTTTCCTGTGTTAGGCGGTCCAATACGGTGGGCTCTCTGCATCTCCAAGGTGGGTCGAAAGTAAGACCTGTGAGTTTTGGAAGAGCTTCTCTGAGAAAGGATTTGGCGTCCGAGCCTTCTATTTTCTCCGTGAAGCCAAAAAAGCGGACGTTGTCTCGACTGCTTCTATCTTCCAAATCTACTACTTTGCTCCTAAGGAAGAGAAGCTCTTGGTCTCGATCTCGTATAGCATCGAGGCGGTTCTCTACCGCTACCACCCACGCAGTTAGACCATCCATCCGGCTCTGGAACCCAGCGATATCTGTGCATATGAATTTAGTCTCGGTCGTAAGAGTCCGGGGATGTTGACATCATCGGGTTAGGATGGTTTGATGTCGAGGGAGTGCCACCTAGTACATCTGAAGTAGAGTGGCCCTGACTTAGAGCTTCTGAAAAGAGGAGTTGTTTTGTGGGTTTGCCATTCATCTTGCCAGAAGGCATCCCCAATTTTTTCAGCGTCAATTTTCTGATATAGAAATATTTCACTTAGTAGTTGGCCTCTATATAATAATCAATGGGCGTAGGTATACGTAGAGTGAACCAAAGCAAGAGTACAGATGTAGTCGTATCTATAATCCTAGTCACTTAATAGTAGTCCAGCTAGGTGAAGGGGTCCAATGACTACTTCAAAGATGACTGGAGCACACACCTCAGATGTAAGAGGTTTTGAGGAGAGAGCACCTTCTGGAAGTTCTGGATATACCATATTGCATATGGTAGGGCACAAGCGCGCCACAGGTAAAGGAGTAGAGGTAGATCATATGACAGAAATGGCTGTTGAAGGACAACAAGTAGCAATTTAAATTTCTATTTCTGGGGGAGGGGCCGAAGTCCATACCTCTTGTCTTTTAAGGTCTCTGAAGGGGCCCTCTTCCTCGCCTTATAAGTTTGTCGTAAAAGGTCTATCCGCCCATAGAAGTGGTATTCAGGTAGCAGGTGTGGAGGATGATAATGATATAGGCTTGCCTCTGAGAGTGCAAAATGTTAATGTGGCGGTCAGGCCTTCACAAGTCTAGGGTGGATCTCCATGAGAGGGTAACCGCCAAGCTCACTTGAAGAAAGAGCTGTAAATAGTGCACTTGCGCACCTAATCATTGCCAGGGTAGAGACTCCGTGGTGCCGTAGGCGGGAAAGCAATGATCATTGCACCAAGTCTTAAATCTGTTAAAACCTCCAATTGGCGACAAACTCTTCAGAAAGGGTCATGAGCAGTTATCAATCTTAGCAGCTATCTTAGGTCAGCATCAGCATTGTGTAAGCGCATTAGGGCAATCTGTAATGGGACAGGGCTGGTCTCTGTGGTTCAGATAGACCTCCCCTAATATTTTCGCACAGCAAAGTCGGACCACCTCTGCTCTTACTTCTATAGTATCACATGGTAGTTAAGCAAATGAAAAGCCCCATTTGCATTCTGCAAAATTCCACCATCACTGTAAGCCCAAACAGTACACAGTACACAGTTCTCCAAGGTGGGTAAATAACCTCTAGCGTGGCATCCAATAGTCACCATTCAATGATGCAGCGCGGATCCAGCACGTCCCTTCAGAAAGAAAACCAAGACTTTACATTCTGCTGGTAAAAGAACAAAAGAACAGGCCAGGGCTCCGCTCTGGAGCAGGCACCATTGTTGGTTTCGATGTAATAGGCAGCATAAAAGTCGCCACACATGCTCCTCAGGTCTGGCGGCAGCGCATGTCTAGACCAATCCACCTGAAGTAAAATGCGGATATCATACGCCGCAGCAGGAGCCCGCCTCAGGGCCGTCAGTAACGGCAAAACAGGAGTCTGAATAAACTCCAAGCACCTCTCTTAATTCACCTCACTGGCAATACTCTCCCTTCATGAGCCGCGGTCTTCTGCCTGTCAACAGGGCTCACTCAGCCCTCGGTGAAAATTCTCGACTGGGGTTGCCGCATAGTATAAGAGACTTCGCCGTATGAGCCCCAGTCTCTCCGCTGTTCAAAATGAAAGTTCAGACTGGTAACGGGTTGTCAGGGAGCTCTCACCGCCGTCTGGGGCGCCCCTCAATGCAGAGCTCTGGAATCAAGCGGCCATCTTCCTGCGTGGCCAGACCACGCCCCCCACGGCTATATCTTTTAATCATAAATTGCAAAAATCAAAGAATTATTTTTATTGTATACAGTCTAGAGTTTTCTTCCTTTCCCTTCAGAAGTGGAGGATGTTATGAATTTGGCTTAGGAAGAGATAGCATCCAATTTTCCGGACAAGCGTGTATGAAACGATCCCTTCCAACGCTAACGACCAATATCACTGACCATGTCAGTTCACCGTACATAATGGTCACATACTGAAGCCCACTGAAACACAAGCAGTCATCACCACATGCCTAAGTTTTGAGAAACTACCACCCAATCTCAAATCTATCAGATCGAAGCAAAATCTTAGGAAACAAATTAGAAGAGCTCTTGGAACATCAGACTCGGGGTCAGAGGAGAAAAGGGGAACCAAAACCACTTTGGCTGACATCATAGAGGAGGCCTTTAGTGCCCTGGATGAAGGCAGGCAACCAAACCTCCTACTCCTTGATCTCTCAACGTCATACAACATGATGAACAAAGCGATTCTTCTCAAAAGATTAAATGAATGGCCCCAGTAGCAGATACTGCTTTAAAATGGAGATCCATTACTTCCACACTGACCATTGCAAAAGGTGCAATTTGGATCGCTGCTATAATGTGCGCATAAGGGGCCTGATTCACAAACTGCAGTTGGTCGTACATTTTGTAGTACTAAAAAGTACTACAACTCTGCACTCCCTATACTTATGTGTGCAGAGTTCTCCACCCTGACTGCGAAGCCTCCAGGTGTGGAGAACTCCGCGCACAAGTATAGGGAGTGCAGAGTTATTAAACTCTCCCCATAGTTTGTGAATTCTGAGAAAGTAGTAAACTTACTACCAAGTGTAAATTTACCTTTGTCAATCAGGCCCATAATGGCATGCTGCATTCTCCAAGGATCCCACCCCCTCATCCAGTGTTCAAAGTCTTCCATCGACTCAAGTGCTACAGAAATAACAGATGCGTTTTCTGAATGAATGCAGACAACATGTAGATTCCCACCAGGTTGAAGGAAGACTACGGTAGTCAATCAATCGTTGTCACTTGACTTGAACACATATATTGATGTGTAAAACAAAGGTCCATTTTCCTAGCAGAAGGCCAAATAGAGTTCTTAAAGCTGTATGTAACAACACACACATCTTGAAAGTCTGAATGATTTGAAAGTACAGGATCGTCTTTGACCTCAAAAAGTTGGGCGTCAGATCATATCTTTTCTACCTGAATCAATGCAGTGGTAGAAAATGAGTAAATCTTCAGTATACTGTACTTCAGAAAATTATCAGTGTTTCAAACCCAACAGAGAGTAGAGCTAACACAAGCCTTGATAATGGTCAACTTGCCTACTGCAATGTCAATTGCAGAGGACTTCCCTGGAAGTAAAACTGTGTTTTAATCACTCTACTAGCTCCTGGTGGTGTTAAGAACTAAATCTGAGTTTTTGTGCCATCCAGAAGGTCTACTGGTAAAACGGTTAGGACTATTTATAAAAACTGACACCTCACAATACACTAGCTGGAGCTCAAACAAGATGAGTGCTCTTTGGATACAGAGATCAAGACTCTTGAACAATTTACACCCTGTCTGGAGGGCAAAATACAAATTCCTCTAAAATAGAGTTGTTGAGGGTGACATTTGGCTGAGAATATGCCACAAAGTCAGTATTGAGGGAATCAGTCTTTGCTTCCAATTAGACTCTTCCTGCCCCTGGGTAACCGCGCTGTACATCCTGTGCTCCGAAGTGAACCAACGGTGACGATGTAACGTTGTTCAAAACTCTACAAATAAATAAATATGTAAAGTCCAGGATAGCTAGGCTACCACTTTAATAAACTGATTTTTTTCTCTATACCAGCAGATCTCTACTATTTTAAATCTATTTTCAGTAAATTTGCCAATTTCATGAAGGAAACGCTTTTTTGGTGTTTTCTAGAGGAATATTTTAATGACTATGTTAGAAATGGGATTTCTAGTTGGCAAGGGCTTGCACCTTTGGCCAAGTAGGGACCCTTCTTCCTAGTCAGGGTAAGGGTGTTACACTCATGAAGTAACCCCTGCTCACCCTCGTGGTAGCTTGGCACGAGCAGTCAGGCTTAATTCAGAGGCAGTGTGTAAAGCATTTGCACATAACCAACAGTAATACAGTGTAAGCACTACAAACAGACACCACACCAGTTTAGAAAAATAACCAATTTTTATATACTCAAGACAAGACCAATTACGACAAAAATCCACAATACTATACTTTAAAAACGAATACTTGATAAGGTAACTTCTTCTTTGCAAGAATAGTTCAAAAACAAAGTTCAAATGCAGTCGGTAGCTTCGTCCGAGCCTACCGCGATGCTGAAAACCACAGAGTCTAACAGTTCCAGCCGACCGCGTCGATACGGGCCAGCAGAGTCGTGAACAGACTCGGTCACAGTACCTTTTCTCGTTGTGGCTGGTACAGAGTGTACGAGCCGGTCGGCGTTCGTCGCGGTTGCGGTGCAAGACGGAGCGATGCAAGGCGCGGTGTCCCTCGATGCGGTGCAGGCAGCGGCTCGATGAGCGTCGTGCAGACGGAGTCGGTGAGTCCAAGGCGTGCGATGCAGGGTGAGACGATGCTCGATGCGGTGCTGACAGGTTGAGATGCAGGCGACCAAGCCGGAGTGCGGGAGCTGGCGTCGGACAGCGGTGCGAGTCGGAGCGGTGCGTCGCAGACGTGCGAGCGGTGCCCCAAATGCGGTGCGGTCACGACTCTTGAGCCAGTTGCAGCGACCGCGTCGGTCGGGTCCGGCTGGTTCAGTGAAGCGATGCGAACTGCGGTGCCCACAGGTCACGGTGCAAGCAGCGGCTCGATGTTGGCGGTGTCGGACGTCGCCCACGGTGAGACCAGGGTTGCGATGCGAAGCGGGGCGATGCGGTTTGCGGTGCAAACAGGTCACCGGCCAGGGATGGATTCGGTTGACGGAGTCGGTTGCAGTTCCCTTCCTCTGTGGCAACTGAAACAGCGTTCCAGAAGCGGTACCCAGAGGCTTGTGAAGTCTTTGCAGTCCCTGAGACTTCTTAACAGGAGGCCAGCTCGGTTCCAGGCCCTTGGAGATACTCAGTACAAGTTTGTCGAAAGTTCAGTCCAGTCCCTTCACTGCCCAAGACAGAAGCAGCAATTGCAGGCCAACCCAACAAAGCAACAACACAGCAAAGGGGCAGTACTCCTCCTGGCAGCTCTTCCAGCTCTTCGTCTTGGCAGGTTCCTTGATTCCAGCGAGATCTAAATTCATGGGGTCAGGGCCCCAATATTTATATCCCAAATTCCTTTGTTCTCTGAAGGCAGAGAGGCCTTTGCCTAGTCCAAACCAGTTCTGGAGCACTTTGTTGACAAGTCTCCGTCCCTTCTTTCAGTGAGTAGGCCAGGGACATCAGACGCACCACAGGAGGTGGAGCCAGCATTGTGGAGGGAAGGCACTGTCCTATTCAGGGCCCAGGTGCGACCCCTCCCACCCATCTACATGTAGATCTTGCTATTCAGCCCTGTGCTGACTCACCCTGTCTCCTGGCATCCCCCAGCCCCTGTCACTCACACTCCAGACAAGGAATACACAACCTCGCAGAGGCAGGCTTGGATGGTTAGACAAGAAAATACCCACTTTCTAAAAGTGGTATTTTCAAACACAGAATGTTAAAACCAACTTCACTAAAAGATGCATTTTATCATTCTGAGTCCAGGCATACTAAACTCGAATTTCTACCATGTTCCCGGGGTCAGTTAGGATTATAAGCTGTAATAATCAAAACCGCCCGTTCTGGCCTAGGGGAACAGGTAGCCTTGCAATAGTGAAAAACGAACTAGGCTGTAATTCACTATCAGGACATGCCACACACACCAGGGCATGTCCTACCTTTCGCATACAACGCACCCTGCCCACAGGGGTACCTTGGGCCTACCTTAGGGGTGACTAACATGTAGCAAAGGGAAGGTTTAGGGACTTGCAAGTGTGTGCACTTGCCAAGTCGACATGGCAGCCCCAGGCTGCGCACAGGCTCTGCGATGGCAGGCCCGAGTTACACTTTACGGGCTGTTTGCGTCGGTGGCACAATCCAGTGCTGCAGCCCACCAACAGCATTTGGTCTATAGGCCCTGGCACTCGCAGTGCACTTTACAAGGGACTGACACATAAACCAAATAGGCCAATCATGGACACACCAATCCATAACATATTTTATACAGGAGCACTTGCACTTTCCCCCTGGACAGCAGTGAGGAAAGTGCGCAGAATCATTACACCAGCAAAAACAGAGTCAAAACCGGGAGGTCAGAAAGCAAAAAGTCAGGAGAAACACACCAAAAGATGCCAAGTCTAACACATGTCCCCTCCAGCTGAAAGTAGGGAGAACTACCCAACCCCATTGGAGTTCTCTTCACTAAGGCGGAAGAACCTGGACAGACCATCTGCGTTGGCGTGTTCTGTACCAGGACGGTGTTCCACCGTAAAGTCCATTCCCTGTAGGGAGATGGACCACCTCAGCAGTTTTGGATTCTCACCCCTCATTTGCATCAACCATCTGAGGGGCCTGTGGTCTGTCTGAACCCGGAAGTGAGTCCCAAACAGGTATGGTCTCAACTTCTTCAGTGCCCAGACCACAGCAAAAGCTTCCCTTTCTATGGCACTCCACCTCTGTTCCCTGGGAAGTAGTCTCCTGCTAAGGAAGACTACAGGCTGATCCAGGCCCTCTTCGTTCAGTTGTGAGAGCACCGCTCCCACACCATGCTCTGAAGCGTCAGTCTGCACGACGAATTCCTTGGAGAAGTCAGGTGCCTTGAGCACGGGCGCCGTGCACATGGCTGCCTTCAGGGCATCAAAAGCTTTCTGGCAGGGCTCAGTCCAGATCACTTTCCTGGGCTGCCTCTTAGAGGTCAGCTCTGTTAAGGGGGCAACGATGGTGCCATAGCCCTTAACAAATCTCCTATAGTAACCGGTGAGACCTAAGAAGGCTCTCACCTCTGTCTGGGTCTTGGGGGCTCCCAAGCCAGAATGGTGTCAATCTTGGGTTGTAGGGGCGCCACCTGGCCGCTTCCTACCTGGTGTCCCAAGTACACCACAGAACCCTGCCCGATCTGGCACTTACTATCCTTGATCGTGAGGCCTGCACCTTGCAGAGCCCTCAACACTTTCTCAAGGTGCTGTAAATGTTCTTCCCAGCTGGAACTGAACACAGCAATGTCATCCAGGTAGGCGGCACTGAAATCCTCCAGCCCAGCCAACACCTGATTGACCAACCTCTGAAAGGTGGCAGGGGCATTCTTCAACCCAAAGGGCATCACCCGGAATTGGTAATGACCTTCTGGGGTTGAGAATGCTGATCTCTCCTTGGCCCCATCGGTTAAGGCAATCTGCCAGTACCCAGACGTCAAATCAAACGTGCTGAGGAACCGGGCAGCTCCCAACCGATCAATGAGCTCATCAGCTCTGGGGATGGGGTGCGCGTCAGTCCTGGTGACGGCATTGAGCCCACGGTAGTCCACACAAAACCGGAGTTCTGGAGTGGCACCGGGCGCAGCAGCCTTTGGGACCAAGACCACTGGGCTGGCCCAAGGACTGTGGGAGGGCTCAATCACCCCTAACGCCAACATCTTAGAGACCTCCTCCTTGATGCTGGCTCTGACCCGGTCAGTCAACCTGTAAATCTTGTGCTTCACAGGAGGGCTGTCACCAGTGTCCACGTCATGGGTACACCAGTGAGTAACACCGGGAGTCAGAGAGAACAGTGGGGTGAACTGTCCCAACAACTGGCGACAGTCCCCCTGCTGCTCCTGAGTCAGAGTAGGGGAGAGGATCACACCCTCTACTGACCCATCATGCTCTTTGGTAGACAGGAGGTCAGGGAGAGGCTCACTCTCCTCTTCCACCCCATCATCTGTCGCCAAGAGCATACTCACTTCGGACCTCTCGAAGTGGGGCTTGAGGCGGTTCACGTGAAGGACCCTCAAAGGGTTCCTTGGAGCCTGCAAATCCACCAGGTAGGTGACGTCACTTTTGCGCTCCTTCACCTCATATGGCCCAGTCCACTTGTCCTGCAAGGCACCAGGTGCCACTGGGGCCATGACCCACACTTTTTGCCCAGGTTGAAATTCGACCAGAGTGGCGTTCTGGTCATACCATCTCTTCATTTCTTCCTGGCTTGCTTCTAGGTTCGCCTGAGCGAGTTTCCTGAAGCGGGCAGTTTGGTTTCTAAAGGCCAGCATGTAGCTAAATACATCCTGGGGAGTTTTCCTGGGAGCTGCCTCCCAGCCTTCCTTTACCAAACTCAGAGGTCCTCTGACAGGGTGGCCATACAGGAGCTCAAAGGGGCTGTACCCAAGAGACTTCTGAGGCACCTCCCTGTATGCAAAGAGTAGGCATGGCAAGAGGACGTCCCACTTACGCCTCATGGGTTCTGTTAGACCCTTGATCATGCCTTTCAAGGTCTGGTTGAATCTCTCCACCAGACCGTTTCCTTGGGGGTGGTAAGGAGTGGTGAACTTGTAGGTTACACCACACTCCTTCCACAGGGATGTCATATACTTGGATATGAAATTGGTCCCCCTATCAGAAACCACCTCTCTGGGGAATCCCACACGGGAAAAGATCCCCATTAACGCCCGGCCCACCACTGGCGCCGTCGTTGTCCTGAGAGGGATTGCCTCCGGGTACCGGGTGGCATGGTCCACCAAGACCAGGATGTACCTGTTGCCCATGGCTGTCTTGGGGTCCAGTGGCCCCACAATATCCATCCCTACCCTTTCAAAGGGTGTTCCTACAACCGGAAAAGGTTGGAGAGGAGCTTTGACCTTCCTCCCACTCTTACCACTTGCCTGGCAAGTTTGGCAAGACCTACAGTGTGCATCTGACTGCCTTCGCATTTGGGGCCAAAAGAAGTGGGTGACAAGCCTGTCAAAGGTCTTGTCCTGCCCCAAATGTCCTGCCAAAGGCACGTCATGAGCCAGACCCAGTAGGAAGGTCCTGAAGCGCTGGGGTACCACCAGCACACGGGCTGACCCAGGCTCAGCAACCTTAGGCTCACTGTATAGGAGACCACTCTCCCAGTAGATCAGATGTGACCCGGACTGATTACCAGCTGCCTGGTCTGCAGCCTGCCGCCGCAGACCCTCCAGAGTAGGGCACTCGTTCTGCTCCCTGCAGAACTCCTCCCTGGTGGGACCCCCTTCTTGCTGCCAATGGGTCAGCTCAGAGATGTCTCCCAGTTCGGCTACCTGCTCCCCTGTAGGCACCGGGGCGTCCCCCTCGAGATCCGCCTCCTCCCGGTCCGTGGGAACTTCGGGGGCCGGTTTCCTGCGCCCCCTACCCTTTCTCTTGGCAGGGACTTGGGCCACTGTTCCAGGCTCCAAGTCCTCTTGATCACCCTTTCTGGCTGCCATTGACCGAGTAGACACGCATGCCCACTCTGGCAACCCAAGCATCTCCAAGTGGGACCTGAGCTCAACCTCCCTCCATAAGGACTGCTCCAGGTCGTTTCCTAGCAGACAATCTACAGGCATGGTAGGGCTCACAACCCCCCTCAAGGGACCTGAGACCCCCCCCCCCCATTCAAAGGGAACCTGCGCCACCATACATTGGCGCTCTGAGTTGTCTACAGCAACTACTTGGTGGAATGCCCCGGGGACTACTTGCTTCTCAGACACCAGGTGACACCGGACTGAGGTCACTCTGGCTCCAGTGTCTCTGAGAGCCTCTACCCTGTTCCCATTAATGGTCACCCAGGTGCTATATTTCTTTGTGTTAGGGGGCACCTGGTTTCCTGGGACCATCTCACTGTCCCCTAGTGAGACAAGGGTCATTTCTGCGGGATCCCCACCCTCCTGTGGGCACCCCTCCTCCCCAAGCGCTACACTAGCCAACACTTTGGACTGTCCACCGGTGGGTGGCTGTGTCCCCTTTGGGCACTTAGGGTCCCCCTTAAAGTGACCTACCTGGTCACATGCATAACACTTGCGGGGGCCGGTCTCAACAGGCTTCCCTGGAGAGACCCCTTTCTTCTTATCACCGGGGGGCTGGGAACCTTTACCCTGGGTACTAGTTTGGGGCCCTTTAGAGAACTCCTGTGCTTTACCCTTGTCCCCCCCACCTTTCTGCTTGGGACCCTGCCCACCTTTGGCTGAGTCTCCCCCAAACGCTTTCTTGTGGACCCTGGTACTCACCCAGCGGTCCGCTTCCATAGCAAGCTTTCTGGGGTCAGTTAGCTTACTATCAACTAGGTGCTGGCGCAGATCTGCAAAACATAGACTAGACAAGTGCTCCCATGCAATCAAGTTGTAGAGCCCCTGAAAATCTGTCACACTACTGCCCTTCACCCAACCATCCAGAGACCTGCAGAACACATCCACACATTCCAACCAAGTGTTGGCATCAGACTTCTTACTGGACCTGAACTGATCCCTGTACTTTTCAGGAGTAAGACCATACTTCGTGAGAAGGGCATCCTTCATGTCAGCATAGGTGAGGTGATACCCCTTACCCAAAGCTATCAGAGCATCCCTTGCTTCTTCAGGGAAAAGTGGCCACAATCCTGCTCCCCAATTCTCCTCAGGGACCCCATTCATGTGTATGGCTGCCTCATACCCCTGAAACCACCTTTGTATGTCATCCCCCTTCTTGAACACCTTGCCTACATTCTTGGGAATGTGCACAATCCTGTCTGCCTTTCTGGACGAATTGCTGCCACCATCTGAGCCTGACTTACTCCTAAGTTCTAGCTCCTTCAGTTCTCTCTCATGCTCTAAGAGCATCTTCCTCTCCTCTATGGCCAATCTCTTCTCCTCCCGCTCACTCTCCAGCCTGAGCTTCTGCAGCTCAAACTGCCTTGCCTCCCGCCTGTCCTCCAGCTCCTCTGGGGACAGACTGCTGCTGCCTGACCTGGCGGGTTCCCCCCTACCCAAAAGTACATCCCCCCTGGAAATAGGCTCCTCCACCTCCTCACTGAGATTACCAGGCTGCCCACTGGCATGTCTGGCTGCTACCCAGGCCCTCAGCGCCTTCTGTAGCTCCTCCTTCCTTGTGAGGCCTTTAATTTGGACTTTCAGGTTTTTACAAATTGCTCGTAGTTCCTTTACGGCGTAGGATTCCAACCTATCCTCCTCAAAGATAACTTCCAGGGATGCAACGGATGATGCAGTTGATTCAGGCATGACAAAAGTAGTGAGTTGAAAACTGGCAAGATCAAAAATAGGCCAAAAGAACAAGAACCAGTATGTGGTACGTAATGGTCTGCGATATGGTAGTAGTGCACACCAATCACTGTAAGTCAAGTGCAAACACAAGTCCTATCCTCACCGCTGACAACCAATGTTAGAAATGGGATCTCTAGTTGGCAAGGGCTTGCACCTTTGGCCAAGTAGGGACCCTTCTTCCTAGTCAGGGTAAGGGTGTTACCCTTGTGAAGTAACCCCTGCTCACCCTCGTGGTAGCTTGGCACGAGCAGTCAGGCTTAATTCAGAGGCAGTGTGTAAAGCATTTGCACATAACCAACAGTAATACAGTGTAAGCACTACAAACGGACACCACACCAGTTTAGAAAAATAACCAATTTTTATATACTCAAGACAAGACCAATTACGACAAAAATCCACAATACTATACTTTAAAAACGAATACTTGATAAGGTAACTTCTTCTTTGCAAGAATAGTTCAAAAACAAAGTTCGTACGAGTCGGTAGCTCTGTCCGAGCCTACCGCGATGATGAAAACCATAGAGTCTAACAGTTCCAGCCGACCGCGTCGATACGGGCCAGCAGAGTCGTGAACAGACTCGGTCACAGTACCTTTTCTCGTTGTGGCTGGTATGGAGTGTACGAGCCGGTCGGCGTTCGTCGCGGTTGCGGTGCAAGACGGAGCGATGCAAGGCGCGGTGTCCCTCGATGCGGTGCAGGCAGCGGCTCGATGAGCGTCGTGCAGACGGAGTCGGTGAGTCCAAGGCGTGCGATGCAGGGTGAGACGATGCTCGATGCGGTGCTGACAGGTTGCGATGCAGGCGACCAAGCCGGAGTGCGGGAGCTGGCGTCGGACAGCGGTGCGAGTCGGAGCGGTGCGTCGCAGACGTGCGAGCGGTGCCCCAAATGCGGTGCGGTCACGACTCTTGAGCCAGTTGCAGCGACCGCTTCGGTCGGGTCCGGCTGGTTCAGTGAAGCGATGCGATGCGAACTGCGGTGCCCACAGGTCACGGTGCAAGCAGCGGCTCGATGTTGGCGGCATCGGACGTCGCCCACGGTGAGACCAGGGTTGCGATGCGAAGCGGGGCGATGCGGTTTGCGGGGCAAACAGGTCACCGGCCAGGGATGGATTCGGTTGACGGAGTCGGTTGCAGTTCCCTTCCTCTGTGGCAACTGAAACAGCGTTCCAGAAGCGGTACCCAGAGGCTTGTGAAGTCTTTGCAGTCCTTGAGACTTCTTAACCGGAGGCCAGCTCGGTTCCAGGCCCTTGGAGATACTCAGCACAAGTTTGTCGAAAGTTCAGTCCAGTCCCTTCACTGCCCAAGACAGAAGCAGCAACTGCAGGCCAACCCAACAAAGCAACAACACAGCAAAGGGGCAGTACTCCTCCTGGCAGCTCTTCCAGCTCTTCGTCTTGGCAGGTTCCTTGATTCCAGCGAGATCTAAATTCATGGGGTCAGGGCCCCAATATTTATATCCCAAATTTCTTTGTTCTCTGAAGGCAGAGAGGCCTTTGCCTAGTCCAAACCAGTTCTGGAGCACTTTGTTGACAAGTCTCCGTCCCTTCTTTCAGTGAGTAGGCCAGGGACATCAGACGCACCACAGGAGGTGGAGCCAGCATTGTGGAGGGAAGGCACTGTCCTATTCAGGGCCCAGGTGCGACCCCTCCCACCCATCTACATGTAGATCTTGCTATTCAGCCCTGTGCTGACTCACCCTGTCTCCTGGCATCCCCCAGCCCCTGTCACTCACACTCCAGACAAGGAATACACAACCTCGCAGAGGCAGGCTTGGATGGTTAGACAAGAAAATACCCACTTTCTAAAAGTGGTATTTTCAAACACAGAATGTTAAAACCAACTTCACTAAAAGATGCATTTTATCATTCTGAGTCCAGGCATACTAAACTCGAATTTCTACCATGTTCCCGGGGTCAGTTAGGATTATAAACTGTAATAATCAAAACCGCCCGTTCTGGCTTAGGGGAACAGGTAGCCTTGCAATAGTGAAAAACGAACTAGGCTGTAATTCACTATCAGGACATGCCACACACACCAGGGCATGTCCTACCTTTCGCATACAACGCACCCTGCCCACAGGGGTACCTTGGGCCTACCTTAGGGGTGACTAACATGTAGCAAAGGGAAGGTTTAGGGACTTGCAAGTGTGTGCACTTGCCAAGTCGACATGGCAGCCCCAGGCTGCGCACAGGCTCTGCGATGGCAGGCCCGAGTTACACTTTACGGGCTGTTTGCGTGGGTGGCACAATCCAGTGCTGCAGCCCACCAACAGCATTTGGTCTATAGGCCCTGGCACTCGCAGTGCACTTTACAAGGGACTGACACATAAACCAAATAGGCCAATCATGGACACACCAATCCATAACATATTTTATACAGGAGCACTTGCACTTTCCCCCTGGACAGCAGTGAGGAAAGTGCGCAGAATCATTACACCAGCAAAAACAGAGTCAAAACCGGGAGGTCAGAAAGCAAAAAGTCAGGGGAAACACGCCAAAAGATGCCAAGTCTAACACACTACTACTGATGTCAACTCAATTTCTACTAACAAATCGATCATTTACCTCTTCTCATTGTACACCCAGCCTGGTAACTTTTCCTGTATTCTTCAGAATGATTACCCTCTGTGGTGACAACTTCCAATGTATAAATATCCAAACAGTCCCTTCCTACACACAGTGTTGCTAGTACTTTTAAGGAGATTACGAGTAGTCATGAATGTGGAGGTGCTCTGCCCTGTGATAGACTAGATGTTCTGTATTCAATTTAAAGATACAGCTTTTTCCATTTTGTAAGACTTCATTCTTCCTTGTGGCAATAGTGTGGTTGGACTAGGGTGACCAACTGTCCGTAAATTTCACGGACCGTCCGTAATTTGGATCTCACGTCCGTTGTCCGTGACGATCCCTTTTACGGACGCCTTTTGTCCGTAATTTTGGGCATTGGGGAACATCACTGTTCCCCTGCCAGAAGCCTCACCTCCTTAATGGGGCCGCCTCGCACTCATGCTCTGAGCGCAAGAGCAGCCCCATCCTCCCATTGTCATTCTGTATGGGGCTGATTGCCACATACAGAGTGACAATGGGCCAGTCTGTGCTCTTACTGCATGTGGTGGGCCTCCTACAGCCACGGTCTAGGGCAGGACATTCAGTCAGGTGGAAGAAATGAACAAAATCGTCAGTGCTGCTAGGTGACAACCCAGTTCATTCAAAGAAGGCGGTGAAACAAGTTTTAAAAAAAGGGTTATGGGTCTTTCACTGTCATCATTTTAAAACGAACGCATTTTCAATGTTATATTCAACAAAGCCATGGTTGCTGCTTTTTTATTTTATGCAACTGACAACCATAGACAAAGCCAATAGTTCTGGCTTGTAGGTGTAACGTTACTTGTTGTGTTATATATCTGGATCCAATGAAAGCAGCAGCAAATTACCAGTCGGGCGGCACACTATGCTAAGCACAGATTTTTAGCTTAGGTGTTTTAAGCCATGCCCTTAATTACATCGAACACCCCCTTTGGAGAGATGCCCCAGTTTTGTCAGCCCTCTTAAAGCCCTGGAAACAACGCCATGTCACAGTGGCAATGTGCATCATGCATGACTCATGACTTTCACTTTTTCAGATTTCCTATGTGCAGGGGCATAATGAGCCCTCCCCCCGCCCACCCCTTGCTTTATGAACTATAGCAGGGGTGAAGTCCTTGATGGGCCTCTTCTGTCTGTAACTCTGCAGACAAAGGCTCAGCTCATAATTAATGTGAAAAAGTGAGTAAGTGAAGGGATGGGTGGATGGCTGGATGGATTAGTGAAAGAGTGAATGGATGGATGAAAGGGTGAATGGATGGATAATGAGAGAAAGGATGGACGGATGAGTGAGTGGAAGCATGGATGAGAGAAAAGGTAAATACATGGATGTATGGGTAGAAGGGTAGATGGACGGTTAAAAGGATGGATGAGTGAAAGGATGGATGGAAGAGTGAAGTAGTGAAAGGGTGGATGCATGAGTGATAGGGTGGATTCATGAGTGGATGAGTAGATGGATGGGTGGATGGAAGGATGGATGGATGGCTAAGTGAAAGGGGGATGGAAAGAGAAAGGGGGATGAATTGATGGATGACTGAAAGGGTGACTGGGTGGAAGGATGAGTGACTGGGTGGATGAATGAGTAAGTAAAAGGATGGGTGAAAGGGTAAATGGCTGGATGGATGAGTGAATGGATGGATGAGTGTACGGATGGATAGGGTGAAAGGATGAATGGAGGGATGGATGAGTGAAAGGGTGGATGGAGGGATAGATGAGTGGAATGATGGATGGATGGAAGGATAGATGATGGATAGGTTTGCAAATGGTTGAATACTGATATGGATGGGCCCTCAGAATGAATGGTGAAAGACTGAATGATGGATGAAAGAATGATTACACCTTGTAACCCCCATTATCTTAAGTAACATTTCCTATACTTTGACTTTCACATTTATATGAGTCATTGTCTCTATATAATATGTGTGTGATGTAACGCACTCCGACACCCTGTCCTACTTACTTGGGATGAGTAGCACTATAAAAGAAATTAAATACACATGAAAGAGGGTCTATGTGAAGATGAGGGGCACCATTGGAGGGTGATAGCAAGGCCGGACTGGCAGGGCCGTGCATCGGGCATTTCCATGGGAGGCTGGAAAGGTGGGGTGGGGGCGGTTTTGTTGCCACAAAAAGACCTGCACATTTGCTCAAAGCTGCTCGCATACTGAAAAATAGTGAAGTGCACAATTGTCTCAACCTAATATAAACTTATTTTCACTTGTACTTAAGTGGTTGTCTATTTACTTACTTATATACTATTGTGCATCCTCCTCTGATGTGTCTGTAAAACTTACCTTTTGTCCTGAAGTTTGACCTCCTGTCCTGAATTTTTGTCCTGAATTTTGACCCTTTGTCCTGAATTTTTACACTCACTGTCCTGAATTTGCACCCATGCCAGTTGGTCACCCTAGGTTGGACAGCCAGACGAGATTACTATGTGTCCTCCTGATGTTGAATACTTTTGAAGCCCGAATGCCGCAGGCAGCAGGAATCGTGGACCGAGGACTTCAGCTCCCAGACTGCCCGGCCACCTGTTGCGTCACTGCTGCGCCCGGAGGTGCATAAATCATCGCCGGGGGGGGGTCCAGCAGCGCAGGGAGCTCGAGCGCCGCAGGGACCGCGGACTGAGGGGAGCGAGGACTACAGCTCCCAGACTGCCTGGCACCTGTTGCGTCACTCCTGCGCCCGGAGGTGCCTAAATTATCGCTGGGGGGGGGGGGGGTCCAGCAGCGCAGGGAGCCCGAGCGCCTCTGGAATCGTTTGACCGAGGACTTCAGCATCACTCCTGCGCATACATCATCGCTGGGGGTCCTGCAGCGTAAAGCTTCGTCGTGGTCTGAATTTGTGCTATGGTGAGGCTCGCACCCAACTGATTCTTAATGTATTTTTTACCGCATTTTCCTCTCACCTGTGACGCTGTTGGCCTTTAGTTTAGCGAGGTGTAAAGTGAGTAAAACTGTAGACTTTTGAATAGTTTACATAAGTTTTATTCAAAATTGCAGGAGCCCCTCCAGCCGCGATCCGACTCCATGAAATCCACAACTGCATCTAACGTGCGGCCGTGGAAACCATGGAAAAGGAACCCAGCCGAGAAACTCACGAGGAATACATATTTCAAATGAAAGCACCGCGCGTGATCATGCCGGAGTAATCACAAGCACGATCAAGCGCATGTGACACACTACAACATCTTCCTTTTTATAACAGAAACAAAATGAAACTTAAAAAATAAAGCAAGATTTAGAAGCCAAGAAGCATAAAAAAAAACATAGTACATAAGATTTTCTTTAGAAAGGACATTTTCATTAAATGCATTAACCAACATAAAAATCTTTAAACTTAGTAGGCATGGAAACATTGCGCATGGATCTTGTTGCAACTTGTTCATCTGGGTAAACAGCACTTGAGAATGCACGACTATTAGAAGGAAGCACTTGAACAAGGTCAGAAACATCCACATCTGCTAAATTATCTCTAGTGGGAGAGACTGACGGAAGAGTGTGCAAATTTCTTGTGGAAGGCATGTCTAGAGGAGTAAGATCATTCCCCATCTCAAAGCATTGAGAGTCTTCACTCTTCTTGTGTTTACCAATATGACATGCTTGGTCAAGGGATAATTTAACTAGGTCTCTTTTAGACCACCACCCCTTACCTTGGAGAAAAACAGCACCTTTCGCAACCTTTTCTACTTTGATTGGGTTGGAAAACTTAGACTCGCCCTTTTTAAGTCTATGAGGAAGTCTAAGCAAAACCCAATCATTCACATGAAAATCAACAGTTTTTGTAGCATGGGACATATCATTCTGAGATTTTTGTTTGGTTGTGACAATTTTACTCTCTCTTTGACAAGTTCAGAGATAGTACAAAAACAATGGTTATCCTTTGGTAAGGTATCTCTTAACCAATCTGGACAGAGTTGTGCCCTGGGATTTCTCTTTCTTAATAGAGTGAAGGGGGTACACCTGTAGTGGAATGTGGAGTGAGGTGATAGTTCCAAACCTTTTCTTTAAGGAAGACTTCAACTTGACACCCAATTACAATTGCTGTTTGTACCCCTTCCTTCAAAAATTTATTAACCCTTTCAACTAGACCATTTGAGGTTGGAGAATCTAACGCAACCTTGAGATGTTTAATGTGGTGTTTTGCAACAAAATCTTTCATTTGTGTGGAAACAAAGTGAGTGCCATTATCTGTAACAAGCTCCCTTGGGGGACCTTCGCAAGTGAAAATATTATCCAAAAATTTGATTACTGAAGAAGTGTTTGCAGAGGGAACAAAGTAAAAAAAATCCATTTAGAGAAATAGTCAACTAAGGCTATCAAAAATCTCTTATTAGGTGGTAGCAAGTGAAAAGGACCTGAAAAATCCAGTGCAACCTTGGACCACGGTTCTTCTGGTAAAGGTACTGTATGTAAAGGTGTTTTATGTGTGAGCTAGTGTTTGTCAGATAGTAAACAAGTACTGCAGGATGATATCCAAGCAGCAATTTGAGAGTCCATAGCGGGCCACCAAAAATATTGTTTGATGTTTTTCGAAGTGGCTCCCACCCCTAGGTGGCCAAAATGAGCTGCCTGAAAAAGTTTAGATCTGATCGACATTGGAGGAACTACCAAGTCATTCCGAAATAGCAGTCCATTAACTATGGACAGTTCACTAGAAACTTGAGAAAAAGGTTTTAAGAGTGAAGGCAAATACCTCTCTTTGGGCCATCCTTGAGTAACAAATTTCATTATTTGAGACAAAATATTATCTTCAGAAACAGCCCTAATCCACTCAGCACGAGAAATTAAACCGTGAGCATTAAGAATGTCATCTAATGATGCAACCACAGATTCAATTTCCTCATGTTCATCATCAGTATCATCATCTTGAATAGGCATCCTTGACAAAAAATCAGCCCGTGTATTCTTGTTGCCTGGTATAAATTCAATTTTGAAATTGTATTCATGTAAGAGAGATAACAATCTCACTAGTCTAGAAGAGGCTTTCCCAGACCCATCACCACTAAGGAGATGAATAAGAGGTTTATGATCAGTGAAAAGTGAGAACTTCATTCCCCAGAGATAAGTTTTAAACTTCTCAATGGCCCAGGAACAGGCTAAAGCCTCTCTTTCAATTGTGCTAAATCGTGATTCTGCTAATTTTAGAGACCTAGAAGCAAATGCCACAGTGTGTTCACAATTATCATACGACTGTGAAAGTACAGCACCTATGCCCTTTTGACTGGCATCTACAGTTACCAAACATCTTGCACCAGGCTTAAAAGCTGATAAAGCAGGTGCATCAGTAATGACATTTTTGACAGAAGTAAAAGCATGCTTAGCAACATCATCCCAAACAAAATCAAAAATTTTCTTTAAAAGGTTTCTCAGGGGTTGAACAATGATGGAATATCCTTGAATACATTTTTTAGTAATATTCACTCATCCCCAAGAAAGATCTGAGGGAATCTCTGTCTTTGGGAGGAGGAACATCTTGAATTGCCTTTACCAATGAAAATTTTGGATGTATGCCAGTATCAGAAATGCAATGACCCAAATAATCCAATTCCGTTTTACACATTTTACATTTATCAGGTTTAAGGGTAATTCCCACCTTCTTGTAGATCCCCAAGACTTTTCTTAGAATGGAATTGTGCCCCTCTCTAGTTTTTGAAAAAAGTAGGACATCGTCTTGATATGCCTGTGTACCAGAGAGTCCAGAATGTATAGAATCCATGAATTTCTGAAACACACTCGCTGCAGAAGCCAGGCCAAAGGGAAGTCTCAGAAATTTATAAGCTTCAAAAGGGGTGATAAATGTAGTGAGATCTTGGGATTCTGCAGCGAGTGGAATCTGATGATAGGCAGAAAGAAGGTCCAAGAGCAAAAAAATTTGGCTCCATTAATATTTGACAGAAGGTCACTAATCTTGGGCAAGGGATGACAATCAATAAGGATATTCTTATTTAAAGTGCGTAAGTCAACACATAACCTGATGGAATTATCCTTTCTGCGTACTATTACTATGGGACTGACCCACTCAGATGAGTCAGTCTGGATAATTACCTTATCTCTAACCAGGGTGTCTAGTAAGACTTTGAGATCAGCTCTGACATAGGGGAACCAGTTTATGAGACACAGGCATAGCATCTTTTTTTAACTTGATTCTATCTTCAAATTTATCAATTAACCCTATCTTATTTGTAAACACATTTGGAAAATTTGTAACCATTTCTGAGAGTGTGTCTTGTTCAGGATCATGTGTGCTGGCTAAATTGACATCACAAATCCTGACAGGATTGGGTGAACCTGGAATTAACATTAGACCCAACTTTGTTAAATCACGCCAGCCTAAAATTAGTTTTCCTTTTTTAGCAACATAGATTTTTGTAAATGCTTCTCTGCCTAGACATTTCAATATGTAGCATATCAATATCTTTGTCTCCATAAGCTTTTAGAAAAACATCAGGAGTGTTTAAAGGTTTCAATGTAGACCACACTTGTTCATACAGCGTATCTGAAATGATAGTGATGGGAGCCCCTGAGTCTGCCATCATATCAAGTTTTGTGTCACCAATGTACACATCACAAACGGGACCCTTAATTGGAGGTGAATCCAGTGTATCTACTTCAAGGGTGAGAAGTAGTTTGCCAAAATCATGTGGTAAGGAACATTCTTCTGAAACAGAAGAGATATCAATAGCACCAACCTTAGTGATGTTCCCTGAACTTCTACACACCCCTGAAAAGTGACCCATTTTGTGACATTTTGTACATTTTTTACCGATGGCAGGGCAAACAGGGTTATTACTTAGATGATTCTTGGATCCACATCTGAAACAAAAAGTACTTTTTTTGTTAATTGTCTTATTAGAATTATTTTTAGATCTGTAAGACAAAACATTAATAACTTCTGGCGTTTCTACATTGTTGACGTTGTTGAGGGGCTGAAATTTTGTATCAGAGGAAATACACTTGCTGGAGAATATTGAGCGTTCAATAGCTTTCGCCATGTCAATTACTTCTGACAGTGTTGGATTATTTGCTATTATTTAAAATAGCTGGATATATGCAAATAACAGGTTTCCCAAACCAAAATGATGTCCAAAGTTATTTTTTATGTATAAAATAGCTGTGTGAAGAACCTTTCCCAATGTAAGATGGCCGCCACTTCGAAGCAGGCTTGAATGTGGCCAAGTACAGCAGAGCGTCTAAATAACCATTCAAATATGGCCGCCACGTAACGTCGTCAATGACGTGTGCCTGATTGTGTCCCTAAGTTATTAGGCCTTTAGCATCCCAATCCAAGATGGCGGCTGCGTGAAGTGATAGGTGACGTCAGCGTGCCATGAAATAGAAAGGAAATTCACTGAAATACCTGTGCAGCTCCGGTGCGCAGGAAGAAGATCTCCGATCGCCTCCAAGGATGGTGCAGTCACCGCCAAGAAAGAGGAAGATCAGCGAAACTGACGAAATTGCATCGGGGTTCTGATTCAAAAGTAGTTGTGGGGAGCTCCTGCTCGTCGCCAAATGTAAAGTGAGTAAAACTAGACTTTTGAATAGTTTACATAAGTTTTATTCAAAATTGCAGGAGCCCCTCCAGCCGCGATCCGACTCCATGAAATCCACAAACGCATCTAATGTGCGGCCGTGGAAACCATGGAAAAGGAACCCAGCCGAGAAACTCACGAGGAATACATATTTCAAATGAAAGCACTGCGTGTGATCATGCCGGAGTAATCACGAGCACGCGCATGTGACACACTACACCAGGGCTTTAGCTGATATATATTACAAGTAGTGCGTGAAACGTGTTGCACCGATGATTTTACTTTGAGGTTGAAAAAAGAAATGGTTGGCCTGCAATTTTAAAGATTGTTAGACCATATTATGTGTTAAACCTGTTATTTGACCTGATACTTATCGGAAACACAAAACTAACAGGTTGCGGGTGCAATGTGCTTCACTTGCAGACGGGGCAACTGGAATTATGCGGGTTTGTGGCTGCGGCATGTTCCGCGTACTTACGGCGATTTGCTTCTCAACCCATGGTGTGGTCTCATAATGCACCAAAATTGTGCCTCTGGCTACACTGATCAAGTCAATAAGCATAGCGTGCAATGGGAGGCCCTTCGTGAAGATTAACTGACCACCCGTCTCTTATTTCTGTTTGAATGTCCGAGAGGTACTAATAAGGTGCCACTTGCCCAGGTAGTGTTAACGTGTGAATTGTGAATGAGGTAACGCTAACACTAAACGTGGTGCATCACTTAGTATAAACCCTGCCGCGTATTTCAATTGGCCCTCCTTACAGGTTGGCATACATTTTAAGAGTATTGTTTTGTTCGCACCTGTAGAGATAGTTTCGCGGTGGATCCTGAAATGAATGCTGCTACTGACCCTTGCGTTCTTTAAACCAACAAGCCTCGTCATTCTCGCGAGCTGCCGGTTAGTGCAATCTTTTCTTGAACTGCTTTATGCAGGGTTGTTACAGACTGACAGTGCCAGGCTGTCGTTCGCCCTGCAGAGAGCACTTGATTCGTGCCACCCCTGTCTGCTGTGGTGTCACGGCTGACAGGGACGCATGGTCTCAAACACCCTTTCCTCTTGCAGAATTGGCCTTCGCGAATTGTGAGCTCCGACAGAAGCATTTTCTTTTTATTCTCCTGTTCGCTGACATGGGGGCTGAAGAAAGCAAACCAGAACCAGGCGCCGCCGTTCTTCACAGTTGCAGGTAATATTCCATGGGGAACAACTTGGAATGATATAAGGCTTGGTTGTCAAAATATCCGATGGACGTGCTTATATTAAAAAAAAAAAAAGTTGTACTTTTGTGCATGTGCCTTGTTACACACGCAATGTCACGGGGTTGGGCGCGCCCTAGCTGACTTTTTCTGTAGGGCATGATGGCCATTTTAGACCTTGATCATTAAATTGCTTCTAAATTTGAGTAACCGTGTGCTCGCAGGCTGGACTCACGCGGCAGGACTGGCCCTTTCCAGTTTGTGTCTTTTTCCCTCGAGACATTTACTGCCGTAAAGTTCTTCGTACTTTGCAGCCAGTTCTTAAGGGGTAGATCAAGGACCGCTCTCCACAGTGGATTACACGGTTGTAATCCATCACTACATTGTGGCCGACACATCTAAAAACGCAAATATATGTAAAGTGGGTCTTGCAGATCTATTCCAGATGTCTCGTGTCGGACTTTTAACGTGTGGCTTAGCTGGTGCGTTGATGCGTGAGTATGTATTCGCTTGTACTGTTTATAGTGATCTCGTTTTTTACTTGTTTTGTTTTTCTGAAGGGAGTGTCGCAGGGTAACTTGTATGGAGCATGGAACAGGCTATCGGCATGCGCAGTCTCTGGTAAGTACGCCTTTTTTGGCAGTCTCAACTAAAGTTTATTCGACTTAGCCGTAGTGTCTCGAAACTTTGGGGAGGTCCGTATTTAGAGTTAGCTTGCGGAACTTAGAAACGCCAAATAATGCTGCTTTTGAATGCAGTCACTAATTAGTGCAGGTAAACATGGCGTTCTTTCTATTATGTGGTGACTCGAGAAATGCTGCGTTCCGCCAGGAGGGTTAAGTGAAATGATGGCTTAAACCTCTTTCGGGACTGCAACCAGATGATGAAAAAACCTTATGCTGATCACTTAAAACAGACTTGTGTTGCCCTTGTCATTGTTAAAACTAACCCTGGGCGGAGTTGGCGTAGTGCCACTATGCAGAGTTCCACGGAGTTATGGAACAAATCCATGGAACAGGAGCCCACATCCTGCGGCCAGCCGAGGGTCCGTGTGCCCGGGACGGGGGTCCCACGTGCCCGGGCAGGCTCCCAGATCCCCCCGGCCTGGCTGGGTTGAGAAGCAGGGACCGGGCCCGGGACCTGGGTTTCGGGCAGAGCCTGGGGTGTGGAAGCCCCCGTCCTGCGGTCTACCAAGGGTCCGTCTGCCCGGGACAGGGGTGTCTGGTGCCCGGGGAGGCTCCCCGGCCTTGCTGGGTCCAGAAGCGGGGACCGGTTCCGGGGCCTGGGCTCCGGCAGGCTCTGGGGTGCGGGAGCCCACGTCCTGTGGCCAGCCAAGGGTCTCGCTGCCCGTCACGGTGGTCCATCGGGCCAGGGCAGTCCTCCCCCCGCTTTGCCTGCGTGTCAAGGTGCCTGCGGGCCCCGGGTCAGAGTTCCGTCGGGCCCCCCCCTTGCAGCCCCGTGCCCGAGACCCAGCTAAGGGCTCTGATGAGCCCCCGGGAAGCAGAGCCCCTGAGGCCTCCAAAGGGCTAGCGGGAGCCCTCCCGCGAAGGCTCGGGCGGGCAGATTGGCGTCCTTCGGGCCCGGCCATCTGGTCGCGCCTTTCCCCTCGGCCATTTGGTTGCGCGCAATGCTTTCCAATGGGGCGACCAGATGGCCGGGCTGCCCTGGAAGTCCCGATGAGGGCTCGTTTGCCTCCCCGTTCCCAGTCAGGGCTCCAAGAGGTCGTGCGCCCCAGTGCCCTGGGTCCCCACTGTCACTCGGTGCGCACGGGTTACCAGAAAGAAGGGTAGCTTTCCTCCGGATTACTGGGGACAGGGTATGCCGGAACCGCCCCCGGGCTGGCGGTTCTCAGCCGGGGACCAGATGGGCTGGGACCGGGCACCACCTTTCCCCTGTCCGGGGCTCCGTCCTCCGGCCCGCCGCACGGCAAAGTGCCTGGGACGGGCTCCATCGGTCCTGGGCAGTCCTCCCCTGGGCATCCGGCCCGAGAGCTCTGGCCGGGTGCTCCCACCCCAGGCTCCGTCCCACGCCCTGGGCCCGGGCGGGCCTTCCCCTGCTTGAATGGGTTCAGGAGCATAGGCCGGGGCCCTTGGTGGCCCGACACAGGCCCGTGGAGGCTTGCCCCGCGCAGCCTGGCCCTGGACCGCCGGGCGGGCCCAGGGATGGGTTAAGCTCTGCCATGGGCCTGGGTTGGAGGTCCGATGGGGACCCCCATTCTCAGCCCCGGGCCTGAGGCCCAGCTGGGGTCGCCGAGCCCCCGGGATGCAGAGTCCCCGAGCCCTGCATGGGCAGGCGGGAGCCCTCCGGTGAAGGCTCGGGTGGGCAGATTGGCGTCCTTCGGGCCCGGCCATCTGGTCGCGCCTTTCCCCTCGGCCATCTGGTCGCGCGCAATGCTTTCCAATGGGGCGACCAGATGGCCGGGCCGGCCTGGAAGTCCCGATGAGGGCTTGCCCGCCTCCCCGATCCCAGCCAGGGCTCCAGGAGGTCGGGCACCCCCGTGCCCTGGGTCCCCTCCTTCACTCGTTGCGCACGGGTTATCAGAAAGAAGGATAGCTTTCCTCTGGATTACTAGGGACAGGGTATGCCAGAACCGCTCCCGGGCTGGCGGTTCTCAGCCGGGGACCAGATGAGCTAGGCCCGGGCACCACCTTTCCCCCTGCCCGGGGCTCCGTCCTCCGTGCCGCAGCGTGGCAAAGTGCCCGGGACGGGCTCCATCGGTCCTGGGCAGTCCTCCCCTGGGCGTCCGGGCCCGAGAGCTCTGGCCGGGTGCTCCCACCCCGGGCTCCGTCCCACAACCTGGGCCCGGGTGGGCCTTCCCCTGCTTGGCTGGGTTCAGGAGCATAGGCTGGGGCCCTTGGTGGTCCAACGCAGGCCGGTGGAGGCATCCCCCGCGTGGCCTGGCCCGGGACCGCCGGGCGGGCCCAGGGATGGGTTAAGCTCTGCCTTGGGCCCGGGTCAGAGGTCCGCCGGGGACCCCCATTCTCAACCCCGGGCCTGAGGCCCAGCTGGGGTCTCCGAGCCCCCGGGATGCAGAGCCCCCGAGCCCTGCATGGGCAGGCGGGAGCCCTCCGGTGAAGGCTCAGGGCGGGCAGACTGGCGTCCTTCGGGCCCGGCCATATGGTCGCGCCTTTCCCCTCGGCCATCTGGTCGCGCGCAATGCTTTCCAATGGGGCGACCAGATGGACGGGCCGGCCTGGAAATCCCGATGAGGGCTCGTCCGCCTCTCCGATCCCAGCCAGGGCTCCAGGAGATCAGGCGCCCCTCTGCCCTGGGTCCCCTCCATCACTCGGTGCGCATGGGTTACCAGAAAGAAGGGTAGCTTTCCTCCGGATTACTAGGGACAGGGTATGCCGGAACCGCTCCCGGGCTGGCAGTTCTCAGCCGGGGACCAGATGGGCTGGGACCGGGCACCACCTTCCCCCCTGTCCAGGGCTCCGTCCTCCGGCCTGCCGTGTAGCAAAGTGCCCTGGACGGGCTCCATCGGGCCCGGGCGCTCCGTACACTGGGCTCCATCCTCCGCTCCGCCATGGGCTCGGGGCCCGTCAGGCGTCGCCCCCGGTCCGGTTTGGGTTCAGGAGCTCGGGCAGGGGCCCTTGGTGGCCCTGGGGTGGAGGGTGCCCTCCCCACCCCGGGCTCCGTCCTCGGGCCTGCAGCATTGCAGGGCGCCCGGGACGCGGGCTTTGAGGAGACCTCCCCTGCGCGTGCCGGCCCGAGACCTCCGGCCGGGCTTAGGGGACTGGGCTCCGTCCCCCTGCTCCACCATGGTCCCAGGACGGGGGGTCCGTCGGGCCCGGGCAGGCCTCCCTCCTGCTTTGCCTGCCTGTCAAGGTGCCTGGGGGACCCCGGGTCGGAGGTCAGTCATGGACCCCCGTCCGCAGCCCCGGGCCCAAGGCCCAGCCGGGGTCTCCGAGCCCCCGGGACGCAGAGCGCCCGAGCCCTCCTAAGAGCAGGCGGGAGCCCTCCTGCGAAGGCTCGGGGTGGGCAGATTGGCGTCCTTCGGGCCCGGCCATCTGGTCGCGCCTTCCCCCCTCGGCCATCTGGTCGCGCGCAATGCTTTCCAATGGGGCAACCAGATGGCCGGGCTGCCCTGGAAGTCCCGATGAGGGCTCGTTTGCCTCCCCGATCCCAGCCAGGGCTCCAGGAGGTCGGGCGCGTCCGCGCCTTGGGTCCCCTCAGTCTCGCGGTGCGCACGGGTTACCAGAAAAGGGGGTACCCTTCCTCAGGATTACTAGGGACAGGGTACTCCAAAACCCCTCTCGGCCTAGCGGTCCTCAGCCGGCAGCCAGATGGGCCAGGACGCCCCCCCAGCCCGGGGCTCAGTCCCCCGGCCCAATGTGTGGCGGGGTGCCCAGGATGGGGGCCCGCAGGCCCGGGGAGGCCTCACTTCTGCCCAGGGGCCCCAGGCTCAGTCTCCTGGCCTGCCGCTCCACCAGGGGCCCGAGACGGGGTCCTGCTGGTCTTGGGGAGCCTCCCCCTGCTTGGCTGGTTCAAGAGCTCCAGCTGGGGCCCTGGGGAGGGCGGCCTCCCCACCCCGGGCTCTGTCCTCAGACCTGCCGCATGCCAGGCTGCCCAGGATGGGCTCCCGTGGGCCCGGGGAGGCTTCCCCTGCGCCTCTGGGCCCGGGAGCCCAGGGGCCCCGCCAGGCCCTGTGTCGGGCGCCCCAGCCCTGGGCCCGTCTCCCGGCCTGCCGCTATGCCAAAGGCCCAAGACGGGGTTCCGTCGTGCCCGGGGAGCCTCCCCCTGCTTGGCTGGGTTCAGGAGCTCCAGCCGGGGCCCCTGAGGGCGGCCTCCCCACCCCGGGCTCTGTCCTCGGGCCTGCTGCGTGGCAGGGTGCCCGGGATGGGGACTCGTGGGCCTGGGGAGGGTTCCCCTGTGCCTCTGGGCTCGGGAGCCCCGGCTGGGCCCAGGGACCCCGCCGGGCCCTGGGTCAAGTGCTCCATCCCCCGGCCTGCTGCTATGCCAAAGGCCCGAGACGGGGTTCCGTCGTGCCCGGGGAACCCCCCTCACTTGGCTGGGTTCAGGAGCTCCGTCCAGGGCCCCTGAGGGCCCCAGGGAGGGCGGCCTCCCCACCCCGGGCTCCGTCCTTGGGCCTGCCGCACGGCAGGGTGCCCGGGACGGGGTCCCGCGGGCCCGGGGGCCCAGGGAGGCTTCCCCTGCCCCTCTGTGCCCGGGAGCCCTAGCTGGGTCCAGGGGCCCCACCGGGCCCCGGGTCAGGTTATCCAGCCCTGGGCCCCATCTCCCGGCCTGCCGCTATGCCAAGGGCCCGGGACGGGGGTCCGTCGGTCCCGTGCAGACCTCCCCCGTTTCGCCTGCTTGTCAAGGTGTCCGCGGGCCCCAGGTCGGAGGGCCCGTCGGCTCCCCGCTCGCAGCCCCATGGCTGAGGCCCAGCTGGGGCCCCCCATGCCTCAGCGCCCGCTCACCCTTTCGTTAGGGCAGAGAGCGACCAGATGGCCGCCCTTCGAGCCCGGCCATCTGGTCACGCCTTTCCCCTCGGCCATCTGGTCACGCCTTTCCCCTCGGCCATCTGGTCACACCTATCCACTCGGCCATCTGGTCACACCTGTCCCCTCGGCCATCTGGTCGCGCGCAATGCTTTCCAATGGGGCGACCAGATGGCCGGGCTACCCTGGAAGTCCCGATGAGGGCTCATCTGCCTCCCCGATCCCAGCGAGGGCTCCAGGAGGTCGGGCATGTTCGTGCCTTGGGTCCCCTCTGTCACCCTGTGCGCACGGATTACAAGAAAGGGGGGTATTTTTCCTCCGGATTACTAGGGAGAGGATCAGTCAGACCTCCGTGCGGTCCGGCGATTCCAAGACAGGGGAAGGCAGGACCCGGGCCCGCCCGCCTGGGCCCCCAGGGGCCCGGG